>CM053622.1:293884451-293972760 GCA_028646595.1 Phalanger gymnotis | reverse complement strand
GACCTGGGCTGGAGTCCCGCTTCCCTCTGCCCCTTTGTGGGTTCTGTAGTTCTAGAATTGGTTCAGAGCCATTTTTTCATAGGTTTTTGGAGGGACTTGGAGGGGAGCTCACGCCGGTTACTGCTTTCCAGTCGCCATCTTCCCACGTCCCAAATTTTAACCATAAACATCTCTTAATGCTCTGTCCCAAGTCCACTCTCTGAACCCCATTTCTTGGTGACTTCATCAGTTCTCATGGGTTAAATGCTCATCTCTGTGCACAGGACTCTCAGATTTCTATATTTAGCCCTGTTCTTTGTGATGAACTCAAGTCCTGCATCAGTAACTACAAACACCTTGAGCTCAATCTATCAATAAAATAATGGGACTTATCTTCCCCCATTAAACTCACCCCGCCTCCAAACTTCTCTGTTTCAGATCAGGGCTCTAGGTTCACACTCTTAGATTCATCTTTATTTTTTTTATCTTGCTCACTTCCCCATATTCAATCAATTACAATGTCTTACTGATTTCTCTCTTCACAACATATCTTGCATCCATCCATCCCCTTCTTTCCATGCACATGACAGACATCCTAGCTCAGGCTGTATGACAAAAACCTAATTTGTCCCCTGCTTCTAGTTTTTCTCCCTTCCAGTCCATTCTTTACAGGGCTTCCAAAATGATCTTCCTAAAGCATGAATCTGACCACATCATTTTCTGCTCCAGACTTCTAATTGCTTCTAGGATAAACTATGCGTTCCTCTGCTTAGCATTTAAAGGCCTTCACAAGTTGCCTTCAGCCCACCTTTTTGGATTCACACAGCTCTTCTTCATGCCATCCATGCCTCAGCCAAACTGGCCTATTGTGTTCCTTTAATCTCTCATTCCAAATCCCATCTCTATGCTTCTGTAAGGCTGTGTCCCAAGCACAGAAATGCATTCGCTCCCTGCCTGGGCCTCAGACAATCCCTAGTTCTGTTCAAGGACAGTCCATATCCCATTACCTATGGGAAGTCTTTCCTAACACCCCTGATGGTCAGTGTTTCTCCCTTCTCAAATTATAATAAATATGCTTATCTGTATGAATTTTTTATACTCTCTCCCTCCCGCAGGTAGAAAATAAGCTTCTTGGGGCAGTGTTTTCTTTGTATCCCCAGTGCATATCCCAGTGTAGTGTCTTGTACACTGTTGGTGCTTAAAATGATTGTTGGGTATAGATGGTTTTCTCAGTCTACTCTATATCAGGACTGGGTCCCAATAAGTTGGTTGCTAAACATAACATATTCTTCATTCCTAAACACAAACTCTTTAGCCCTGAGAAAGGAGTGGTATAGGAATAAGATATAGGATGTACAGTACTATGACAGGGGGTAGGGCACAACTAACATCTCTTTCCTTTTAAAACTGGCTGCCAGACCCCTGCAGAAGATGGAAAGAAAGAATCACAGGAGACACTTACTATGTGCTGGCTGAAACCCTGAAATTTGCATCATGCCTACTTATCTGTAGTTCTTGCTAGAAGATGAAATCTTCCAGTGATTGAAAGAAGCAGCATGTTCTCATAAGACTTGCTCTACAGGTTAGCAAATGTAAAATCTTTGGTCACTTAGAACTACAAAGGTAATACTCTAAAGATTTTATGGTTTCTTCATAATAAGCTGTTAGTAAGGTGCCTGGATCTTTTGAATTTGGTCAATAGGACTAGAGTCATCCTGCTCACACAGTTATAGAACTTTAGACTTTATCATCCTTGGTACTAGACTTTTCAGTGTCTATTTGGTGATTTACAGAAAGATGCATAATAATTAGGAATTTATCTTCAGCAATTGTAAAAGTTTGTACTTGAGAAGAGTTCACAGCATTCATGTTTTATCTTTAAAACAATAATAACAATAAAACTTTGGATTCCAATTTCCTGGTGTGCTTCCTTCCCTCCCCTAAGAAACTCAAAGTTCTTTTCAATATATTATCAGATGAAGCTATGTATCATAAAGCCTCACTCAGTTGAAATAATGGATAGGTTGGTGGCTGCCAAACTAACTTTAGAGTGGATTCTTTGCCCACAAGACTCTAAAAACCCATAAAAGAAATGATTTAATACTGTACTCAGAGGGAATTTGCATATAATATATATACACATAAATATGCATGTGAGTATATGCATATGTATACATGTATGTATGTGTGTATGTACTATGAATGATTTATCACTTTCTCAGTAGAATATGAATAATTAATTTTAATTAAAGTACAGTAGGGAAGGACAAGAGAAAGAGAACTCAAAGGAGTACAAAAGGAGAAACAAAAAATTAAAAAGTTAGTTAACATCTAACTATTAGTGCTTATAGAAATCATGAATCTCCTGGTCCATCACTTTTACATGCACACATGATAAAGAAGGGAAGTAGTTTTGTAAGGAAAAGAGGGAATCCCAGCTCATTTAGCCTCCAGCATTTTATTTAAGTAATAAACTTGGCAAATACACTACGTCATGATTTTTGTTGCTGTTGTGTTTGTGAGGCATTTAAATTAGGCTTTATTTTTTTTTCTTTAGTGAATCCCCTTTTTCTGGCTCTATCATGACATGATACCAGTATTTGCCAAAATGTGGAGACTGGGGTCAAAATGGAACAAGGGTAGAGAGCATACATGGAGGCAGCTTCCATGGATAATCCCTTCTTCCTAAGGCTCTGTAGCAGCTCAGGGACTTCCCCATGGTGAGGACCAGAGGGTTCTCTGTGATGATGCTAGTGAGAGCAGCAGTTTATGAGTATTGCTGGTAAATATCCTTGGAATAGAGTTGTGTTTAGTGTTCAAAGTCCTCATTCATTGATAAAGGAAGAAGGGCACTCAAACCCTAATCAGAAAACTTGGCTTAGAATCAGATTTTTTTTTTCAACCAAAAGGTAAGATCATGTGGTACAACGCCCATTAAAGATGAAGAAACTAAAGAGCTGTGAACTGCTTTGACCAAGATTTATGGATCATGACAAGGGGCTTCTAATAAAAAAAAATCTCAAGAAGCAGAAAATTTCTTGAGATCAGATAATGAATAGAGGCCTTATATACAGTACCAACACAAAGAAGTGGGTATATAAGAGGGCCTAGGTTGGGTAAATAAATTAATTCCCACTAGTCAACATAGATTGTCAAGTCGCTTTGAGTTTATGAGGCTTTTTAGGCAGCTGGTTGGTATATAATCCATTTTAGAAGGTTTTCAAACCAACCTGATTCTAGTTTGATCCAATTCCTACTACCATTCTTCATGATCACCACTCAAAATGTTCACTGAATTGTAATGAGTTAATTAAATCAAAGACTTTGCTGAATTTAAATTGCAATTTACTTGTGGCTAAACAATTAAAAGTATAATGGACAGAGTAAGGTCAATAAGTTAAGGTTCCTATTTGATGTATTCCTACGGCTCCCAAATCTTAGCCCCAAGGGATTGTGGAGCCTGCTAGTTGGAACAGGAGTTGAGGTGCAAAGATTCAAGCTTTGAAATTTCTATTTTATGCCAATGGTAATGTCTATTGTACCTCACACTCTGTTTTTCATGAACACCATATCAATTTGTAATAATGTGACTGATTCAGAGCTGTAGTTGCCAAGTCTGTGCCTTCTGGTACCAAGAACTATCTTTTCCACACAAATTAATGAACTCTTCTTTCATTGATTGTGAAGCAGTTTAGGGAAATTTCTATGATTAGGAGTGCTAGAGATGACTCTTTAGAAATGGAAAGATAGAATTCAGTGGAGATACTCTAGTGACTTGCCTCATCACCTACTTACAAGTCAAACCTATCAACTACAATGCTTGCTATATTTCCCAGAGGAAATCCTTTGTAAAAACTAAGAAAGGAAGGACAGAACAGAAACTGAGCGTGGAGACTAGTGGAAAAATAAGGGGAAGGGTAGCGTTCTGGAAAAGGGGGGAAGAGGAGGTGAAAGGAAAGACTGATGGCCCTGGGTTATATTACCAAACAGTATCATCTATGTCTTGTATCACCCATTCACCCATTAGCTCAGTCAGCAAGCCTTTATTAATCACTTTTTAGTGCCAGGTACTGAGCTACATTCTGGGGATTCGAAGACAAAAATGAAACAGTTTTTGTTGCCCTCAAGAAGCTTGCATTCCAATGGAAGAAACAACATGTCCATACAATGTACATAAAAGATATATACAGAGTAGATGGTAGATAACCTCAGAGGAAAGGCAGGAGCAGCTGTGGGGACTTGGAAAGGCCTCTTGTTGAAGGCAGCATTTAAGCTGAATCTGGAAGGAAGATAGGGATTTTAAGAGGAAGAAGTGCTGAGGAAAAGCATGCCAGGCCCAAGGGATCCTTGACTTCTTTGGGGTTAAATCATATTTTAATGTACCACTGCCCCATTCACTTACTCATATCTTCATATGGTCCCCTCTCTCCTCATCACTATAATATAATTCCAGATATTCTTTCACTTTCTGGACAGTCTAACATTTCAAGTTGCTGTGTGAGTGTGTGGGCTAGTTCTCCTTAATTGAAAATAACTGAAAAAACAAATAAACAAGCATCCTGCGACAGCTAGGTGGCACAGTGAGTAGAGTACCGGCCCTGGAGTCAGAAACACCTGAGTTCAAATCCAGCCTCAGACGCTTGACACACTTACTAGCTGTGTGACCTTGGGCAAGTCACTTAACCCCAATTGCCCTGCCTTCCCATCTCCAAAAAAAAAAAAGAAGAAAGAAAATAACTGTAATTATTTGGGCCATGGAAACATGAATACTGATAGTAAAGACATGAAGATGTCATTTTTGTCATCAAATTCAGCTTTATTATCTGAACAGAGATGTATCAGTTGAATTCCCAAAAGGGAATTTGGACAAAAAATATAACATCATTTTTTAGACAGCATGTTAGGTTCCTTATTTATGAAATGTGTGAATATATGAATGTGTGTATCTGTAGGTAGAGTATGTGTGTATGAGAGAAAAAGAGAGAGAGAGAGAGAGAGAGAGAGAGAGAGAGAGAGAGAGAGAGAGAGAGGTCTGAACCACTAAAAATGAAAAGTATATTTCCAAAGTGTCATTAAGTCAAAGGGTAAATGGGTCAACCAATCTTCTATTAACCTTTACAAATGGTGACTGTAAATTCTTTCATAATAAAATTCCAAAGGTCTATTTTATTTATTAATTCCTTCAATTATTAGATAATTATTGAGCACTTATTAAATTCAAGGTACTTCAATTTCTAGGGTTCCCCAAAATGCCAAGCTAGGAGGATGAGAAATAATTATGAAATCTCTTTATAACACAGAAAGGGACTGAATTAACAATCCATTTTATGAATTACTTTGTGAATCAATTTCTATAGCGTATTTTAGTTGCTACTTTTCAGGGGCCATGATTTGACTTATAGTGAATCCAAATTCAGGTAAAAGCGAGTTGTATTAACAATGTGGTTCTGTGTCAGGACATTCTGCAATGACCCAAATTTAACACAAAACCATTACGAAAAGAGACCAGCTTCCATAACCAAATACTTCGATGTTAACAATATATCGGAGTAAGTACAGATCAAGGAATCTGATAAATTGACAAAGGCAAAGAATTTTTTAAAATAACAACAGAAATATTTTATAGGAATTCAATAATGGAGAAAGTCAAGACCTCAGGATTTTTCTGCACCTGGGGCTGGCATACCTTTTTAGTGATGACAATTATTTAAGTGGCACCCAAAACAGTCAGTAACTTATTGCAAGAGTCCTGAAAGAGTTACAGCTAATTAAGCACAAAATGGTACAGTTGCATTATAGTAACTACAGGATAACAAAAGCATTTAACTCTAATTACAAACCTTTCTAACTGATGTTAAAGGTCAGCAATAGCTGACTGCAGTTACACAGGCTAGTAATAGCAAGAGTACTCTGGCTGCTGGGGCTAAAATGGTTGCCTCAGGTCCCCATAAAGGATATCGGCTGATCTACCATTACAAAATAAACCATCCTTCAGAGACATTGAGCATAGATTGGGAGAGTCTCCGACCCACTTATATATATAAAAATCCCCTTTGGCCTTCAATGATCTTTTGAGCTAATTTGAAGATTTAGTTGAATCCACTTATATTAAATAGCACAGTAAATCCTTTGGTTTTACTTTAACATAACCTTTACAAATTAAAAACAACTAAACGCACCAGTAAAGAGCTGGCTAGAAAAACACTACTAAGCCATTGAGAGTCCATACTGGCATTTTATCCTTTTTCAGATAGTAAATAGGAAACCCAAATGAGGCCCTGAAATGATGTTGAAATCACAAATCTGTGGATGCAATTGAGTTTTCCTCTCTGTGCAAAGCATCATGCTTAGCACTGTGGGGGGCATAAGTCACAGCCCTGCTTCAAGTTTACAATCTAGTAAGTGTTCTTTTATGCAAATTTTATGACATTGATCCATTAACAATTTTCCCAGTGGATTTTTACTTAACTATATTCTTCTTCCCAGTTTCCCCTTGTGACTTACAGGAAACTTGAGAAACAGCTCATTGAATTAGGGTACAAGCCATGGTCACAGATAGAAAAAAAAACCAACCAAAACCAAACTAAACCCTAACTACCCAGTGTAATATATTACTCTCAATAATAGAGCGCAAACCAACTAAGCTAACTACACAGATCTATAGCATTCACATATTTCATTGTATTTTAACAGTTCAAAATGGAATTCCTGATTGCAACTTCCCTCCCCCTCAATTTTCCCTTTCCCCTAATTTTATTCCATTGCTGACTTGGCCATCCTCAGTCAGTCAGCCTTATACTCTCAGCCATCTTTGCCTCTTCCCTCTCCATCATTATCATCTGATCAGTAGCCAAGCCTTCACTTCTACTTCCTTTCTATTTCTCATGTTTGCTTCTTCCTTTCCACTCCTCCTACAATTTCTGTATTTACTTAGAGTGGTAAATTGAGCCCAAATTTTAGGAAGTCTTCAAGGACAGAATCAGAAGTTTATGCATTTTTGTTGTTGTTGTTAGGCAATGAGGAGTCACTGATCTCTCTAGCCTTCATGTTATTTCCCAGCCTTACTCCCAAATTTCAGCCAAACTGGCTTACTCTCTATCACTGTTCTAATCCTACTTTTTTTGTAAACAGTATTTTATTTTTTTTTCCAATTACATGTAAAGATAGTTTTCAACATTAATTTTTTATAAGATTTTGAGTTCCAAATTTTTCTCTCTCCCTTCCTCCTCCCCAAGACAACAAGTAATCCGATATAGGTTATACACGTACAATCACATTAAACATATTTCCACATCTAACCCTACATTCTATCACCTTCATGGCTTTGCTTCCATCATCCCCTTTGCCTGAAGTGAATTTTCCCTTTTCCCCTGTTTCCATCTTTTGAAGTAACCCTCTTCTTCTAAATGATCACCTCCACAAAGAAGCTTTTTCTGGCTCTTCTCAACCCCCACCCCCCTTGCCTCAAGTTTCTCATAGCACATTGTAGAGACATCCTCTTTTCTGAATCTGTTTTTAAATCCCTAGCACTTATCATGGTAACTCACTCATAACAGGTGCTTAATAAGTGTTGACTGCACTGGATTTTTTTTTGAATGTGTCAAAATCCAAAGCCCAATGCTGAAAGGACAAGAGTTTCTGCTGTCACCTTTTAGACCTTTGCAAATGTTACCTAATGAATTTTCCAAACTTCCTTGCCCTAGTAGAAATTTTACAGATGAATGCATTAAGGCACACAGAGGTTAAGTGAATGAGAAACAGGGCTGAGGACTCTTCCCTCCCAGCTGTGGAGAACAGAACCCTGCCCTCTCTGCTGTGAAAAGGTCCTTCCCTAAGCTTCCCTTAGCTGAGAATTGAATGTGCTTAAGAGCTGCCTAGAGTGTGAAGGGTGATAAAATAAAACCCTATTTTAGATATTTTGTGTGTTTCTTTGAGAAGATTTCTCAATTGATTTTTAGTTTTCTAAATTCCCAACCACTATTTACACAACTTTTTCCCCCTATAATTACAACACTGAAATTTGCTTTTAGGCCAGTCCTACATTTTGCAAGAAAGACTTTCTAAAATGATTCAAAACCAAATCCTTATAAGCATCTGATGGCCTCTGACCACCACAGAGAGAGCAGCAAAGGGAGGGAACTCTATCTGATTAGTCAGCAGTGGACTAAGTCAGTCTATAGTCAGCTTCTTTGCCTAATTACATAGAAACATACATCTTATTCATGAATTTATCAGTTACCACATAGTCATTATTAGATCCTGTAATCACCAGTATCTTGTATAGGAAACCATTACACATATGTATGTGAATGTGTGCGTGTGTAATGCATTTACATATCGTCACAAGATTCTGAGACACTGACATTTATCATGGATATGCTCCTATGCCAGGATGTGATAAAAATGCAATGTGGTCTCATTGGCAATTTTGTTGAAGCAATTTAGCAGTCTGTAGCTGCCATATCATCCTGTCCCCTCCTAGATACTTTTGCAAGAATTTGATGCTCAAATTCCCTTAAGCATGGTCTTAAGAAATAGCTTCCCTTGGAGGTAATCAAAAACAAACACTTTCGAAAAGGGACAGAGTCAAGGGAGAAAATTCAATAAAGAGGGATAGGTTAGGAAGAAGCAAAATATAGTTAGTCTTTGACAACATGAGTATTGTGGAAGGGTTATACATAATGATACACATGTGGCTCATGTTGAATTGCTGGACTTCTTAGGGAGGGTGGGTGGGAAGGGAAGAGGGGAGAGAATTTGGAACTCAAAGTTTTAAAAAATAGACGTTCAGAAACAAAAACAAAAAAGTTTTTTCAGGCAACAAGAAAATAAGATACACAGGCAATGGGGCATAGAAATTTATCTCGCCCTACAAGAAAGGAAGGGAAAAGGGGATTGGGAGGGTAGTGGGGTGACAGATGGGAGGGCAGACTGGGGAACAGGGCAACCAGAATATACACCATCTTGGAGTTGGGGGGAGGGTAGAAATAGGGAGAAAATTTGTAATTCAAACTCCTGTGAAAATCAATGCTGAAAACTAAATATATTAAATAAAATTTATAAAAAAAAAGAAATAGCTTCCCTAATGAAGTAAGTTACACACCAAAATGTTTTCTGCATGTAGATTAAAAAGCCATTTCAGAGATAATTAATTAGATGATTTGAACAGTGTCACCACAGAACAAAGTTACAGTTCTAGCTTTACTTCCCTTTTTAATTATAGCTTTCCAGTAAACAGATAAGGCAAATTAAACTTCCAGAGTCCACCACAGGAAGTACACAAGATTAGGTTTATCTACAGTGAAAAGAAAAGCAGTAAAACTGAAAAAAGACTTTTGATTCAGCATAAAACTCACTATCTGGTTAGCATAGTTTAAGATAAAGAAAGCCAAGAAAACTTTAGAAGAAAGCATAAATGATATTTTAAAATTCCCATGTTCCCAAAAAGAATAACAGTTGAGGGATTCATTATGGGTTTAATTCACAACCATATTTATGACTATCTCATAAGCAATGCAATGACTGTCAGGTGGACCCTCATCCAAGTTATAAGAGAACCTTTTCTATGGAGACCCTATCAAATAGTCTGCAAGAAAATGGGGTTTTATTAATCTCTTCTTATCATTCCCTTTAAAAAAATTTTTCTAGCTTATTCTCCCTATCCTCCCATGAACATATAATAAAACTTCAAGTATTTTTCCCCTTGTGCTTTAATAAATAGAATAGGAAAAATGAGGCCACTTAATTGTCATAGTTAATATTACTTACAAATAAGTTCTCCTCCATAAAGTTCTTCTGCTCTATTCCTTTCCTCCAGCTGGGTGAGAATGGAAAAATATTTACTTAAGGCCACTTGTATTACTTTGAAATTACTTAAATGCTTATAAATGACTTGCATCCTGGTAAGGACAGTTGGTTAATATACTAGAACAGTTTTCTCATGTTCTAGTCCTATGGTTTTGTACTTTTTAAATTCCTATTTATTCCTTTTAAATTCCTTTCATTTTCCTTTATCTCTTTATTCTTTTAACAGTTTCAAAACCCTATTGTCTTAATATTGAGATGTTTTTGGTGTGTTTCCACCCCTCCCCACTCTCCGAACTTTCCTTCCTCTGTTCTCCTACCCACATGAAGGAAAAAAGCATTATTACTTTTGAAAACTGTTTTAAGCATTCTAAAAAGGAGTTTTAAATTAATCATGAAAGTATTAGTATTCTCTTTTCTTTCTTTTAATCTATCAAACATTTAAGAGCCTTGTTTTCTCTCAATAGTACATTTTAAGAGCTTTAGAAAGGCAAAATGACAAGTGAAATACATTCAGAAATTATGCATTCAAAACACATTTATTCAAGACTTTTTGACCTAAGTTGTATGAGTATGGGTAAAAAAAAAAGTCCATTTTATCAAGCATGTATTTGCGTGGCTAGGCAGCTACCTGATGAAGTGGATAGAGTGCAGAGCCTGGAGTGAAGAAGACCTGAGTTCAAATCCAGCCTCAGGCACATACTAGCTGTGTGACTCTGGGCAAGTCACTTAACCCTGTTTGCCTCAGTTTCCTTATCTGTAAAATGACCTGGAGAAGGACATGGTAAACCACTCTAGTATCTTTGCCAAAAAAAAAAAACCCAAATGGGGTCATGAAGAGTTGGACATGAATAAAAAGAATGAACAACAAAAATGTGTAAGTCTCTATATATGCATATATGCACATATATATACCTAAATATTAATTTTAACAAGTATGTATACATACATGTACACATATAAACATATTTATATATACATACTTGTTAAAATGAATCATATATGAATGTATAATATACATACATAAATATATATGCATATATACCCATAGACATATGGTGTTCCTGAAGTCTTAGGGGAAGTTTTCAATCAGCTAGTCGGTCAAAAATATTTAAGTGCCCACTATGTACTAAGCACTGTGTTAAGTGCTGGGGATACAAAGAAAGGCAAAATATGGTCCCTGTCTCCAAGGAGTTCACAGTCTAACAGGGGAGACAACATGGAAACAATTACGTACAGTTTTAAGTTATTAGAGCTCTAAATAACTCAAAGACTTTTAGAGCATCTGTATCCAGTACATCCAGTTGAAAAAATACGATAGGCATCTGGTACTCTGGAAGTCAGGAGAAAGACTTATGGCCTTCATAAAGCTCTGAGAATCATCTTCATATAGAACCTGGATTTTTTTTCAGTCCCAGCACAGCAGGCATACGTGCAGATTTTCAGCTCAGGTACAAAAACTATCTCCTGGAAACCTTGACCTCAGGTAAAGTCAAGGCTGGGGTGGCCAAGGGCTAATCTACACCCAAACATCTCTGCCATCCCTCATAGTCCACTTAGGGCACCTCAACCCTCTCATTTTATAGATAAGAAAAATGAGGACAAGAGAAGTTAAGTGACCTACCCATGATCACATAAGAAATCAATGGCAGTACCTAGGCTAATGCCTAGGTTTCCTGACCCCTAGGAATTATCACAGACTGCCATCATTAAAGTCAAGACTTTTTCTCCAAACATCTCCTTTTGCTTTTGAGGGTTACCTTCAGTCAGCCTGCTTTCAGCTCTTGAAGAGAATGGGGGGAACAGAATGAATCTCTTCTGACTTCATCATGTAGAGAAAACACAGTCCCTCATACAGAGAAGAAAATGTGGTGCTAAACACTCCTCACGTATTTACAAAATAGAACTTCAGGACAATGTTAGACCCTTAAGAGACCTAAGAGATGATACAACTTCTTCAGTTTATTGAACAAAGAAAATAACATCCCAGATAGCTAAAAGGATTTTACTTGGGTCACACCACAAGAAGGAAAACCAATAAAACTTCTTTTTAAGATGATAACTTTAGAGAACATGGAAGTCAACCATATGTGTGTGTGTGTGTGTGTGTGTGTGTGTGTATACACACCTATACATCTCAAAGTATATATTTTTATATATATATATAAAGTTGTATAGATAAAACTATATATTTATATATGAATATAAATTTATACATTTATGTATAAATATATATAAGGTATATATACACATATATGTATAAACTCAAAGTTTTCATGTATATACATATATTTATGAAAACTTTGAGAAATGGGAAAAACATAGCATGACTACATTCTGGCTTTATCTAGAAACAGCTGCTTGGCAGAAGTATTTCATTTGGTGAAAAATGTTCTTTAATGAACTATAATGATTGTACAAACAGCTCTTTTCCAGTAAAAAAAAAAAAACAGGAGGAGGTCAAACACCAGTCTAACTAAACTTCATGTTATATTGTGAACAAGAATCCAACAGGACTATTTTTATAAAGACATCTTTGGTATAGATAAAATGTTTGGGCAATGTTCCAAGACCGTTGTAAATCTAACCTGTTCATAGACATGTTTAATTGCTGTAGTTGTACAGACAATCATGTGGGTCATAACACTAGTATTTCCTTAAACTCAGGACTTTGTAACTTATTGTTACTTTAAGATATTACGGGAAGACATGATTATGATTATTCATTTTTAATATTTATGGGGTGTTGTAAAAGGACAAAGTATTTTGTAACAAGTAGTTATAAAAAACTACATAAAATGAGTTAGCAACTAAAAGGTCATTCTTTGAAGTATTCATGATCTTAACCAGAAGAGATAGTTCCTAGAATAGTTCTTAGAAACTTACAATGTCATGATCTTTGCAACTGTAAGACCATTGCCAAATGGAGTAACTTTGGGCGAGTGTTTTTTTTTTCTTTTCCTTGAAGTAGTTTTATGGACGTTGGATTTGGTCCTCCTCATGAATTTAGCAGGATGCTTTAATCAGCTCTCTAGGTAATGGCCTTTCCTTTTCCTTCAATCCTTTTCCACCACACATCAATGAACAAATTTTCTATATTTTCTTTTCCTGTTCCTGAGAAAACTAGGATCTGCTTCAGAGACGTTCGGCAATTTTGCCTAGACCACATCATCCCTCTTTGCAATTTTGTCCATCAGTAATACATTATATGCCTATGGTATCTGTTTTAAGGGGTGAGAGTGATTTCCCATCCCCCAAGACTCATAGATGCCTCTGGCTAGTGTCCTTGGAGAACTGAGGTATTTAAATATTGCCATTTTAAAGCAGAAGGAACAAACTAGATAAAAGCCAAAGGCTGATACTGGTCAAGAAACAGCCATTGGAAGTTGTTAATGGGTAACAATGGAGTAAGGAATGAGAATAGCCCATACATTCAGAAATTTACTTATGGAGGTAAATGCTTGGAATACATTCATTTAGCTTTTCAACAAACGTTTATTGAATCTTTACTACATGCAAGGCAGTGGAGCTAAAAACCACCCTCCCAAAGATGAAAAGTCACAGGAAGGGTTCACGAAATGCCTGCAAATCAGATAAATTTCAATAGATTGGTAATGTGGGTCTATAGCAGATTAGAGAGAAGGGGAGTGGTAAGACAAGAATAACATGGAGGAGCTGGAAAAGGTCCAGAAAAGAGCAACCAACACAGTGTAAGAGTTGGAAAGAAGGACCTATGAGGGAGGGTTGGAGGAGTTGGGCTTTTTGTCTTGTGCAGGATTCAGCAATATCTGCTTTTTTGCTAGGCTGAGATAGGGGGTAGTTAGGGAAGACATGGCGAATGGATGAATAAATGAATGAATGAAAAGTATTTATTAAACCCTGAATAGGTGGCAAGCTGCAGGCTAAGTTCTGAGGTTATAAATACAAAGGCAAGGGAGTCTTTGTCCTCAGAGAATGTACTTTCTAGTAGAAGACATTCATAAAGGATAGAGGCCAAGAAAGGGTGTTTTGGTTTGGGAAGTCATAGGGATCATCAGCGAAGCCTTAGAGGAGTCCAATGATGAACCCCTTCCAGAAGCAGTGGTAGAATTGATTTGATTGCCATACTGTACCCGAGTAAGAGATGGATATTAACTCAATAATAAGGGCACCATAACCCCTAGGTGTGATCTAGCAATGGTGGTAGCCACTTCTGCCAGCTTTTAATTACTGACCACACTATTCATTGTTCAAATCTGGCTTGGTACTTTCCAATATGGGCACATTTTTTTCCTAGTCTATGACTTTAAAAAGCTTACATATTAAAAGCACAAAAGCAGATCTGCTGAAGCGTGTGTAGACACACCACCAGACATGGTTCTAAACAATATTAGCTCGTTGAAAGTCAGCAGCTTTTAACGATCACATGCAATTAGAGGTGAAAAAATAGTGATACCTCTGGTACAGCTGATAGTAAGATACCAACCTTTACAAGCGATGACAAGAAGTCCCATAAACTCTGATGCTCACATATCTTTTCCGTGTGCACAGATTGCTTAGAATGGCACTTCCTGATAACAATTCCTCTCTTCCTGGGAGGGAGAGGTGGGAAAGGCTGCTCTACAATCTTTTCCATATACTTTGCCCGCGTGAAGATTGCTCTCTGATTTGTGGCTAATATTTGCAGTGCCTGTTAAATTTGTGATATTTTTTGCACCTGAATTCTCTCCCTATCCTCTCCCTATTGATTTCCTACCTATCCTTTGAAGCCCAATTCCGACGATCTTCATAATGAATACCCCCTTCCTCCACCAAACTTCATTTAGCATTTTGGTGCACCTCTCCCATACACCTATAAGGATATATTTTGTTTTGTTTTATTGCTGTTGTTTTGTCCAGATCTGAAATTTCATCCCTCTAGCAACACAGATCTCCCAACTTCTCTGCAACTTAGGGCATTCCTCGAGATAAGTACCGGTCAAGTGATTTGCCCAGGCTCACCTAGCCAGTGAATGCCAGAGGCAGGACTTCGATGCAGACCTTCTTGACTCCCAGGGAAACTCTCCATTCATTACACTGCATCAACTCTATACCCTACACCAGGGCTGTCCAAAATGTGGCCAGTGGGCAGCATCACAGTGTGATTTATGCGGCCTGCCTACAAGCATGGAAATTTACATAAATAGTAAATGAAGCTGAGTTACCACAGAGCTCTCACTAAAATGGTAAATGAAAATATATTGTCTATTGTTTCAATAAAAACCTAAGGTTGGACAGCCCTGTTATCCAGAGTGGCAGATAAATAGAAAGAGCAAATGATTTATTAATTCATTTATTTATTCATTTAATGAATTTTAAACTAATAACAATACAAGACACATAATGTAAGTGGATGTTCAATGGTGCACTCTAATTTTTTTCCTTAAGCAAAACATTGCAAAAAGGACTTCTCTCTCAAGTCCAGTGTTCCCAGAAGCTGTCTCGTGTTGAGTTGAGGGGGTCACCTTCCTTCCTTTAAGGCCCTGAAATGCTGAAGGGGCTCCTGGTGTGACTGCCATACTTATTCTTATCAGTAGTCAAGATTCAGGAGAGAAAGAATACAATTTAAGTTCAGATATGTCAAACCCTAGGGAATGAAATTAACCATTAGACTGATCCAGGGAATGAAGCTGACATTGAAATGGGAAGAGTGATTTATGTTTTAAAATACTGAGTTCAGGAAAGCCATTAACCTTATATATTACAGGTTTTCACAAGGTGGACTAACTCATTATCTAACTAACTAATTAACTAACTCCAGACCTAGGGAGTTAAGGAGAAACCGTTTTAACTTCATGCTGACATATTTTTTTCCAGAAGGCAAATGGAATCCCACATGAGAAATGCAAGAATTCTGTTTAGTCAATAAGCTGAATAAATGTGGCCAAGTCTAATGAAAAACAGATTATATACATACCAAAACAAAATATAATACTGGGCCTTAGAATTTATTATTTAAAATAACATAGAAAAGCTACGCTGCAGTTCCTTTGCTCTTCCCCCACTAATTCTCCCCTGCCTCTATATCTTTTTTCTGTGGAAGAAGAGAAATGTAACAACAAAATGTAACGAGAACAATCAAACAGCAAGTTTTATTATGTGCTTACTATATGCCAAAGAGAAAAGACTGAGAGTGAAGAAAAATGATGGGTTGTCCAACACAAAGGTATAGGTAGGGCACTATTTGTTCATCAAGAAAAGGAGTATTAGGTTGAAATTAAAAGTCAACTAATATTATGCCAATTCATTTACCATTCGATAAGCATACATTCAGCTCCTACTGTGTACAGAACAATATGCTCAGCATTCAGAGAGTTAAGTTTAGATAATGCACAAATAGATAATTCCTAATAGATAAAATTACATGATAAGTGCATTAGAGAGTTATAAAATATACTGCCATGTGATGTCTTAGGTGTTGTTAGTTGCTAACTGGGGGGAGCAGGGAAAGCTTCATGGAGAATGTCACAACTGTGTCAGACTTCATATGGCATAAGGTAGAAATTCAACAGTAAAAAAGGTGGGACATATATTAAATGCGGGGAATAGCATGGACAAAAACATGTAGGTTTGATTTGTACAGCTGATAGTCCAATTTGTTGGAATGTAGATTATACAGAAAAGAATAATATGAGATAAGGATGGAAATACAGAGTAATGTCATATTGTGGTAGGGCACTGAATATATCAGACAAGGAAACTTGAAATTTACTCAGTCAGTAGGCAATAGGAAGCTGCTAAAAAGTGAAAAGACTAGGTCTATGTAAAAGTAAGATTATTTGGGAAATGGTATGATTATTTGGAGTAGCTAGGTGGTACAGTGAATAGAGTGCCAGTCCTGGGGTCAGGAAGATTCATCTTCACGAGTTCAAATCTGGCCTCAGACACTTACTAGCTGTGTGACCCTGGGAAAGTCACTTAACCCTGTTTGCCTCAATTCCCTCATCTGTAAAATGAGCTGGAGAAGGAAACGGCAAATCACTCCAGTATCTTTGCCAAGAAATCCCAAAATGGGGTCATGAAGAGTCGAACATGACTGAAATGACTGAACAGCAACAAAATGCTATACTTACCCAAGGTGATGGCAGGCATTCTGAGAACTTACTAAAATTAAAAAAGAATTATAAGATTGTATTTTTTCTGTGGGAAATACAGAGGAGGAAAAAAAAGAATGTGATTATGTGGGAAGTACTATTAAAATCACATGAGATTAGGACATAGAAAGGGTGAGGTCTTCAGAGGGAATGCACTATTTGCAAAATGTTAACAACAGAAAAGAATAACACCAGGTTCAACAATAAGATTTTGAAAGACTGAAATATATAAAAGATGAAGGGTGATATCTTATAATTTGGAGCCAATCAAAAATAAAAATATGACAATGTTGATCTTGACGAGAAGAACCAGATTCATGTAAGAAGGCAACCAAAAGACTCATTAGAAGTTTCTAGAGCACCAATTTTTTATGGGAGTGACAAAATAGGCCCATGTAATTTTGTAAGGGGTTGTCGATTTTTATTTTAATTTTGGCTAGGTGAATATAGCTTAAAAAGGAAGTTGTGATGTCAGTACAACATGTTTTTAAGAGGTAGGCAAAAAATAAATTTCTTGAGGTAAAAAAGTAGTGAGAACAAGAGTTGTATATGTAAAAGCTGTCATAGAAAATGATTCTTTGGATACAATAGTTTAAGATCAACTGGCCAACTTACTACTTTAAAAATAATGACATGACATGAAAGTTTCAGAATGACTGGGGTGGTGGTGGTGGTGGTGGTATTGATATTCTCAGCATTTAAGCTTTCATTTTCTTTTTTCATTTATGCTTTAAAGGATAAGTTAAGGACTAAACATAATGATGCAAAGTCCTAATGAGGAAGAAGAATTTCAGGCAGTAAGAAGAGGGTCAGTGTTCTGTAGGGCTCATTAGGGACTTCCCTTCCCCTAAGGCTTACCTTGACCATGGTACTGATAATTAGAGAAACAGCTAATACTCTGATATTGCTCAGTATTACTTCACTAAAGAGGCTAAAAAACTCACTCGGCACTAAATTGTACAAGAAATCACTGAAGTCTGAGGCAGAGAAAGGTGTGGGAAATGGGAGAAAGAACATCACCTGGCAAACTTTTAATTCTGTGGCCAGTGCTTTAACCAATGGACCATACTGTCCCTAAGAGTTGGAGCTTAGTTAATCTAATGCAACTTGTTCCAGAGGGCGCTTAATAAATATGATTTGATTAAGCTTGTTGTACATTACAAAGCAAAGAGGACCTTGTTCCCCACAGAGCACAGCAGATGCTCAGTCATGGTTTAACTTTAACTTAGCACAGTTATGCGTTGTGAGCTATATGAAGTCTATTTAAGTTGAAAATAGTTTAACTTGGCACTAATGTGAATGTGGCACAAGACGCTGATCCCATTGTTAACCTAGGCTAAAGACAGAATTGGGCAATGACAGGCTGTGATTGTGACTACAACATTTTCCTTCTTTGGGAAGGATATTAATACCACTCCTGGTAAATAGAACTAGGCTTACATGAGCAGTTTTTAAAAGCCATAGAAAATTAGTTTGGAGGAGGAACCATTAGTTGAAGAAAAATCTCTAAAATATTTGTGCTTTCCCTCCTCCTCCCCCCACTTGAATGAACACCAATAAATCCAGATTTGTTGTAGTGAAAGTCCTTATGGTCAATTTGAATTATCTGGGTAAATGGCAGCTACCAGTGGCATATAAATCAAAGTATCAGGTAATTTAAAAGTCATTAACCTTTGGTTTGGGGATGCATTTTGCTTTATATGAAAATTAGTCTACCAGACCTGAGAACACACTTGGAAGAGCTGGGTCAAGATTAACAATTCACTGTAGATAACCCCCAAAGTGGAGATTCCACTAGCAAGAGTGAGGGCAGCCTCCCAAGTGTCTCACTAAAGAAGGTGCAAGGAATAGTGGAAGCACCTGAGAATGAGGGACATAGTTTAGGTATAGAACAAGAATATTGAAACAAAAAAAATTCTGTTTAGTTTTTCTCCTTCCTTGCATAAATGTGAAGATGAGGTGTATAGATAGGCAAGTGGGCTGAAAGATTTTTTTTTCACTAAATGAGTAAATTCTTTCTTTAGGCACATTTGGTATCTTACACAATTTGGTGATCTGACTGGCAATCTGAATTCTTCTCTTGGCTCTTCCATTAACTGGATGTATAGGTACTCTATGCATCAGTCTTCCTCTTTTTAAAATAGGGCTGATCACAGTGGCCTGTGGGCATTAAGAGGCATTTGGTCCCAAGAAAGAAAATACTGGCAGACCCCATTCCTTCTTCTCTCTGGGTGACCAGCCAAGTGTGCAGATCAGGATGCCATCCGGGAAGGAGGCAGTTGCCTGTTGCCAACCCTGCCTTTCCTGAACATTGCTAGCTCATGTAAAATGCCTCAAGTGCAGGGTCACTTCCAGGCAATCTTTGTTGTAGGGTGGCCTGGAGCAAGATGTACTTCACACAGGGCTCTTCTGGGCCTTTACAGCAGTTCTGCAAAGTATAAGGCCTGACCGAAATCACTGCTGAAGGTGTCTCTGCTCACAGGAATGTTGCTAGGATTAATGAGTTAATGAGTAAAGGACTTTGACAACTGATTATTATTACTCTTTGCCACTACAAGGCTGAGTCTAGAGCACAAAACTATCTCCACTGTGCAGTTTACCCCCTACCACAAAAGTCAATTTAATTCAACAAGCACGTATTAAGGGCCCAGATTGGTATGCATGTGCCCAGACTTGCATCTCTGTGTATATACTTTATTCAATATCATTTAGATTCAGTTCAATCATCTTTTAATTGCATTTGACTCTCTGTGATCCCATTTGGGGTTTTCTTGGCAAAGATACCAGAATAGTTTGCCTTTTCCTTCTCCAGCTCATTTTACAGATGAGTAAACTGAGGCAAATGGGGTTAAGTGACTTGCCCAGGGTCACATGGCAAGTGAATGTCTAAGGCCAGATTTGAACTCAGGAAGATGAACTTTTCCTGACCCCAGGCCTGGCGTCACATAACATAGCATTAATGTTATCCAATTGTATCCTTGCCTGACTAAGTACGGGGCCTAGGCTCTTTCTCTGGAATCACCAGCAACATTTGGCTACTCTCAATTAATGGATGTCTGTCTTTTTAAACGATATGACAAAAGCAATTCCAGAAATATTATCCAAATAAAGAAAAAAAAGACCTTAATATCATAAGTATGAAACAGATAATCCTAGAAAGAATCAATAATATGACACCAAAATGAGTGTAAAACATCCCTGTTCAGTCATTCAGTCTTGTCCAACTCTTTATGACCCCATGGACCACAGCATGCCAAGAACTGTCCATGGGGTTTTCTTGGCAAAGGTACTGGACTGGTTTGCCATTTCCTTCTCCAATGTATTCAGGCAAACAGAGGTTAAGTAACTAGCCCAGGGACACACAGCTAGCAAGTGTCTGAGGACCAATTTGAACTTAGGCCTTCCTGATTCTAGGCACAGCTCTCTCTGCTGAACCAGCTAGCTGCCTCCTACACACAAGGTTTACAACTACTAAATTCTGAATATGCCTTTACTTGCAAATATTAGATAGTGGTGGTGTGATGATCAACATTACAAAACAAACAAATCCAGTATTAATAGTGACAGAAAAATAGTTTGTTAGAAGAAAGATTTGAAAAGATATTGAATTTGTGTTATCAAATGAAAGTGTTCATTTTGTAAACATCTAGTGTTTATACCTAAACACCCAAACACTTAGAACCTGGGAGTGATACTTCATGAATGTCAGATCATGAAGATAAAAACAAGCTGAAGTTTTGGGACCCTTCACTGGCTCCATTATATCTTTAGTCTTTATAAATGTAAGATATCATCATCATCATCATCATCATCATGTCCTCTGCTAAATTCCTATCTGGGTAGGTAGGTGACACAGTGGAAAGAGTGTGGGGCCTGGATTGAGAAAGACTCATCTTCCTGATTCAAATCTAGCCTCAGACACTCACTAGCTGTGTAACCCTGGGCAAGTCACTTAACCTTGTTTGCCTGAGTTTCTTCCTCTGCAGAATGAACCTTAGGAGGAAATGGCAAACCACTCCAGTATCTTTGCTAAGAAAATGGTGTCACAAAGTTGGACGTGATTGAACATCAACAGCATCACCAGAAAGCTGGCTACCATAGCCATAACAACTCATGAGAACCGCCTACCAAGACTCAAGGCGGTTGCCACATTGTCAGAAGGAGTACACGGCCACCCTAATGAAATCATAAATCTTCTGAAATATTTGAAACATTTAACTATTAGTAAGAATATCTCTGATAGTGTAGCATAATGGTGATGAGTATTCAACTCCTGTATCACCTGAATGTGTAGCAAATGAGGATTCAATTCAATTCAATATAGATTTAGTAAATATCCACTATAAGAAAAATACTTGGCAAAGCTATCCCCCTATGTATTTCACAGAGTTCTTTTGGGAACACACATATTCTCAGTGACTGGTGGTCACTCCTGGACTGTCATGTCAGCTCCAGGAGAAAAAATTAGGACCTAAAGGAGACCCCTTTTACTCTCTTTTTTTCATGGAACTAGTTTTTTTTTTATTTTATTTTTTGCTAGGGGGAAGGGAAGGCAATTGGGGTTAATTGGACTTGCCCAAGGTCACACAGCTAGTAAATGTGTCAAGTGTCTGAGGCTGGATTTGAACTCAGGTACTCCTGACTCCAGGGCCAGTGCTCTACTCACTGCTCCACCTAGCTGCCCCGGGAATTAGTTTTTAATAGCATACAAGAAGAACAATTAAAATACTTTCAAATGTCAATGGGAAGAGAATTTTCCAGAAATAAATACATTGAAAACAACAACAACAACAAAAAAATGATCTGACTATACAGTGAAATTTAAAATTGCAGTAACACGGCTGAAATGTGTTATATCCATCCACATAGGATCTTCTATTCTTCAGATGTCACAGCAAAAAAACTTAAGAAGTGGCATCAGAGGTCAGAAACAAGTTCTTGGGGATATACCAGTCAGAATCACCCCCAATAAGACAGTCCCATTTGACCCATTTCTCAGGTAAATAGGCAACAGGCAAGAAAGGGAAAAGCTCTAATAAAAACATAAATTTGACCACCAACTCTTAGCATTTGCACTATTAAACAGCCCAGCAAACGTTGTGAATCCATTGTTATTATAGTCACTCATTTTAGGAATCCCCAATTTAAAAGAAATAGAGATATTTTGTTTTGGTAATTTTCTATGTTTAGATCTCATTCCCAAAACTATTTTGAAAAAAAGTGTCTTTTTAAAAAATTTCTTTCATTCTGCTTTTACCAGAAAACCATTTCCCTTCTGCACAAAGAGAATCCAAGAACTCAAAACCAGCTGAACTTTGATACTTCCAGCTTAGCAGGCAGTGAATTCTTTGGGAGACTTTCCCCATTGGTCAAGATGGGGAAAACAAAGCAACAACTAAACTTGTCTGATTGCTGGCTGTGAATGGAGAACACATGAGCCCTACCTAAACACCCATCTCTCTCCTCCCTTCTTTGAACTTTGCAAAGATTAGGGAGGTCAGTTCTATTGGTATATATGCTAATGAGCATTTGGATTCTCATGAGCAGCTCGGGCTCATTCTGTGTCCACCAACTGCTCTCCTAACCCCAATTAGTTGACCAGCTATCTCACACTCCCAGACCACTGGCATAGAGGTACTGTAAAGATGTCCCCACTACTGGAAAAGCAAAAAACCCAAACAAACAGAAAACAGCTCATTTGAATGCTCTCCAGGTACTATATATTTTTATGAGTGCCTACCTATCTATTTTATGAGTGCCTACGGAGTGTCACTATAAAGATGTCCCCACTACTGGAAAAGCAAAAAACCAAACAAACAGAAAACAGCTCATTTGAGTGCTCTCCAGGTGTTATATATTTTGAGTGCCTAACTGGATTGTTACAGCTGGAAGGATGGTAGAGATCATCTAGTGACTTGATGGACTAGATTGGACTGTCCAATTCCCACATTGAATGGATGGGGAAACCTGGGTCCTAGAGTAATTAAGTAACTTACCTAAGGTCATACAGCTTGTTAGTGGCAGAGTACATATTCATTCAATTCACATTTTCTTCAAGATTTATCCCAGAGCCTTCAATGAAGGATCAGAAATTGCAGAATCAAGGAATTTTATTACTGGAAGGGACTGACAGATCATTTAGTTGAAGTCTAATTTTGTAGTGAGGAAACTGTGAGAAAGTAAATGACTTGCTTAGGGTCACATAACTACTAAGTATTACATGCAGCAAATACTAGAACCTAGGTGTCCAGTGACTTTTGGTCTACTGCTCCTTTCATGACAACAGCCTGTCTTTTTATTTTTATTTTTTGCATACATTTCATCTAAGAAATACAAATGGGGACTCAGAATAAGATGGGATTACAGGTGCATTTAATTTGCAAAAAGTAGTTGGTATAAATTAAAACCAAATTAAAACTCATCCTTCAGACATGGTGTTTCCATTTTGGCATATTGGAAAGAGCTCTGGGTTAGGGATGCAAAAGCTTCTAGGTTTTGCCACTTACTAGCTTTGTGACTCTGGCCAAGTCATCTGCCCTTTCTGGGCCTCAGTGTCCTTATCTGTAAAATGAGAGGTGACTAAATCAACTCTAATGTCACTTCCAGCACAGATATTTAGTAATTCTACAATTCTTCAGACTATCATTAAGGGAATATGTGGCTTCTTGTAAGAAGTATAAGTATAAGAAGTAAGAAGTATCTGGATAACTGAGAAGTAGGATTACACTAAACATTACAAGATTTTAAAATTATATGTTATTAAGTTAAAAGTTATAATTAAGTTATTAATCACTCTACTTAGTGTTGAATAAAGCTGGTAGATCTACATTATAACAAACTGATAAACATCAAACAAAAGCATGTTTTACAATGACAGAGTAAAAGCTGTATGATAAAATAGGATAGTTTTGGGGTTGTACATCCAAATCTCTTTCTTCTACTAAGATTCTAGATTACTAATTCACTTACAGTATTTGGAGATAGTTTTTTAGAATGAGTTCTTTGAGTGACAGAGAGAGAAAGCTGGATGAGCTGAAGAGGGGAACGGTGTTTTATAGGGTGGAGCATGAGAGAAAGCTTGGGCGATGGAAGCCTGTCTGCCTGGGTGGAGTAGAGATTAAAGACTGTTGCAAAATATATAATTTAAGCAGGCTCCTTGCTTCAATGAGCTGGCATTAGCTAATAATAACAACCCTAAGCCAGGGAACACTGTTCCTGCATTTGCTGATATCCAGCGGATTCAACATTACCATTCATTTCACTTTGGATGCTTGATTTTTCTAGTTTATCTACTAAGAGAAGCAACTTACTCCTTTCCTAATTTCTAAGAACTGTTATTAGTAGGGACCAAAGTTTATTTATCATTATAGTAACAATAACACCAATATCTCACATTTATATGACACTCTCAGCTTTACAAAGTACTCTAACTTTTCATTTTATATTCACAACAAGCCAGTGAGGTAGGTAGTGCCCTCCTTTTACAGATTAAAAGACTGAGATTCACAGCGATTAATGACTTGGTCAAAGCGTCATACAGCTAATAACTGGCATCTCCTTCCTTGGCCGAGCATGCTGATTTGTACATTGGTGTTTGACAGTTTCGCAAAGAACTGAATAAAAAGGAAATGAATCATATCCCCTTTTGTACAGAGTCAGGGCCATCCCATGAATCTGGATCATAAGACCAGTGGCCATAAGGCAAAGACTTCTCCAGGTTTCCCACTTCTTTTGAGAGGGGTAGCAGCACAATGTTCTTTTCTCCTCTAGGTTCTCTGATTCTACTACTCTCAGCTTTTTTTGGGGGCGGGGAGGGCAGTGAGTATTAAGCTCCCTCCACTACATTGATTCCTTCACCTTCCCAATTGCTCTTATCAATTTCTTGAGGGAGGATTCCTACAGGTACAGCTAATGAACCTGAGTCTTATGCTGAACTGGGAGTAGATCAGGAAAAAAAAAACCAAAACAAACCCAAAACGACAATAACAACAATGACAAAAACACCACCACCAAAGATAAAAAGACAGAATAGAGAGAAACAAGAAAAAAAACGAATGAATGACACATAAGAAAAGGAGAAAGAAGTGAGAGATAGAGCAAGAAACAAGATAAGAAGGCAGAGAAAAAGAATGAGATAAAGAGGAAATAATCTTGTGAAAAGAGGAAGGATAGAGCTTTTTCTTTCCTTTTTTACTAGGAATTTGATAAACATCAATAATCATAAACATTTTGTATGAGAATAGGAAAAGAGGATTATGTATGAAGCCTTGAATTTTTATTAAATATAGCTTTTGAAAATATATGTTAAATTTAACACAGAAGTACCTACAGTATCCTGCTTGTCTGAGGTCCTTCTATACTTTTTCCTTCTGCTCTCCTGTGATTTTTTTAAATGCTTCATTGAATGACTTTTTTATTTTCTTCTTTTTTGACATAATTATTACTATTCTCCACTACTTCTTCATTAAAAAAGTCTTCCTTGTAAGAAATAAGTATAGTTGAGTAAAAAAATTTCACACATTGACACATGTCTGAAAATATTTTATCCTGTTTCTATAGTCCATCACCTCTCTGCCATAAAGGTGAAGTATGCTTAGTTGTGTTGGTCATTACATTGATCAGAGTTTTTAGGTTTTTCAAAGTTCTTTTTCATATAGTATTGTAATCATTGTATAGATTGTTCTCGTGGTTCTACTCACTTCATTCTGTATCAGTATGTAGAAGTCTTCTAAAATTTCTCTGAATCTGCCCATTTTGTTATTTCTTATGGCACAATACAATTCCATTACATGCATATATCAACAATTTGTTCAGCCATACCTAGTTGGTGGGCACCCACTGAAGTTCTCTGCAACAGCAAAAAGAGCTGCTAGAAATACTTC
The DNA here is from genome assembly GCA_028646595.1 of Phalanger gymnotis. Classification (NCBI taxonomy): domain Eukaryota; kingdom Metazoa; phylum Chordata; class Mammalia; order Diprotodontia; family Phalangeridae; genus Phalanger; species Phalanger gymnotis. The sequence continues at coordinate 293,946,983 of CM053622.1, read as the reverse complement.
TGTTCATTTGGATCCTCTCTTTGGTGCTGTATGCTTAGCAGTAGTATCAATGGTCAAAGGGTATGCTGTTTAGTTACTTTTGGAGCATAGTTCCAAATGATGGGACTTTTCTGAACAACTGATTTATGTCAAGAAATAATGGGAAATATTTTTTTTAATTTTAGGCAGAATTTGCCAATTTATAAAGCATTCCTACTATCATATAGTGAATGGTAAATTATTTTAGGACTAGGAGTAAAAGTTTTTCTGCCATTCCTGATTCTAAGAGGTTTTCCAAACAAGGTTGTCAAGTATCCGTGCCAGTGGTAAAGTCACATTCAGTAAATGCTGGTTTGGGCTACGTAGGGAACCTTTGTCTCTGTTGCTCCTACTCTTCATCTTGTGACAAAATAAAGAATTAGGAGATCAAAGAAAAATGGACGCTATTGTTTCCTGATTCGAAGAATGTGTAACAGTCCTAAGGTTTGTCATTGACATAGTTTTGAGATGTAATGGACTTCATTTTCCTCAAAGTTTAAATCACCTTTTAGTACTAAGATGGACACTGAGGAAAAAAAAATTATTCTTTCAGAATACAAAGATATCATTTCCAAGTATGGTTCTATATAACAAACTTATATTTTATATCTCAAAAAATGATATTTCTGTTTCAATCAATTACCTTGTATTAATGTGATCAAAGATTTTCCCCACCCATTCAACGGGGCTCAGGTGAGCCTAGGTGGGAAAGCTTGATAATATCTTTGTTTGTAAGTAGGTCTAAAGCCTTTACTTACCGGGTACTAAGCTGATTTGGGTGTGAAGCCCTTGGGGCCCTAAGGGGAGTTGCTAAGACCAGAGCCAATGGCAGGTGCACTGAGTTCTAGTCAATCATGAATTCAGCCAATCAGAGACCTGAGTTCTAGCCAATCAGACGCCGGCTAGGACTGTATATGAGACCTCAGAGTGTGAGAGAACCAGAATTGAAGAGGGACAGAACTGAAGGGAAGCAGAAGTGAGAGGCACACATCAAGAAGATATTGAGGCAGCAGACATCAAGAGGGCGCTGAAGAGCAGACACTGAGAGAGCTGCAGAAAAGAGTACGGAGTGGAGAGTTAAGATTTGTGAGTGACTGTTTACCGGAAGGCCCTAGCAGTGAGGAGGGTTACAGGATGACTCGGTTCCTTGCTATAATACCGTGTTATAATTTCCTTGTTGCTACATTGAAGTGGGCTTACTGGTTTTGGAATACAATTATTGCTATATCTAATTGGAGTAGCTGGTCTTGGGATTGTATCCTCAAATGTTATACTTCTTTTGCCTTCTACCTCGAGAGCTTTTCATACTTTGCGATTCTGAACCATTCAGGCATGTTCATGGTCATCCTTGAGATCATGAATCTTACCTTACTGATACATACCTACCATAAATTCAATTAAAATTCAATTTGCTAGGTACTAGATGCTAAGGATACAAGGATGAAAAATGACGCAGTCATTGCATTGATTTAGTGGGGTCACAATGTGATAGGGTGTAAATAACATGAACCAAATAAGTGTTCTGCAAAGTACAATGCGATGGGAAAAGGCACTTTAGGGACATATTGCAGCCAAGAAAACTAATGAGTCCTTGGCTTAATTGAGGGCAGGATGCCTTAGCTCTGTATTCTGTCCTGGTCAAAACTCACCGGGTATATTGTGTTTGGTTCTGAACAGTGCATTTTATCAAGAGTTTAGAAGAAGTAAATTAGAATTCTGAAGGTACTTGAGTTTAGGCCATATGAAGATCAGTTGCAGCAACTGGGATTTTTTAGCCTGGAGAAGAGATGATTTAAACAGGCTGGATTTGAACTCAGGTCTTCTTGTCTCTAGGCCCTACACTCTAACCACTGTGCCACCTAGGTGCCCACATATATGGATATACACACACATGTATATATATATACATGCACACACATATATACATACATATGTATATACACATAATCAATCAACAAGCATTTATTTTTCTCCCACCTCTTCTCCCTCAAATGAGCAACAAAAAAGAAAATCAGAATCCACTTTTTTTATGAAGCTGTCCATTTAATTATTTCATACAGTGCAATAATATTGTTATATACATATAACACTAGCCATTCCCTCAATAAAAAGATACCCCTTAGTCTTCAGATATTTGCTTCTACAAAAAGAGCTGCTATAAATATTCTTGTACACATGAATCCTTTTCTTCTTTCTTCCAACTCTTTGTGTATAGGCCTAGTCCCTTGAAGGTTTTTGAGTATGGTCAAAATGAGCAATGATATAGCTGATCCTATGCATTAGTGAATTGATTAGTATGAATTTTGGCAGCTTATTAAAGATAGATTACAGAGTTAATTAAAACTTGTAGTCCAGAAAAGATAGGCAGCTAGGTGAAGTGGATAAAGTGCTGGGCCTGGAGTCAGGAAGACCGGAGTTCAAATCCAGCTTTAGACACTTACTAGCTATGTGACTCTGGGCAAGTCACTTAACTGTTTGCCTCAGTTTCTTCATCTATAAAACGAGCTGGAGAAAGAAATGGCAAACCACTCCAGTATCTTTACCAAGAAAACCCCAAATGGGGTCACAAAGAGTTGGACATGACTGACAGTCCAGGAAAAATAGGAGATCTTAATTAGGGGTCATGGAAGTATGAGTAGAGAAGAGAAGAAAGAAAGGATGTGAGAGATATTATGGGACTTAGTAAATGATAAAGATAACATTAAAATTTTAAATCTGGTGTCTGGGAGGATGCCGATAACAAGATAAACAGGGAAATTGGAAGAAGCATCAGATTGGGGGGGGTGGAGTTTGATTTTAGACATGTTGAGTTTGAGGGGCTGGTGGGACATGCAGGTAGACATTGTCCAGAAGAAAGCTGGAGATACAAGACTTGAACTTAGGATAGAGATCAGGATATAAGATACAGATAGATAGATAGGTAGATAGATAGATAGATAGATAGATAGATAGATAGATAGATAGATAGATAGAGAGATGTATACACACATATATCTATCTAGATACATATACATGAGTGTGCATCTATATATATTTAGATATATGTGTATTATTTATATCTCTATCTATATTTAGATCTATAGGTTTAGGAATCATTTGTTTAGAGGTCAATGCTGAAGCCATAGGACTGAATGAGATTGCCAAAGGAGAGTACAGGGAGGGAAAAAAAGACCCAGTAGAGGCCTTTGAGGGACATATACGTTTAGTAAGTGGGAAAACAAGATGAAAAATGTCAGGTAGATAGAAAGACAGCTAGAAGAATGAAGTAGCGAGGAATATGAGAGAGGATAGAATATTCTGAAAGAAGTAAATAGTCAACTATGTCAAATGTTGAAGAAGGGTCAAGGATGAGGATTTAGAAAAGGCCTCCATTTTACAGACTAGATAACTGAGGCCCAGAGAGGTTAAGCGATTTGCTCAGAGTCACACAATTGGTAAGTTGTCTAAGAAAATATTGAAACTCAAGTATTGCTGACTCTATGACTGGTACTCATTGTTCTATGCTACCTACCAACCTCTAGTCAGTGGAAGAAGTTCTGCTCAACCCATATTAATTTTTGTCCAGACCTGTAATTTCAATTGTGTAGGCAACTCCTGGTATGAAGACTACATTTTTGTAGAGAGAAACCTCCTATGGAATTTTTAGCCTTAAAGAGCTGTTTGTGATACATGGACATTGAGTGACTTGTCTATGAGTTGGTTGGTTGATTGTTATCCTTCATGCTCCAAGAGGACCAAAATTACGTCACTATGTTGGAGTCAAGGTAGTATTTCTGATCAAACTGATATGAGCTCAGAAGACTCTACCACAGGTCAGACACAAATAGTCCACATGAACATTTGGAGTGGAGATGACTCTAAATTTGCCCATCTCATGTTTCTTTTGAGCTACTGCAATTCTGCTTCATTCATAGAGCACAGTACCTTCTTTGATGTGGGCTGCCGTGCTGGATAGTCCTGTGCCTATGTCTCCCATGTCACACAATTGATTCCAAAGTAATAGGCGTCAGAGACAGAATTAAACCTGGTTCTCCCTGACTTCAAGGCCCACTCTTTACCCCTTTATGCTGTAGTGTAAATCCCCTCATTGGACCTTGCTAGTGTAAGCATCATTGTATATTAGTGGAGTTTCTGGTTGTTTCATTATAACTAGAGGAGGGGAAGAAAATTTACTAAGAATTGAAATACAATGTAACTTTTCAAGTCTTGTCTTTTGTCATCAAGTATGGGTTATCCTCCAGCTCTCTTCAACCCTTAAATATCCCTCCCTCTGCCAGGAAATCACCTGAACACTCACGTCCTATACTGAAACTAAGAAATACACCAATATATTTAGAAGGAAGAGGTTGGTGTCTTGATCTCAAGGATGTGCAAGTACTATATGTCTTTTCAGTTACCAGGGTAATGGTATCCTGTTTGTAGTTGAGGTCTTATATTCTAGGAATACTACTTAATGTTTTTCATCTATTCGGTAACATTTTATTAAGAACCTGCTATGTGAAAGTCATTGTACAAGACAGAAAGATGTATGAGGCCCAAGGCCTCATCTCGGGTGCTTGCAAAGGTAGGAAGTTTGGGGGAGAAGACAAGTGACAGACACACCTAGAATATGAGGCAGAATAAATGCCCAATGAATAGTATGTTGTAGATTCCTTATAACAAAATTCTACTACAACAAAGCAATATATTTCATAACAATGAAATTTGTTACATGGATACAAAGTGGAAAGAGTTCTAGATTTGGAATCTGGAAGACATGGGTTCCAATTCTGCCTCTGAAACTTGTGGCTCACAATGGATATAAATAGCGGTTGTTTCTGTTTTGGCCAGAAACTCTGAGAGTCCTCCCCTTCCAAAAGAATTTTTTTTTACTAGGTAAGAGAGGCCATTCTCTGCCTCATTTCTTACCTAGACTTAATCACAGAAGGGGCAGTGCCTCAGTCAAACTGAGACCTGTTAAAGACCTTAGCTTAAAAAGGCCACAGTCTCCCACTGCATCCAGGGCCACCTCCAGTCATCCTGATCTACATCTTGCTACTGGATCCAGATGGCTCCAGAGGAGAAAGTGAGGCTGGTGACTGACTGGAGAAAGTGAGGCACAGCCCTCCCTCGCTTAAATCCAATTCATTTGCATGTCATGTCATCACCTCCCTGATGTCATGGTCCTCTTCAAAAATGAAGGACAAACAACAACAACAACAACAACAACTTTATCTGCAAAATGTAAAGAATATCTATGGCACTTACCTCATAGGGTTGCTGAGAGGCTCAAATGAAATACTGTCTATGTATATGTATAATTATCATTTGTGTGAGTGAACGTTATACTAAACAAAGGTTGCTTATACCTTAGGAAGAATTTGATGTCTTCTTCTTGTATTTCTTCTGGAAAATTAGCAAATGTTGAAATACAGGTAAGTAACCACTTATATCAAGCATTGAGGGAATTTGATCAATCTCCTCTACTGAAATCTGAACCCTAGATGCTATCAGCCCTTATCAACCTTTGCCTTTCTTTCCTCAGGATGTTCTAGGGTGATATCTCAGCTCCAAACTCCAATAAATTATTTTATAACCTGCTTGGAAGTTCTGTCAACGTCCTGTTACAGGAAGAAAAGGGAGAGACTTTATCCTCTGAACATCCTAACAGTCACTCTCACAAAATCCTTGGGGAAATCCCTTGGATACAACTCTTGGACTGTTTTCTTGCCACTATATCCTAACTATTCACTTTAAGAACAGTATTTAAATGAACAAGGCTGTTATCTGTCATTTATACTATAGTGTGAATGAAGGCTCTGAACACATGTTTTGATAGAGCACTGCTAGGAGAGCCTGAGGGAAAAGAGCAACCCCAAATGAAAAGGAAGAGCTCAGGGCTAGGAACCTGAATTAAAGAGGAAGCAATCTACCCCCTACCTTTGCCTAGGGTTCTCTTCTGGACAAATGATTACTCTTATTACTTCCTTTCTAGTCTCATAGAAAATCCTCACTCTTTTTCTGGAATCCATTCTCTTTAAGGCAATGAGTTTTATATGTTTGTTTTTTCAGCTGTTCTGGCAAATCCAAAAAATATGATACAAAAAGTCAATCCCTTTTCTTACTTTGATTGTTGCAGGTCAAATTAATCCCTGCTCTATTCCAAGCTTCTGGTGGAGGTGTATTCTTACAAGACACTTGCACTTTCCAGATCTGGATCTGAATCAAGTATAAGTAGTCCTTATTGGTTACAACCTAGAAAGTTGTTTAGATTGGGGTGTCAAACTCAAATAAAAACAAATCTGAGGCTGCATGTGACTTGGAAAACCATTGGTTCAGTGAACAGAGTACAGGACAGGAAGATTTGAGTTCAAATCCAAACTCAGACATTCAGACCCAGGGCAAGTCACTTAACCCTGTTTGCCTCAGTTTCCTCATCTATAAAACAAGCTGGAGAAGGAAATGACAAATTCCTCCAATATCCTTGCCAAGAAAACCCTAAGTGGGGTCACAAAGAGTTGGGCATTACTGAAATGACTGAACAATACAATTTTTATTTATTTTGTCAAAGATTTCCCAATTACATTTTAATCTGGTTCTGATGGGCTGTTCTGCAGGTTGCTTGAAGACTGGCAGCCAGTCTGACACTTCTGGTCTAGACGAGCCATTAAGATCAGATAGTAACAGGCTGGAGGTGCCATCATGCATAGTTGACTCAACTACCTTATTTCTCTCTATATAAATACAAATTGTTATTATCATAATGTTTAGGAGCCAGAAATAAATGTAGAGATCATCTATTTCAGCTCTTTAGTTTCAAAGATGGGGAAACCAAGGTTGGGGGGGGGGGCGGCAATGTAAGTTGTCCAAGGCCACAGGACTAAAAAGTGGTAAACTTGGAATTGTGATTTACAATCCTCTTCTTTTTTCACTCTCCAGTGCTGTTATTGTGATTGTTATTGTAACTGAAAATAATAAACACTAGGCACTATCCTTGATTCTTTATCTCCCCCCCACCATATCCAATCAGTGGTCAAGTCTGCCACTGTTAGCTTCATATAAGCTCTCATGTAAGCCCCCTTCTTCCCTTTGACACTGCTACTACCCTGGTGCAGGCTCTTAAGATCTATTCATAGCACCAGCCTGCTGATTGGTCTCGCTGTCTCAGGACTCTCCCCATACCAATCTATCGTACACAAAGCAGTCAAGTTAATCTCTTTCTAAAGTCCAGGTGTGACCACACCATTCCCCTAGTAACCTATTCAATAAACTCCAGTGGCTCCTTGTTATCTCTAGGATCAAATATAAAATCCTGTTTGTCTTTTCAAGCCCTTCATAACCTTGCCCTTTTCTACCCTTCCTGTCTTCTTAATCTAATTAATTCCTTCAATATACTACGCCATCCAGTGACACTATCTGGAACACAGGACATGCCATCTCCCAACTCGGAAGGTTTCTCTGGATGTCTTCCATGTCTAGAACACTCCTCCTCCTCATCTCTACTTCCTAGCTTCCTTCAAGCTAAAGTTGTACCTTTTGACCCATATTTATTAAAATCTTCATAGCAGCTCTTTTTGTGGTGGCAAAGAACTGGGAACCAAGGCAATGCCTATCATTTGGGGGAATGGCTAAACAAATTGTGGTATATGAATGTGATGGGATATTATTGTGCTACAAGAAATGATGAAGGGGATGATTTCATAAAAATCTGGGAAGACATATATGAACTGATGCAAAGTGAAGTGAGCAGAACCAGTAGAACAATCTACATAGTAAAAGCAATATTGTAACAATAATAAACTGTGAAAGATTTGGAGCTCTGATTCATCACAACTTCAAAGGACTCATGATGTAAAATGCTATCTACCTCTAGATAGAGAACCAATGGACTCAGTGTGTAAATTGAAGCATTTTCCCTTTGTTTTTCTTGCTTTTTTTGTGTAATGAATACAGTTTGCATGATTTCATATGTAAAATGGGCATCATATTTCTTGCCTTCTCAGTGGGTGGAGGAGGAGTGGAAGGGGAGAGAGAATTTGGAACTGAAAAGAAAATATAAAATTAAAGAAAAATGAAGTAATACCATTAGTAAGAAGCCTTTCCCAGCCTCCTTAATATTAGTGCCTTCTTAATAAAACTACTCCAAATTTATGCTTTATGTATCTTATTTGTATAGTTGTCTGCATGTTGTATGTCCCTTTAGACCAGACCTATACAACTTGGCAGTAGATAGGAGCCAAAATTAAAATAGGCTAAATTTCTTTAAGCCACAGATAGGATTTTAGTGGCTCACTTTCCAAGTAAAAGTATAATTAATGATTGAACTATTTTGCAAATAAACCATATTTTTTAAAAAGGGAAATTTCAATTAATGTCAATTAATTACACTTTTACTTAAGATTTTTATTTATCATGAAATCACATTAATGTTAAAACAAATTACTTTGCTAAATGGGACATAATCCAGAAACTGCAATCAGCAAACACTTCTTTATGAAGTCACCTTCAGTAAAAGACTTCCCAGCAGCAGCAATTTCTTTAGAAATCTGAAAACTAACCTTAGCAGCTGCCTCATTTTCTGAGTTAACTTTCTTGAAAAACCGTTGTTCCCCACTGAGATTTTTCAACAATTTGGGTGATTTTTTATTGGTGTCCAATTTGCTTGTCAGGATGTTTTGATTCAAAATGGCAATAAAGATCGTATTCTTTCTTAAAGGCTATTACTTCTCAGCAAACAAGGCACAATATTTTGTCTCTCACATAAATAAACAGGTTTCTGTTTGTCCACTCTGGATTAAAAACTATATTCTGAATCCATCTTCTGTTTTTTTTTTATCATCCATTCTACAAAGCCACCCCAAAGCTTTAATGTTAGAACCAAAAAATCTCCACCACCACTGCTCACATACAAAGAAATACTGAACTGAGTGTCTGACCTGGGAGGTAGCGGCAGATACTCATGTAACCTGGAGGATGGTCATGCAGTGAAGGAGGGGAAGAAGCCCTTGAGTTGTTGGTGCTCATTGCATAGTGGGCATCAGCTGTGTTGGTGCATGGCTGCATTCACTTTGTCCCTGTTCGACACCAATAACAACTGAAAACACAGTGAAAAGATATGACTCCAGTTCCTTCTCAGACTAGAGATAGACTCCCGATGGTTGGTTGCTGTGACAAACAGGAGAGAGTGCACAGTGGCAACCTACCAGCCATGTTACATGATGGGCACAATAGTGACTAGTGGAAGGCGTGTTAAGCAGGGCACAGACAAAGCACTCATTACATCTTTACTTTCTATTACATCCTCTACATTTTTTGTGGGTCACCTGAAATCCTTTGGTGGGTGGGCCTTATATTGTGCAGGGCTGCAGTAGATGGTGAGGTCCTTGAGAGTAGGGACTGTCTTTTGCCTTTCTCTGTATCTCCAGTGCTTAGCCCAGGGCCCTGCACATAGAACACACTTGATAAGGTGCCTCAGTGACTTGACTTGAACCATAGAGCCCTTTATTATATTTAAAGGAATTTCATAATAATTATTAGAATAACTAGTAAAATATAGAATTTCTAAGAAAATAGTTGAGTGAAATGTTTAGGAATACTTCTTTTAGGGCCTGTAGTGACTGACTGATGAAGACGGTTGGTCTTGATATCTAAGTTGGGACAAATCAGTCCTAAACCTAAAACCTAATAGAATAGCAGAAGATGAGAGGAAGGTGAAGTATAAAAGTAACCTTACCTCAAGCCCCCAGAAATCTTTATATGTGGAGAATTTACGTGGACAACTGTGGTATTAATGTGATTAAAGATCTTCCCTGCCCATTAATCCCCTTAGTAGGCCACAGGTGGAGCTAGTTAAGAGAGGACACAGGCAAGCAGACAGCTAGAATTTGTGAGTGAGTGTTTACTGGAAGGCCTCAGCAGAAGGGAAGGTTACAGGATGGCTTGGCTCCCTGCTACAGTATTGTGTTTTAATTTCCTTGCTGTTATAATCAATTGGACTCACTGGTTTGGTGATACAATTGCTGCTATGTTGAATTAGAGTTATTGGTTTTGGGATTTGATCCTCTGGTGTCTGAATAAATATTTTACGTCTTCTGCCTTCTATATGGAGAGTCTCTTACATTCTGCAATACAGAACTATACAGGCATATTCATGGTCACGTTGATATTGTGACACTTGCCTTACAGATACACAAAGCACCATAGTTCAGTTTCATACCCAGGAAGTAAGAGTCTCAAGGGAACCAGTCCAATGATGCTCTTGAATTCCCTTGTCAGGCTAATGTCAGTTATATGTGTGATAAATGCAAAATGGTCTTTCTGTTGGAGGAGAATGTGAAAGGGCCTAAGGAACGAATGGTCCCATAAAAACAAGGAACAAGGACAGAGTATGGGATGGGTAACGGTGCTGAAGTATCTGTTTTCCATCTTAGGCCACCGGATAGGACTAAAAGACCTGTGTAGTCAAAGTGCCACACTTGAGGACCTACAGGGCCATATGTAGCCTTAAGGCCACAGGTTCCCCACCCCTGACCTAAGCTGATCACAGTTCCCTGGAGACCTGCATCTGCCCCTCTTACTTGTGTAAAAGAATAGCATTGGAAGATGGCAAGGACTTGAACTGAAGATTTTGGTCTAAGCATTCTTGGTATGGCCTTTAAACTTCAGGGGTTCAGGGCTATCTGGAGGAATTGTGGGAAACTTACATGGATAGAAATTGTTTCAATGTATTTTGTTTTTTCTTCTCTTGTCCTTACCTGGTTATAAGTAAGGAGTATATAGGAATAGGAATTTGTTTAGGGGGTGACACTGGACCTGAATCTCGAAAGGGGCTCCCAATCCCAATAGGATGAGGTGAGGGTATATTCCAGCCATGGAGGGAAGCCTGTGCAAAGGGACAGCAAAGGATGATGGAATGTCACAGGCCTATGGCAAGGGGGCCAGCTAGATCAGTAAGTCTAGTATATAAGGGGTGGTGATAAGAAAGCAGCCTATAAAAATAGGTTAGAAACAACTGGAGAGCTTTAAACACCAGAGAAGTTTGTATCTTACCCTAGAGGCAACGGGAAATCACTGCATCTTTTCCCTGTTGCTCTGAGTTCTATCTTTTGGGACCATGCATCTGTCTTGTGAACTCATATTCTGCATTCTGCCTCCGGGATGACGCTGGAATATGCTATAACCATTATTAATGCATAGATCATCTCACATCAAAAGGGGAACTGCCAGAAGTGAATAAGGTAAGAGTCTCGAGATGGATTGCTAGAAGTCTCCTATTCATAGGTTGGGAACAATGGCCAGAAGAATCTTCTGCAGCCTACTTCCTTCTTCAAAGAATAGTCTAGCACAGGGGTGGGAAACCTGCAGCCTCAAGGCCACATGTGGCCTTCTAGGTTCTCAAGTGTGACCCTTTGACTGAATCCAAACTTCACAGAACACATCCCCTTAATAAAAGGATTTGTTCTGTAAACCTTGGACTCAGTCAAAAAGCCACACCCAAGGACCTAGAAGGCCACGTAAGGCCTAGAGGTCAAAAGTTCCCCACCCCCTGGTCTAGCAGGTAAGATAACTCAGACATCCCAGACTAGGAGAAACTGTAGCAGATGTGGAGTTGTGGCTCATTTCCCTCTGTGTCCCTATCCTTAGAGCAACCCATACAGAAAGCTCCATACTCCTTCAGCCTCTACCTGGGGCCCTGGGAGAAAGAGCAGACAAAGCATTCCAGGGGTAGGGGCTTAGGCTCCAGGATAGCAACATGCAAAAACAGGTAGGAGATCAGAACTATGTATGTCTATGTGTATATGTGTACATGCAAAATATACTCTAAAATATTTGCACATGTGCATACATATATGTGTATGTGTATGTATACACGTATGCATGCCAAATATACACCAAAATACCAAAATATCATGAAATTGCTGGAGTATTTCATGTCCACACAGAACATTATTTTTCAGAGATACAGTTTAAGCTCATTGTGTTTCTACTTATCCTTTAATCCATTATCATCCCTTCTAAATAGAACTAATCATAGCTTCCAAATTAAAAAGAGTCAAACCAAAGCATCTTATCAGTCACTTGATATATGTGGATGACATCAAAATACATGGGTCCATCCAACACCACCTTAAATAGCCCCCCTCATTTTATGAAATCCTTCCCCAGTGATACCAAAATGTTATCTGGCCTCAATAAGTGCAAAATGTATAATACACAGTAAGGAAAGATAGATCCTGAAGACTCTGAGCTTGGTCTAGAAGTCAAATTGAACCAATGGATGAAGACAATATTTACAAAAAACCTCATCTCCTCCAGGCTAGAAGTGATTATAAAGCTACCAAGGACAAATCTATGGCTGAATATATTAATAAAAAGAATAGTTAGCATTTATATATAGCGCTTTGAGGTTTGCAAAGCACTTCACGAATATCTTATTTGATCCTCACCACAACCCTGGGAATTAAGTGTAATTATCATTCTCTTTTTAAGGATGAGAAAATTGAGATGGAGATTACGTAATTTGGCCAGAGTCACACAGCTAAGTGTCTAAGGTTAGATTTGAATTCAGGATTTCCCGACTCTAGGTCCAGTGCTCTACCCACTGCGTCACCTAGCTGTCTCTGAAATCAAAGTCAAATGGCAAGCACGCATTTAGTGCAACTGATACCTACAAAATTCCAGTTTTAAAGGATATCTTTGGAACTATAAAATGGATGCCATATTTAGATAGCATCTTAGCAAAACACCATGCAACATTAAGGAAACGTGGGGTGCGTTTAGGGCATTCTAAGGCAGCTACAGAAAAATAAATATTTCCCAACTAAAAAGAAGGAAGAGGATTGTTACACATTCCCAAGGCATGATGAGCAGTTAAAAACCAAACCAGAACACAGAAATACTTCTGGAACAAGTAGACTTTTACTACTTCATTAAGCAGTTGTAAAAAGTTGTTAACAAGTACACATCTGTGGACTTTTCAGATAGAACTCAAAGTGGTTTAACTCCCTCTGGAGCCAATGAAATGTGTTACAGTGAAATCCAAAGGCCTGTCTTAAGTGTCTTTTTCACATACTGGCCAACTGTGTGTTGACAAAGAAGAACAAAGGAAAGTGGCTGAGACATTTGGATTTGTTTGTGGAAATAAAAGAGTCTATAAACCCAGATCACTCTGGCTCCCATTGATTGGCCAAGAATAGGTCCTAGTCCAAGCCTCTGTTGGTCATTGTTTGGGTTTTGATAGATCAGAATGAGTGTAAATAGCAATTGTTTCTGTTTTGGACAAAAACCCTGAGGGTCTAACCCTCCCAGATTGCTTTTTTTTTTCTTTTTGAGTAGGTAAAAGAGGCCATCTTTTGCCTCATTTCTTATCTAGCCTTAATCACTGAATGAGCATTGCCTCAGTCAAACAGACCTGGGAAAGAACTTAGCCCAGAATCTGCTGCTGTATCCAGAGCCATCTCTAGTCCTCCTGATCTGTCTTGCCACTGGACCCAGATGGCTCTGAAGGAGAGAGTGAGGCTGGTGACTTTGCATCTACCTCACTTAAATCTAATTCACTTGCATGTCATGACATCACCTTCCTTCTGTCCTTGGTCCTCTTGGAGAATGAAGGACAAAGAACAACAACAAGAGTTTATAGTGGCAACTCAGAACTAGGATAACATCACAAGAAATGACAGGAGGTTCATTCTGAAGAAACTTACTCTTAGTGATCAACAAACTATGCAAGGAAATGGTAATAACCATGAAGCAAATCACTGGGGGTTACAACAATTTAACACCTAATCAAATCCCTAGCAAAACATGACTTGTTGGCTAGAATTATATGTCAAAAGTTTGCTAACTTTCATGGAAGGACAAATCCTCATACTACAAATATAATTCTCAAAATATTTGAGAAATAAAAATAAATAAAATCAAGATTAATTAATTAATTAAAATTTTTAAAATATTGAGGAATAAAACCAACATGTACTAAACTAGACCATTATCACAGACCAAGGTATTGGCCAAAATCACCCAGACATGATACTGATAAGTACAAACATAAGAACAATATTTTAATAGATTTCATGATGATAAATATTCATGATCTCCATGCTGTCTGGAATGAAAAACCTTCAAAATGTAGAGACAAAGCAAAAGAAATCAAAATCATGTGGAAACAGGATAAAGTGCATATGTATACACAGCCTACTGCTGCAGTTGTGCCTACATCTCTACAATTTTATTCTACTACAAAATGCAATTGTTTTATCCACCTGTGTAACAATCTGTAAAACATCAAATGTAAAAAAAAAAGTATAGCAAGACAGTGTTTTGTCTCAAAGACTGTTTCTATCTGATATCTATTGAATAAGATGAGAAGAACAAATTTGGTGAGATAATTATAAGAATAACACCTATACTATTGAGCTCACAGAGTTGTGTGGATCATGTGTAAAAAATGTTTTATAACTCACGGGGCACTATATAAATGTCAGCTGTCATAATCATGAAACTGCCAATTACTGAGAAATTCTGGAGAACCAGAGAGGCCCAATGCCAAATTATGTAAAACAAATGACTGCAACAAAGTTTTGCATATTAAAGATTTTTGAAGATACAAAATACAGTGGGAAAAGTAATAGGAGACTGAAGATGAGCAAATATCATCCCAACTTTCAGAAAGGGGAAAAAGAAGGATCACGAAAAACCTCAAACTTTAAATGTTTTTGAAATTTAATTCTCCCCTTCCCCCATAGTTACCCTACAATCTAGAAATTATTAAACAGATGATTTGTCAGCATTTAGAAAGGAGAGAGATGAAAATACAGAATGGGTTCACTAAGAACAAATCAAAACAAACTAGCCTCATTTTCTATTTGTATAGTGTTATTAGATGAGTAGAGAGAAGAAAGCTGTAGACATTGTTTTTCCATCATTTGGTTTATCTTCCCAGTAGATTGTAAGCCCACTCAGGGCAAGCAATATTTTTCACTTTTATTTTTGTATTCTTAGTGCCTAGCAGAGACCAACACAAATACTATTTGTTTGAACAGAATATTGTATTTTGGAAAGGCACTTGACAAAGTCTTTAATGCTATCTTTGTGAGCAAGATGTAGAAATGTGAGTTGTATAATTATGGAGGTTGTTGCTGGCTGAAGAATTGTGTCAAAGAGTGTTGGTCAAAAGACTGATGTCAACCTCAAAGTAAATTATCTCCCCGCATACTCGGGCTCTATCTTTCAATATTTTTTTAATCGGTAACTTAAATGAAGATGAATGACATGTTTACCAGATTAGATGACACAAAGCTTGATTATAAAGAAAGTATGCTAGAAAATGGAATCAAAATTCTAAATAATCTCAAGAGATTTTGAAAAAAAAATTGCCCGAAACCAATAATATTGAATACGGATAAATACAAATGCTGCATTTAGGTTTCAAAAAGTGAATACACTAATACAAAATACTGGGTATCAGTTCATGTGAAAAGGCCCTGGAGATTTTAGTTGACCATTAGCTAAGGATGAGCTAACAGCATGATGTAGCTGTTTAAAAAGTTAATGGAATCTTAGGAGCAATAATGTTAAGTATAATGTGTCCAGGTCGTGGGAGGTAATAATGGTCCTACTGTACACTGTGCTTGTCTAGAATCTTGTGTTCAGTTCTCTGAGTGCCACAATTTAAGAAGGACACTATTAACCTGGAGTGCATCCAGAGCAGGGTGGCCAGGCTAGAAGAAGGTCTACAAATCAAGCAACACAGATGTTCTTGATGAAGAGGCAGGTGGTTTTACCCAGAAGACAAAACCAAGTGGGGGCTATGACAACATCTTCAAATATTTTAAAGTTTTTTTAAACTGAACAAAGATTCAACTTATTCTGTGTACCTCTGGAGGGCAAAACTAGAACCAAAGGATAGGCATTTCATGGGGATACATTTTGATTTAGTGCAAGGAAGAATTTTGTAATAATTGGAGCTGCCCCCACACCGGACAGGCTGATTCATAATGAAAACGCCCAATTAGAGTCTGGATGGCTGACTATAAGCACTCCTGCTTTAGGCAAAAAGTTTTCCAAAGTTACGTCTAAGCTAGATCCTGTCCAGTTCTAAGACTGAATGCATCTTTGATATTATTAACTTTATGGTCACCTTGTAAGATAGCAGAGAATGTATTATAATCAATTCTGTATAGGCAAGGAATCAGAGGCAGTTTACTAATGTTCAGCAAAGGTCTCACAACCAGTAAGTGGCACCACAGGAGTAAATACAAGACTCTTTATTCCTAGCCCAGGGCTAGGAATATGAGTACTTGCTGACTCATAGGTAAAGACCTATTGCTTATGTTTTACTAATCAGTAATAGCACCTCTTAGCTTAGAAAGAGTGACCGAATCATGATACATCATGTATCAGAATTAATTAGTACAGTTATTAAGCAAATTTAGATTTATTGATGTTCAATTTGGGGCCTTTAATAAAACACTGAAATCTTTTAAATAGTAGTAGTAGTAGTACCTGTTGTTGTTGGTTCTTTGTTTTCATAGAGGACCAGTGACATCATGGGGTGACAGCTTTTGTCTGGTTACTAAGGTTACAACCATAACTTTCAAAAGAAGGGCACCCTGATTTTCCTAGGTAGGGCAAATTTTGAACATTAGGTCACTGCTTTTAAGAACTGTATCAGTAGTTTGTAACCCAATGTCATTTGTGATTGTGTGATGTAAGCAGTATGGTACAGTGGACAGAGCACTGGATTTAGAGTAAGAGGACCTGAGTTTGAATCCTGTCTCTGCCACTTATTTGTAGTGTGACCTTGAAAAAGTCAACTAACACCTTTTAGAGAGCTTTCTGTTTCCTCATTTATGAAATGTAAATAATAACAGAACTGCCTCTTTCATTGGATTGTCCTGAGAATCAAATAAGATTCTATACGTCTATCAAGTTCTACACAAACGTCAGCCACTATTGATCCCTTTATCTAATTCATCTTGGGTGGTTGGAGTAACCTGCTATTTACAACCTGTGTGACCTTGGGGAAGTCACTGTCTTTTTCTCCACTGCAAAGATGTGGGGGCTGTGCTCAATGATCTCTAAGGACTCTTCTAGATGTTAATTCTATGATCTTAAAGGGTTTATTTAGCAGATGTGCTGCCAAAGCAAGCATATATCAAACTTATTTACCAACCTGCATTCATTTTTTCCCTCCTCTGGTCTTCAGAGAACTTATTGTCTGTATCATTCATTTTGATCCGATCATGCATTGCCTTAGATTTATTTATCTCTTTGTACACTCTGGAGGACCTAATATAATTTTGGATTTAGAATAGGCACTCAAAGTTATTTTAATAATAGCACATGAGAGAAGATGTTTCTGTTGATGTGAGTGAAACTTGATCCAACATGGAAATATTTTATGGAACAATTACAAAGAGCAAAGTCATCTTAAAAGAGTAGATAGAGGAATGCTAAAATCTTTTGGGGGAAACCAAGATGTCCACTCACGTTTAGTGTCCAATGTGTCTGTCTATCTTTCTATTGCTTCTGCGATTTAAAATGTAAACTCTCTAGCCTGGCATTTAAAGCCCATCACAATCTGGCTCCAGCCTACCTTCCAGACAAATTTCATATTACTTCTCTTCACCCACATTCTACATTTTAGCCACACTGAACTGCCTGCCATTCTCTGAATTTGGCATTCCATTTCCTGTCTCCTTGCCTCTCTTGGCACATGCTGGAATGTATTCCCTCTTCCCTTTTCCCCTCTTGGCATCCCATATTTCCTTCAAAGCTCAGCTCTGGCACTACTTTTTAAATTTTAAAATATATTTTATTCCCCCCTCCATTACATGTAAAGACAATTTTTAACATTTAAAAAAAAACTGAGTTCCAATTTTTCTCCCTCCCTTCCCCTCCTCCCTAGAAGGTAATTAATCTGATATCGGTTATACATGTGCAATCATGTAAAACATATTTCCATACTAGTCATTTTGTGGAAGAGAACTTAAAACAAACAAACAAAACAGAATAAAGAAAATTGTAGGCTTCAGTCTGCATTCGTCACCCTCAGCTCTTTCTCTGGAGGTGGTTATAATTTTTCATCTTCTTAAAGGAAGCCCTTTCTTAGTGCTCTCTCCCCCATGAAATGATCTAGTATCTTGGTAGTTAATTTACATGTTGTATTTCCCAGCATTGGTCCTTTGAGGCAGAGACTTTCTCATTTTTTTTTGACTTCTAATTCCCAGACCCTGAGTAATGTCTGCCTGCCTCAGTTTCCTCAACTGTGGAATTGGGATAATAATAGTTCCTACCTCACTGGGTTTGTTGTGTTCAGGGAGTGAGGTAATTGTAAAGCGCTTAGCACAGTGCTGACTATTAAGTAAGCACTTAACAAAAGTTTATTCCCTTCCACCCCTCTAATGCACTATCATGTATATATGTATGTATATGTACACATATACCCGTTATATACGCACATATTCATTTAAAGCTCACAAAGAGCTTTACATGCACTGTCTCATTTAATCTTCACAACAACCTTGTGTCATTAGTACCACAGGCATTTCTATGCCCATTTTACAGAAAAGGAAACTGAGGTTCAATTAAGTGACTTGTCCACATTCACAGATTCATTAAGTTTCAGAGCTGGGATTTGAAGCCAGGACTCCCAGACTCTCCCTCCAACATTCTTTTCACTATGCTGAACCACTTTTGGTAAGTGTTTAATGGATTATTAAATGCCTGCCGTGTGACTGGGGTTGTGTTAAATTCTGGGAACAGGAAGATAAAAATGAAAGGTCCTTACCCTCAAGGAGTTTATAACCTAGATGACATGTGTAGGTATTTATATGCAAAATACATACAAGATAATGGGAGTGGGGGAGGAGGTGGCATTTGAGAGGTAGAGGGGAGGAAGCGTTGCATTCCAGGCAAAAGCAGAGAGAGGAGAGAGGGAGGGTCATGAATGAGGAGTAGGAAGAGGGCCAGTTTAGCTGGAGTGTTCTGAGAGGAAGAGGAGTAACATGAAATGAGGCCAGAATGCTAGATTGGGGCCAGGTTGTAAAGGGCTTTGAATACCCGATGTAAAAGCTTCTACTGGATCATAGATGGAATTGGGAGCCAATGGTGTTTATCAGGAAAGACACTGCTAAGACCAGGGTTTTAGCAAAATCTCTTTTGGCAGGTGTGTGGAGAATGAATTAGAGTGGGAACTTGAAGTGAAGTGATCAACTGAGAGATTATAACAGACTAGGCAAGGGGTCATGAAGGCCTGTACTAGGAAGGGAGGTGTGTGAATGTAGAGAAGAGCAGAGATGCCTAGGATTGGGAAGGTAAGATCTGGCAACTGATTGTTTAACTGAAATTAATGTTTTCTTGCTCTTTTTAAAAAGTTTGGTTACATATACTTCACAAAATTTTTTCCATTTAAGTGAGTATGGCTTTAAGTACTCTAGGCTTTAAGGAGAAAAAGTATTCTCTAAATTAGGCTTTAAAAAGTAAAGTAACCAGTGACTCGCCTGTGCTCTACATACAAGAAATCAGGCACAAGGCCTGGAGAAAAGGTGTACTTTTTTGTTATTTTGGTGGAAAGTGTAGAAGCCTCATCTACCAGTGCAGATGAGCATTTTGTCCGTAATTTTGTCCTGGGGTACACAGTAACAAGCCAGAATGTATTTGTCAGGGATAGGCTGTGAGCCCGTATGTGCCTGATTCAAAGGCTGATCCTCTATGGACTTTTCCACACTGTCTTTGCACTTGTTTAACTCTGAGCATTTGTTGTAAAATGTACTTGGGCCTTCTCAACCTTCTATATGTAGTTATTAATAGAGAGCATCTGCACAGTGCTGCAAAGTTTGCAAAGCACCTTACTTACGTTATCCGTTTACATATGTTATATGTTTAGTCGTTTCAGCTGTGTCTAACTCTTGTGGCCTTATTTGCCATTTTCTTAGCAAAGCTACTGGAGTAGTTTGCCATTTCCTTCTCCAGCTCATTTACAGATGAGGAAACAGAGGCAAGCAGGGCTAAGTGACACAGTAAGTGTGTGAGGCCAGATTTGAACATAGGAAGATGAAGCTTTCTGAGGCCAGGCCCAGTACTCTATCTACTGAGCATCCTAGCTGCCCCAGCATCAAAACGTTTGCAAAGCACTTTACATGTTATTTTGTTTGATCCTCACAGCAACTGCATGCAGTAGGTATTATTATTATTCTATTTTAGAGATGAAGAAACTGGGGAAGGTCAAGAGGTTTGCCCAGGGTGACACAGTTAGCAATTATCTGGGGCAGAAATCTGAACTTGTGTCTTCCTTACTCCAACTCCAAAACTCTGTCTACTGTACCTCCTGACTGTCTCATGTAGAACAAGAGAAGACAGAGTAAGCAGGTAGTTTGAGGTAAGGCTCACACAGGATTCATTAGCCAGAGTTTGGTAGACTTAGAGATTTTCAAAACTTTTTCAAAAGCTATGTTAAACGCCACTTAGCCTGAAAATTTTTATGCTTCCTGGTTGGAGAAAAGGCATTTAGGACTGTATTGATAGATAGAATCCCCAAGTATGGAAACAGAGAAACATCTATGAGGATTAGACAGTTAGAAATTAGAATGTAAGGGCATGGACTATTTCATTCTTGCCTTTCATGATATTTGTAATCTATGCATTTATGCCAAATTCGTTGCTGATTGGCTGATCATTAATGGAGGAGAGGAGCTCACTCTAAGAGTACTCCTCTCTCTTGTCTCCATGGAAATGAAGACTATCTCTAATCTATTTCATCTTTTAAAATACTGTCTCCTTATAGTAAAAAATTAACACTTCCTTCATTGACAATACAATGCTATCAGCAAGAGTAGAAATAATGCTAAATTTCCCCAATTAGAATAAATGAATATCTTAAGTTAAGATTTAATAAGTGAATTATCAACAATCCTTACTTTTCAATTCCCTCAGTAGCTCTCAGTGGTTACTGTGCAGAAACCCAGTCCAGTGAAGTTAACTTAGAAGTCAGAATGAAACCAAAGTCTGTCATGTCTCCTACTACTGATCCCAAAGCTCAACAATATCAATTCGTTTGGATTTAGAAGGTATTTCAGTGAGAAAGCAAAGCCTGCTCAAAACATGTCTTCCAACCCAGGCCCTTTTCTCAAATCTGTTCAATGATAACTCTCTTTTAAATGGCTGTGAGATCTATTTCTATATCTATATGTACAAATATACACATGCTAAACATACATATGTGTATGTATTTAGAACCTAAAGATGTGTGTGTGTGTGTGTGTGCGCGCGCGCGCATCATAATTTTATCCCCATAGGGAACTTCTGGTGTGGAAACTCCTTCCACACTGGCACTTGCCCTGCAACCTGTAATCATAGAGAGCTGTTTGGGGCACTTGTCTGGGCAAATGATTTGTCCAGGGCAATACAGGTTGTGTGGTAAAAATGGGGACTTGAACTTAGGTCTTACTAATTTTGATGCTAGAGCTCTACTATGCCATGGTGCTCTCTCTCTTTCTCTCTCTCTGTCTGTGTCTGTCTCTCTGTGTCTGTTTCTCTGTCTCTCTCTGTCTCTTTCTCTCTGTCTCTCTCTTTTTCTCTCTCTGTCTCTCTCTCATGAAGTTGTGTTGATTTAGGAAATTCCCAGTAAGGAAACTCCCTCTACTGATGTAAATCATTAGTTGTCCTGGAATTTATAGTTTTGAAGAGTTTGGAGGCACTACAAGGTTAGTATATTGGTCTAGTAGTTAGCAAACTGGTCTAAGAGACCCAAGTTCAAGTCTCGTGTCTGATGCCAAATGTCTGTGAGGCTGGCATGAGAGTACAGGTAAAATCCTGTTATAGCAATCACCATGGAACATTGTTTTGTTGATATCAGAATTGTATTATAATGCATCTACTAAAATCCTAATTCAATTCTCTACTGTGGCATGCAAGTTCTGGCTACTGAACTGTATTGTGGGTTCTTAGAAGCAAGGCCAGCAGAGTACAAGTCCTGGCAGATTGTATTAAGCTAAAAAAGATCTGAGTAGGAGCCTGGAAATGGACTTCATGTCTGTTTGTCCAAGGGCTGACCTAGCTAAGGGTCAATTTAGAGAATGTTGTTGGGAGTTGATAGGGCCAGCTTAAGGGTAATGGGTAGAAGGATTTCTTAGTAGGATAATTGAACTGTGCTACCTATTGCCAGGCAAATAACCCAATCAGTTGCTTTCTATAATTTTATAGGGCTTTGTGACCTTAGGAAAGTAATTTACCTCTCGTGGGCACTTTCCCCCACTATCAAATGAGGAAGTAAGATGAAGTTACTTCCAAGACACCTCCAGCTCTAACATTCTATGATTCTTTGATTATTCGAAGGATTAGAATCAGAGAAAGCACTTATTATATAGGATCTATTTATTGTAAGGCAGAGGTGTCAAACTTACCACTCACAAAACTCCTGAGTGCTGCTAATCAGATTAAAATGTAACTGGGAAATGTTTAACTAAATGATGAAAATACAATTCAACATAGATAATGTTAATTTGTGGTTTTCTTAAGTCAATGTGTGGCCCATGAGGCTCCATTCCCATTTGAGTTTGATACCACTATTGTTCGATATTTTAAACCAGAAAAACAAAGCACTACCATACTTACAAAAATGTATTAATGATATGAGGTGGGATTCAGAAGTTAAAAATTATTTCCTGTTGATAAATAGCACTCCCTATTGGAACCAGAATGATCTGGTAACTGCAACAGAATTACCATCCTAAAATGAAATCCATTGTGATAAAGAACATTGATAATCTGAAGATGATGAATCAGTTCCTTGAGACCATGACTTAAAGGATCAGTTGAAAATACTGAAGATGTTTAGCCTGGAGAAGAGAAAATTGGGTGGGAAGGGAGAGGGCATGATTGCCCTCTTGAAGTAAGTGAAACTCTGTTTCATCGAAGTGGGACACATTTAACACTGTTTAGCTCATATGACTGAATCAAGCAATCTTTAGAGGTTATAATGAGGCACGTTTGGATTTGATATAAAAAAAAACTTCAGAAACAATAGATCAACTCTAAAGTAGAATTATTTGCCTCAGGAGGTGGTAAGGTAACCCTCATTAAAGGTCAACTAGCAAGGGGTAGATGATCAGTTCTCAGAGACAACGTAGAAGACATTTTTATTCAGGCATGGTTTTAGACAAGATGGCCAGAGGTCTCTTCTAGCTCAGTGGGATCTCAAATGAGTGCAGAATCAAAAAAATGAACAGGAGCAAGATAGTGGCTACAAGAAGAAAGCTGAAAGGCTCTGACCAATCAGGGTAAGATTTCTCTATAGAGAGCAGAGTGAAAATGTCTAGAGAGAAAAATTATTGGAAGGCTGGACAAATGCTTCCTCCTTGTGCCTCCAGTGCTTAACAGAAGGCCTTGCACACAGACGATGCTTGATAAACATTCACAGAAAGTGAATTATAGAAAGGTTTCTTCACTGAGAAGAAGGGTAGATTAGATCACCTCCAAGATTTCTTCCTAAAATTCTTCAATTCTGTGAGGTGTCTAGGATGAGAAAATTTGAGGTGTCAAAAACATTTGGAAGAAATGTTATCATTGTACACATTTTAATCTATCCATAGAAGCCCAACTCTTGAATGCGTTTTGGGAGTTCTCCTCCCACATACCTCAGTCTTAACTGCTGACCTCTGGATAGACACTTCACAATTTTACAATTCCTCTCCATTTTGTGGGTCCAATTTTATATTTCTCTTTGTTCCTATTGGCCCATCTGAATCTGCATCCTTTATACTTAACTTCCATACTTTCTTTCTCTTTCTTCTTTTGCAATTCTCCAAGAACTAATTTGCTCTCAGATTATCTCCTTTGACCATTCACTCATTCAAGACCTTACTCAAATCATGTTGAAGACAACTCAGTCACATCCACCAACTAACATGCAAACAGTCTTCTAGTTCTACCATAAAGTATTCTTTTTTATACACGTATCAATTATAGTTATCATATGCTTTATTAAAAAGATATTGAAAGGGCAACAGTAAAGGCCTTAAATAGGTATTCAATCTCATCAACAGCATTCCCTCCAATGGTGCTGACTGCAACTCATTCATTCCCTCTCATACAGTGCAACATTTAGCTATTTTGTCTCATAAATCATTCAGAGAGGTGTCCACCCAGCATGCTGGGAGTCTTGTCTAGGTCACTTGACATTATGCAGGCACCACATAATCCCAAAAGGGCAGGTAGTACCTTCCTTAAATAGTGACCATTAAATCGACAGACTTGTATACACATCAGGTATACAGCATTCTTCTTCGTATAAAATTATTTGTATCATTGCAGCAAAACAGTTTATAGGCCCACATTAGGACTTATGTAGCCTGGGAAATGGAAATAGTTTCATATAACAATGGGCTCCTCATATGAAACTGTTAACACAGGATTTTATCTGTATTACAAGTGTTACTTCTTCCTGATCACTCTGGATTCATCAAACTAGGGGAGAACTGATTAGTATTTGGTCCTTGGTGATCTGGCACAGAGGATTTTTTACAGGAGCTATTAGGGATTCTTCCAAATATAGACAAATTGAAGTAGACAACAATATCATCATCAGGACTGCTCCATTCTAAATAA
The DNA here is from genome assembly GCA_028646595.1 of Phalanger gymnotis. NCBI lineage: Eukaryota > Metazoa > Chordata > Mammalia > Diprotodontia > Phalangeridae > Phalanger > Phalanger gymnotis. The sequence goes on along the minus strand of CM053622.1, from coordinate 293,922,380 downwards.
TTAACTCAGCTAGCTAAAACTAGACAAATTTTTTTAGGTTATACTAGCTTACTCAATGTATATAGTGCTCCAAAGTTATGAAGCATTTATTACCTTAGCTCATTCAGTTCTCACCACCATTTTCTAAGATAGGCAGTGAATGTATCATTTTCCAAATGAGAAAATTTAGGCTTAGAGATAAAGTGAGTTTTAACAAGGCTATATAACCAGGGACTGTCAGAGCTAGGATGCAAAACCTGAAAAGTTCAGGTGGTAGATACACCGTTTACTCAGAATGACCTTGCAAGGAAAGCATTGCCAATATTAACACTCTCATATTCCACAAGAGAACACTGAGATTCTCAGAGGTTAAGTGAATTTCCCATGATCACAAGAGCAGTAAATGTCTAGGGTGGGATCTGAACACAATTCTCTTGCCTCTGAAAATGATCTTTCTGCTATGCTGCCTCAGAAAAATACCATGAAATGAAACTCTTTGGCCTCCTAAAATTGCTATTTTTAATTTAAGAGTTGTGCCTATGACAGAAATCAACAGCTTCATTCTCTGTGTGGCTCTAGGTTTGTGGAAGAGCTGACATTTATATAAACTATTTTATCAAATGAAAAGCTGGGTGATGCAGTGGTTAGAGAACTGAACTTGGACTCTTGCCTTCAATACCTATCAGCTGAATGACTCTCTGAGCATCAGCTTCCTCATCTGTAAAATGAGGAAGTGAAACTCACTGGCTTCTCAGGTCCCTTCCAGCTCTAAATCCATGATCATATACGCTTTTCTTCTAAGAACTTCCAAGTATTTCATTTGTGATTATTATAGCACTCTAAGGTTTGCAAAGTACCTTACAAATTTGATCCTTACAAGAACCTTGGGAGGTAGATGCTATTATCATACCTAGTTTGTCATTATTGTTAGTCATTTTTCAGTTATGTCTGCATCTTTGTACCCCTTTTTGGGGTTTTCTTGGCAAAGATATTGGAGTGGTTTGCTATTTACTTTTCCAGCTCATTTTACAGATGAGGAAATTGAGGCAAACAGGGTTAAGTGTCTTGGCCAGGGTCACACAGCTAGTAAGTGACTGAGGCTGGATTTGAACTCAGATCTTCCTGACTCCAGGCTTGGAACTCTATCTACATCACCATCTAGCTGCCCCAATTTACAGATGAGGAACCTAAGGCAGGCATAGCATAGTGATTTATCTAAGGTTACAAAGCTAGTAAATGTCTGATGCTGTATTTGAACTCGGATGTTTCTAGCTTCAATACGCCATCCACCTACTCGACTCTTCCTTCCAGTCCCTAATCTATTCGTAAATTAGATCCCCTTAGAAGCCTTCCAAAGTAGCAAATTAGAGGGATGGGAAAATTAAGATGATCATACTTGAACCTGAGTTTCTTGTTTTCACTGGTATAGAAACTCCACTCTAGTATGTAACTGCTTAGTAGGTTGCCCAGGGGCATTAAGAGGTTGATTGATTTCCTCAGACTAGTGTCAGAGGGAGGACTTGAATCTAGATCTTCCTGGCTCCACCGCCAGGGTTCTACCCTCTATGTACCAGACTACCTCTCCAAAAAAATTTTATATGAAGACAATATTTAATTTCCATTCTTCTCCAGGACCAGTGAGGATGAAAAAAAATGAGTCAGAATCATTTATGCTTTCAGGCATTTAACTTTCCTTAGGGTTAACAGCTGTATCAGCGATTTCATTGGCACAGAGAACTCCCAGTGAGAAAACACTTCTAAAGCAGATTAGACCTTTTCTTCAACATAGACTTCTAAAGCATTGCCTAGGGCCCTCAGAGGATAAATGACTTGCCCAGAGTCATACAATCAGTATATGTCCAGAATTAGAACTTGAACTTGTCTTCCAAGCTTTGATGCCCTCCTCTCTAATCATTATATCACACTATCTCTTCTTAGATGAGTTAACTATGTGATCCCAGCTACACAAGTTGCCTCCCTATTCCTGTTGCTCTGCTTTGGGATTGAAACAATTTGATAAAGATGAAGGTTGAACACTAAAAAGAATGAGAATGAAGTTGTGTCAAACATTAAACCCAGGTCTACTTGAATGGAGCAGGGTATATCTACATCAGACAACAAAAGTAAACCACATAAAGCTGGGACAACAGGCAGGCCAAGTCCCTCAAAGGATTTTTAAGAGCCAAAATGTATAACCTACAGTAAAAAGATACATCTATTAAATATAGTGAATTTTCTATAGGAAAGGACTTGAGGAAAATTAACATTCCTACCACCTTCCCTAGTAGTTAATTATCACCTTTGTTTTACTGAAAGGTGAGGTAGCTTTCTCAGAGGAATGAAAAGACAGCTAATAAAATCAGGAGGAAAAAAAAAGTGCTCCAGGAGAAAATGTCATTGAAGGTTTTCCCAATTACTGGCCTCAGCACACTGAAGCAAAAATACCTCACAACTACCAATAATATAAGGAAAAAGACCCGAAATTAAAAAAAAAAACATTCAAGTTTTTAAACAAGCAGGAATATGAGGTAGAAAACAACAACAACAAAAAACCTGAGAAAAGGTAAAAATTGTCATAAACACCAAAAATCCACAAGGAAGTCTTGAAAAATTAGCTTTCCCTTTTACACATAAGGCCTTTTTACCTGTTCTACTGCTTTTGTTGTTGCTGTTGAATTAGGATGAAGATTTTCGGTTTGCTGAGCAATTAAGGTTTGATGAGATCTCAGATTTATTGAGAGTAGTGAGAGTAATTCAAATAAAAGCCAAAAATTTCAGTTTCTAACTATATGCGTCAAGGCTCTCAACAAACTTTACCAGCAACTCCTTTTTTTTTTTAAATCACATAACAATTCAAGGACAACCAGTGAATTCTGTAGGCTATGTATATGTGTGTGTTAGGCAGTTATTAAATTTGAAATATGCCAGATCCTATAATGATTATTAAACCAGACAAAAATTTTTACAAAGGGCAAAATGTCACCAGAACAAGGAAATGTTGAGGATACCAAGTAGTGGCACTATGTAATGTTAATATATATGTTCATATTATGTTAATATGTTCGTATTTGTTAATTAATATGTTATATATCTGTCAAATGACCCTAACTTCTTGTCCATGGAGTGTAATCCCTATCTACTTCAGATGCATTTTCCCATAAAGTTCTAGGTAGTGTCAGGTTATGGGGAAGGAAGACACACCATTTAAACAATTTCTGGAACATTTTCCCAGAAGAGTCATTTGCTACATAATTATTATGGATGGACAAGAGCAAAATCATCATAGAATAAAAATACTTGCTTTAGAAAATACTAAGGTATTTGACATGAAAAGGAAATAGAATCAGATTTAGAAGAACGGGCTTTGTGATAAGATAGCTCATTAATTTGGATTAAAGATTGGAACTACAACTGTTAGAAGGACACTGTAATGCTGTGTCCAGGGGCAAGGAACATGATGAGAGCAAACCTTCAAATAAAAACAGCAAATAAATGGCTCTGATCTCTCCACTCGCAGTCTCGAATACCACTGCCACCCCTCAAACCCTGGAGAGATCATTAGAATCTGGGTCAGGAGCTGCCAGCTCCCCAAGTCACCAGACGACCAAGTCACTGCCTTAGATGGGTTTGCTAACTCACCGATCTTGGCCAGGCTAGCCACCAGGATCCAGAGTGCGATGATGTAGGGGTCCTGGACGTGATCCCATTTGAAAGTGACAACCTGGAAGCCCTCTTTTCCATGGTTATTGTGCCCCGGGATCTCTTCAGTCCCCAGGACCCGCGGAAGCATCCAAAGGGTCAAAAACAAGAGGCCGCAGGCAGGGAAACTAAGCCTCAGGCGCGTCCCCCTAGCCCTGAATGTCATCCTGCAGCCTGACACTGAGGGTTCCCTGAGATGCACTGCCTCCGACTCCGGGCAGCGACAGTCGCTGACAGCAACCACTTGCCCTCCGCTGACAGCTCAGAGTCCAGTGGCTGTGGTGCAGGTGCCGGTGCCGGCTCAGAGCCCTTTCCAGCCTGATGGGATTGACATAATCTCTGACATCCCCTTGCAGCTCTGAGATCAAGCCAAGGCTGGCAGGCAGGTAGAAGGACTGATGGACTGACAGACTGGCAGGCCCGGCGCAAAGGGGCTCTGGGCAGCCCAGCTGTCTGGAAGGAGAATCGGCGGGAGCGAGAGTGGGAACGGAGCCGAGGGTAGTGCAAGGTGCGAGCCGCTGGTCCCGCCGCAGTTCTCTTTATTGGGCGGCCCCAGAGCCCTGAGAGGCGGAGCCTTCCCTTCCCTGGACACACACGCACACACACACAGACACACACACACACACACACAACTACACAGTTCATACACACACACACACACACACACACACACATACACACACACACGCACACACACAACTACACAGTTCATACACACGCACGTACACTCAAATGCACCCCGCCCGGCGCTCCCTGTCTTTCAATCTCTGCCTGGCCTGACCCCTGGGGAAGGAGTCCGGCTGGGCCAAGCAGGGTAAGTCCAGTCCGAGAGCCGCCAAGGAGTCGGAGCGGCTGCGCTCAACGCCGTCTGTTCCCACGGCTTCTACCGACCCTCCCAAGCGCGCGGTGGACGGGGAGGTCCTCGCCACGAGGTTAGCGCCGTGGGATTCCCGCACCACAAGCACTAGGGAGAAGGGCGCAGGAACCCCGAGGGAGGAGAGTACGTACCCATACAGGGTTAAGCACGGGTGTGAGGGTCGGAGACCTGGCACAGATCCAGGAAAGGGATTTGGAGAGCGCACAGATGAGGAATGTTAACGGGATGCTGAGCGCACAGGTGATGTGGCACCAGGGGACCGGCACCGGCACAGGCGTGTGTTTGATTCATTTCTGTTCTATATATATAAACTTCCAATTGGGTTCAGAGGAGCCCTATGCTAGGGATTGCGTGAGATACAAAAGTAACTCATGGAGTTTATAGTCAAATAAGACAATGACATGTGCAAATGATTATCTTACAAACTGACACAGGCTTGACCGGTGAAAACAAAGCTTTAGGTGGGGTCTGTGAAGGTAAAAGAGCAATACTGACTTGACTGTGGGGATAAGAAAAGGCTTTCTATAGGAGATGGCCTTTCATTTGGTTAGAAGAACCCAAAGTACAGGGTAGGTTTTGAGGTATAGTGTTTCCTGGTGTAAATAGTTCCAATATAGTTTTGTCTGTGGTGCCTTTTTCCTCTTTTATTTGTTCAGTTCGAGAACATTTTTTATTGCATTTTTGCCAGTGTCATGGCTAATTAATGATGCATCAATTACTGGGGTAGCCCAAGGTATCCAGAATGCTCATGGGAACAGACTTATCAAGACAGGTACATAAACTGGAAGGCAACATCAGTCAACAACCTACAAGCATTTATTAAGCAATTATTATGTATGTGCCAATCACTGTGCTAGGGACTGATGATACAAAAACAAAAGTGAGGCAATCCCTGGCCTCAAGAAGCTTACATTCTAGAGGGATCCAACATATTCACAGATAAGTGAGAACAAGATACACACACATGTGCAAGATATATAAAACAAGATATATAAATACAGTGAAGCAAGAAGGCAGATGAACAGCTTGGGGGAACCAGGAAAGCCCTCTTGAATGAAATGCCACTTATGGTGAGCTTTAATAGGAGTTAGGGGTTTCCATGAGGTAGAAGCCCCAGCTGCAGAAGATGGAATGTTATGTATGAAGAACAGAAAGTCCAGTCTGGCTGTAGTATAGAGTACATGATGGGGAGTAATGTGTTAAGCCTCAAAAAAATAGGAGGAAAGTGGGAATTTTAAAGGTCAAATACAGGAATTTGTATTTTAGCCTGAAAGCAAAGGGGAGCCTCTGATGCTTCACCAGCAAAGTTTGTAAAAGATGGCAGTCACGAGACAGGTTTGAATCTCAGCTCTCCTAAGTGTGTGATCTTGGAAAAGTCACTTCCTATCTGGGCCTCAGTTTCCTCTTCTTGCATGCTCTCTAAGGTTCTTCTAAGTACTGTATCCTATGCTCACATAACTGTAACTGACATCTTCCAGGAGCCTTTACTCTTAGATGGGTGGCTAGGTTATTCGCTTCCAAAGGGAAAAGCCTACTGACCCAATGCTGGCTGTAAAAATAGCTAGTTTCAAAGGAAAGAACAGAGCTGACATGGGTACAACAAGACACTGATTAATCAAACTAACTAACTAATTCAACCAATTTAGAATTTGTTCTGTACAAAGCTAGGATGTGAAGGAGATACAAATATTAGTCAGTTGACAAGCATTTCTTAAGTGCTTACTCTGCTAAGTACAAGGAATAGAAAGAAAAAGTAAAAATGGCCTCATTCTTCAAGGAGCTTTTATTTTAATGGGAAAGAAAACATGTATATGAAAAAGTATATACAAGGTACAGAAGAGATGGAAGGGGAAGACTCTAGCTGCTGGGAGTGCTAAGAAAGTCTTCTTGAAGAAGTAGAGTCTTGTAGAAAGCAGGACTTCTAAGAGGTGTGGGGCAGGGCAGGGGTGGGAGGGTGGGGGGTGGTAATAGACATCATTTCAGGTATGGGAAGCAACCAGTACAAAGAGATGGGAAATGGAGAGTTTTGTGTGAGAAACAGCTAGTGAGCCACTGTGGCAAAATGGAGGAGTGCATGGAGAGGTATAATGTGAAAGACTGGAGAGACAGGAAAGGGAGAGATTGTGATAAACTTTGTCACAGAGGGGAATTTTTAAGTAGGGGTAGAGGCTCATCCCTTACCCCAAATTAGTCGTTCAAGGCCTAGACATCTTGGTTACCAATAAAAAAATTAACTAGGTATGAATAAAGTCCTTAATCAATTTGAAAGGATCACATTACCTTTAGGTCATTGGATGACAGCAGATGACTCCACAGAGAAAATATCTTGTGAGTGGTTAGAAAGAATTAGTCAGGTCCTATGGAGCTATTTTATAAAAACAGCAATCTAATTTGGAGCTAATCAGTAGAACTGTGGGGAAAAGAATCTACCAATTAAGGGCTTTGAAGGAAGAAATGCTAAGAGTGGGGAGGAACAGGGGCAGAAGAATTTTCCCTCCTTCCCCTTTCTCTCAGCCTGTCTTTGTTTCTCCCTCTGTCTCTCTCTCTGTGTTTCTGCTCTTTCTCTTTATCTCCTCTTCTCTTTTCTCTGTATCTCCTCTTTGTGTATCTCTTTCCCCCTCTCTGTTCTCCTCTCTCTTTTCTCTCTGTGGCTCTTCTCTCTCTTCTCTCTCTCTCTCTCTCTCTCTCTCTCTCTCTCTCTCTCTCTCTCTCTCTTTCTCTCTCTCTCTGTCAGAGGCTTGGGGGAAACCTATAGTTAGTGAACATGATATGAAGAGCCAGCAAAAGAAAACAAGAAGACATCGTCAGATAGACAGAAGAAGGGCTGGGGAGAATAGTATCCAGGAGGAGATGGTGATCAATACTGCCAAATGTTACAGAGAGCTCAAGAAAGACATGATTGAGAAAAGGCCATTAGATATGTCAATTAAGGGATCATCTGGGAAGAACAGCTGCAGTTGAAATTGAGGCTGGAAACCAGATTCCAGAGCATTTTGAAGAGAGTGAGAAGAAAGGAAGTAGAGACATCAAGTGTAGAAAGCTTTTGCAAGTTTAGATGAGGAAGGCAGAAAAGATATAGGACTACCAGGGATAATGGGATCTAGTGAGGGTGGGTTTTTTGTTTTTGTTTTTGTTTTCTAGCATAGGGAGACATAGCATGGTTTTAGGCAGCAGGGAAGGAACCTGGGTAAACAGCAAGCTCCCAGTGGTTTGCTCTGGTTTGAACATACCCATGGAATGCTGAGCCTGTGTCTTAGCCATTTCTAGGGAAACATGTGGTCACATATTTTCAGGTCTGAAGGACTTGGCACTTTGGGATGACCCAGCAAACTGGAGTAGTCCCTGCCCCCATCCCCATGACTGTGGGGGGCAGGGCTCTGAGTCAGTTTAAAAAGAGACAGGTCCTTAACTCCTACTTACATGCTCACTTACTCTCCCTCCTTTCTCCTCCCCCTCTTCCTTCTCCCTCCCACCTTCTCTCTGTCTTTCTGATTTCCCATGAGGGATAGGGGAGGGTATGCTCTAGCCAGAGCAGATCAGATGGCCTTCTGTTTACCACCTTTATAAATCAGTAGATGAAGAGACATTGAAAATTATATAGATAGAGGAGTTGATAGTGGGGGCAATTAGCCCATAGTTCCTATCCTTAAAAAGTTTATAATTTGGTAAGGAGAAAAAAGAGATATATACAAATAACCTGTTGCCCAAAACTTCAGCTTGCATTTGTATAGATCTGGTTCAATTTTGAGATGCCTCTCCAAAATTTCTTTTTGACTTGTTTCTAGTTTCTTCTGGAAATGTCAGAATAGAGTTCCCATGTCTAGGTATTTACAGAAAAGATAAAATGGCCCTTTTCTCCTCAGATCTCATGGTTCCCCCTCCATTGATCTACTATTGCTTCTCTATTGTTTCCATCTCAGTCAACAAGCATTTATTAAGTGCTTGCTATGTGGCCATACTTTGCTAAATGCTGATGAAACAAAGAAAGCCCAAACCCTGGCTTCTGCCCTCAAGGAGCTCATATTCCTTCTTTTTTTTTCAAAAAAATTAATTTTATTTTATTTTTCAAAGATCTGTCTTGTTTCCTTTCCATCTCCTATACCAACCCTCCTCCACCCCAGTTGAGAAAGAAAAACAAAATACCCTGTTACAAACATGTATAGTCAAGTAAAACAAATTCCCACATTGGCCTTGTCAAACAAACAAACGAACCCATGTCTTAATCTTTACTTTGAGTCTATAACCTCTCAAGAGGTGTTTTATTATTAAATTCTCTGGAATCACGGTTGGTCATCGTACAGTTGAGAGTTCCTAAGACTTTCAGAGTTGATGGTCTTTACAAAATTATTATGTATAAATTGTTCTCCTGGTTCTGCTCATTTCACTTTACCTCAGTTCACACAAGCCTTCCCAGGTTTTCCTGAAACCATCCCTTGCACCATTTCTTACAACATACTAGTATTCACATTCATATAGAGTAACTTGTTCAGCCAGTCCCTGATTGACTGACCTCTTCAGTTTATAATTCTTTGATGCAGGAAACAGAGCTGCTAAAATATTTTTGTTCATGTTGATCCTTTTACTTTTTTATTAATCTTTTTGCAGTGCAGACCCAACAATAGTATTGCTGGATCAATAGATATGCACAGTTTAGTAGTTTTTACAGCATAGTTTCAAAGTGCCCCCTCGAATGGATGAAAGGAGATCACATTCTAATCTGGGGACTAGCTGGGCAGATTGAAGGTCCTGGCACCAAAGCCCACACTATGTGAGTTCCACTCCTATCTGTTCTCTTGGGCCTTGCTCTCTTCCATTTCTTCCATATGTTCACATTTTAAAAAGTCAAGATCAGCAGTCGAGCACAGGGCCTGTGTTGGCAGCAGCAGCTACTCCTGGAACTATCAGCTCACAGAGAAAATGTTTGAAAGTCACCTATTTAAATTTCCAGGAGCCAAGATGGTGGAAAAAAACAGTAAGCGCTCTCACCTCTCCACTCCCCTTCTTGACCTTGAAAAATCCAGAGAAAAACTCTGGAATAATGGAGCCAACAGAAAGGGTATGGCAGTCTTTTAGCTAGGGAGGCTAGGAGGATTAACAGAAAGGTCCCTGTTGCTGTGGCTGAAGGGATGTACAGGATGGAAGGCATCCCAACAAGCCAGCAGCAAGCCCCACCTCAGCAGACCAGCAAGAGATCCTGAGTCCCAAGGTGGTGGAGCCAGCAAGCGCCAGCACCAGGATCGCATGTGTGCCTTCCCACAGCCAGAGGAATCAGCAGACCAGCATGGATGGGCATCCACCAGTGGCTGAGCCTACCCAGAGAAAGAAAATCATAGACTAATTTCCCTAATGAATATAAATGCAAAAATTTTAAATAAAATATTAGGGAAAAGATTACAGCAACTTATCTTGAAGATAATACACCATGGCCAGGTAGGATTTGTACCAGAAATGCAGAGCTGGTTCAATATTAGGAAAACTATCAGCATAATTGACCATATCAACAACAAAACTAACAGAAACCATATGATTATCTCAAAAGATGCAGAAAAAGCTTTTGACATTCCTATTGAAAACACTAGAGAACATAGTAATAAATGGAGCCTTCCTTAAAATGATAAGTAGCATCTACCTAAAACCTTCAGCAAGCATTATATGTAATGGGCATAATGTAGATGCATTTCCAATAAGATCAAGGGTGAAACAAGGATGTCCATTATCACCACTGTTACTTAGTATGGTACTAGAAATGTTAGCTTTAGCAACAAGAGAAGAAAAAGAAATTGAAGGAATTAGAACAGGCAAAAAAGAAACTAAGTTATCACTTTTTGCAGATGATATGATGATATACTTAGAGAATCCTAAAGAATCAAGTAAAAAACTACTTAATTATAAACAACCTTAGCAAAGTTGTAGGATATAAAATAAACTCACATAAACTATTGGCATTTCTATATATTACTAACAAAGCCCAACAGCAAGAGATAGAAAGAGAAATTCCATTTAAAGCTACTGTAGACATTATAAAATATTTGGGAGTCTACCTGCCAAAACAAACCCAGGAACTATAGGAATACAATTATAACACACTTTTTAACACAAATAAAGTCGGATATAAATAATTGGAAAAACATCAGTTGCTCGTGGGTAGGCTGAGCAAATATTAAAAAAGTGAAAATTCTCCATAAATTAATTTACTTATTCAATGCCATAGCAATCGAACTACCAAAAAATAATATCAAAATTTATCTGGAAGAGCAAAAGGTCCAGAATATCAAGGGAATTAATGAAAAGAAATGCTAGGGAAGGTGGCCTAGCCATAACAGATCTTAAATTGTATTACAAAGCAGCAATCATCAAAACTACTTGGTACCAGCTAAGAAATAGAGGGGTAGAGCAGACCTCAGAAAAATCTGGAAAGATTTATATGAACTGATGCTTAGTGACGTGAGCAGAACCAGGAGAACATTGTACACAGTAACAGCCACAGTGTGTGATGACTGATTTTGATAGACTTAGCTCGTCTCAGCAATGCAAACACCTAAAACAATTCCAAAGGACTCATGATGGAAAATGCCATCCACATCCAGGGAAAGGAGTTGGAAAGCAGAGCAAAGCAGACTATTTTCTTTTTTGTTTTGTTTTGTTTTTCTTTCTCATGGTTTCTCCCATTCGTTATAATTCATCTACGCAATATGACTAACGTGAATGATTGTATAGAACCCATATCAGATTGCATGCCATCTTGAGGAGGGAGAGGCGAGGAAGGGGGAGAAAATCTAAAACTTATGGAAGTGAATTTTGAAAACTAAAAATAAATAAATTAATTAAAAATTCAAGATCGATACTAGCCATGTCTCAGTCATCCTCAAGTGCCGTCCTATATGCATAACATACAATAACAGAGGAATGGTTAAATAAACTCTGGTTCATTAATATAATGGAATGCTATTATGCTTTTAAGGCTGACAAATATAAGGAACATAAAAGAACATAAATTACTTTTATGAAATAATGTAGTATATCATGATCTCTATGGCTATGTAAAAGGAAAAGTGAATGAGCATGAATCATTATAGCACTTTATGCACTAAAATTAATTAAAATGTAAAAAGTTCTTAAGCAGGTTTAGTAAGCTGTGTTGATGTCAAATATTAGGCTTTCAATAAATATTTTAGTAAAACTTCAAAATTTCTAAAAGTGAAAAGTAGCCTCAGGCAGCTTTACTGCAGATATATATACCCCTCACGTGATAATCAAATAATGCTTAATGAAACAGCAACTCTTTAGTAACATTCTTATACAGCATCTCCAATCTAACTTTTTAAAATTCCTGGGCATGACACTTTAGATCATCTAGATTGTTTGAGTCCTTTGTGTTTGCATAATAACTCAAATTATACTTAGCACCTTAGTACATTTATCATGCATTAAGCAAGAATGATATTCTAGGTCGGCACTTTTCCAAACCAAAGTATAACAAGGATAGGTGAAATATCTAAAATCTTTATCACCAAGGAGCCATTAAAATGGTTTAATCATGATGTGTACACAAACACACACATATACAAATATGTATCTGTATCTATGTACATACATATACATATTATATGTAATTTTATTGGTCTGACCCTGGATATGGTTTTATCATTGTAGGGAGCGCCCAGTGAGGGACTTCTCTTACAATGTGCAGATAGGACCTGCTTTGCAATTTATCATCTCGGAAAGTTGCCTGAGGGCACTGAGATGTTAAGTTACTTACCCAGGGTTAACCAGGAGGCATCAGAGGGATTTGATCAAGTCTTCCTGATTCCAAGGCCAATTGTCTATTTACTATTCTACAGCAATGTGTGAGTATACCACACACACACACATACACACACATATGTACACACATATATACATACACATGTATATGGATATGTGTGTATACATGTATATATTTATATGCATTACACAACATACATACATATATGCACACACACTATAAATACATATTTCCATATATTAGTTCTTTCTCTGAAGGTGGATAGCATTTTCCTTCATAAGTCCTTCATAGCTGATTTGAATGATTATAATACTCATAATAACTTAATCTTTTCCAGTTACTCTTCCAATAATATTGTTGTTATTCTATTCAATATTCCCTTGGTTCTGCTCATTTCACTTTGCATCGTTTAATTTACATCTTTCTATGTCTTTCTCAAAACCAACCTGCTTATCATTTCTTATAGTGCAGTAGTATTCCATCATAAACACATAACACAATTTATTTAGCCATTCCCTAACTGATGGGCATCCCCTCAATTTCCAGTTCTTTGCCGCCACAAAGAGAGCACAAGAAATATTTTAGAACATATAGGTTCTTTTCCTTTTTCCTTGATCGCCTTGGGAAACAGGCCTAGTAGTGGTATTGCTGGCTCAAACAGTATATGAAGTTTTATGACAATTTGGACATAATTCCAAATTGCCCTTCAAAATATCTGGATTACTTCACAATTCCATCAAGAGTGTATTAGTGTCTTATTTTTTCCACATCCTCTCTAACATTTGTCATTTTCCTCTCCTATCATTTTAACCAATCTGATAAGTGTAAAATGATACCTCAGAGTTGTCTTAATTTTTATTTCTCAAATCAACAATATTAGAGCCTTTTTTTCATATGGCTATACACAGCTTTGATTTCTTCATCAAAAAATTGCCTGTTCAAATACTTTGACCATTTATCAATTGAGGACATATATTTATTAAATAGAAAATTTCTTTAATCATTGAAGTAAAACATAAATCCACATTAAGAAATTTAAAAATAGACACAAAATGAAAATTATATAAGCTGAGGATGATTGGTGTAATTGTTGATATTCTTTCTTAACTCCAATATTTTTCTATACTTGGAGTTAAAGATACGATTGCAAGATAATCATGGCCAGACACCAACTATTTATTTGATTTGATGTTTAATATTGCTAAAGCATTAAGGAATATGGAATTGCATTATGTTAGAAAACATGGTTCAGTAGTAAAAAATAAGAAAAACCCTGTAGAAGACAAGTGAAGGAAATGAATCAGGGGACACTATGGTGAGCACCAAATAACATCATAAAAATTAAGTTGTTGACATTTTAAAAGCTGGAAAACAAATGGTTACCAGGGTAGAAATTATTTCCAAATTAGTTTTCTGTATACAGATTTCTGTGTACTGATTAATTAGAGCAAAGATAAAAATCAATAACAAATTAAAAGAATGAAAACCAGAAGGCAGAAGGTACAATTGTGCCAATTGTATCTAATCTAACCTCTTTAAAAAAGCTATTGTCACTGAAAAATTGTAAATTGGATGGAAGATTCATATTATTATAATTTCTTACCTAAGGAAGTTTACCTGATATAAATTAACTAACACAATGGAAGGGTGAAGGGCCCAGAAACTACTTCAGTAGCAAAATATGTAATCGCTTTATCAAAGGGATGTATTTGGCAGTCAAGACAACCTGAATTTAAAAATATAAACTCAATTATGAAATCTTATAGAGGAGGACAATGAAAGAACATAAACAATATCACCTCATAAAACAACAAGAATCAGTGGTGGGAAAAAAATTAAAAAAAGCTTCCTCAGTCCATCAACAGATATTTATTAAATACTTATTATGAACCAGGAACTGTTTAAGACACTAGGGATACAAATGCAAAAATGAAACTGTCCCTGCCTTCAAGGAACATTCTGTATGAAGCAACAACACACAAAAAATATCACATATACAAATATTTACAAAGTGCATACAGAATAAATATGAGGTAAAGGTGGAAGGCACTGAAGCTGAAGAAACTAGGAAAGGATACATGTAAAGGTGTTTGATAGCAACAGAGAGACAATAGCAAGAAAGTCAGTATGACTTTGAATTGCCTTTCCTGGTCTCCTCAGGAATCGAATTGCTATTCCTGGTCTCCCTATGCTAATATCTTCTCCATCCAATATTACTTTTTACATTCTCATATATGTTCATGTTCCTGTTAGAATGTTAGAATTTGAGGGCAAAGAATTTTTTTTTGTCTTTTTAACCCCAGTGTCTACCATGGTGCCTGGCACATAGTAGTCACCTAATAAAATGCTTGTTGATTGATTATTTAAAGGTAGATTTGTGCCATGTTGTGGAGGTAAAGAAGACCTCGAGTACATTGGTGCAAGCACAGAAGACAAGAATGTGGGATAGAATCCCACAGATCAGGCAGGCATGAAAGGATTCTGAACTACATCATTGGAAGAAACTCCCAAATAGATGAGATTACAGATCCAAGAAATATTTGAGTAACAGTTCCACAGATTCTTTTTCCTCCCTTCCTTATAAAATATAAGCTCCTTGAAGGCAGGGCCTATTTTATTTTCATGTTTGTATTTCCAGAGCCTAGCACAGTACCTTGAAAAAGGTAGGAACTTAGTAAATGCTTGTTAGTTATCGATTGGTTGGTTCTGAGCACTCAAATCTCAAATTCTCTACAAGATAAGACAAGAAATTGTCAAATATTCTGATGTTTCTGGAAAGGAACTTCTAACAGATTTCAGGATAGTTGCACTATTACATCCACTATTATATCTGTCTTCTTTTGACAGTTGTTTAAAAATCTTGATCAGGAAAGTGGTATCCAAAGAGAAAAAAGTCCTATTTCAAGGTTTCATTTTGACATGTAGTTGATTTTGAGTTCAGAATAGCGCAAAATCTGTCAAGGCCTACTAATCTAGAAAGGCTTCAAGTACAGGCTTAATTAATGTCTTGTATGTTTATACTATCTGAGGACTAGACTAGCTAAGTTCAGAGATCACCAGAAGATTGGTCATCAAATGATGAATGGTTTAGCCATAGCAATCAAGCAACCAATAGACATTTATCAAGCCCTTAACTATGTGCCAAGCACTGTGCCAAGTGCTAGAGATAGAAAAGAAAAAGCAAAACTGCATCAAGACAGTCTATTACAGTATTCTGGGGCTGTGATCTAAATTGGTTGCCAGAATGCCCCCATGGATGATCAGTGTATTCAGTATGAAGAACTGGGTAAATATTAGGAAAGCATCTTTCATATCATAAGATTAAATAATGCCAGCATTCAGACAGAACCTAGATTCATTTACTTTATTTATTTATTTTCTCCCATTTAAATTTCTCTTGATTAAGTGGGAAAATCTCAGTTAAGCACATTTTCCCTAGTTCTTGTAAGATTCATCCAGTTCATAGCCAAGAAACTATCATTTTTATATTTTAAGCTATGATCCAGAAAACTAAATCCTAGTCTTTGACACCGTCAGTATAATCATCTATTCACTTCCATAATTTTTCCCTCAACTTGCACGTGAAATAAGAGATGAAAATACCATCTGGTCTTTAGTCCTATACCCAGGATTTCAAAAGTCACAAGAGACAATCTCTAGGTTTCTTCTGATAGTAACAACCATTTCCATAAGAATCAGAATATTTGAGAAATCTCCAACCTGCACATTCTCCTCACTTCTTAGATACATATACTAGGAAGATAACATGTCTCCCAAATGATTATGTAAAGTCTATGTGAGTTTATATCTATACCTCTCAGCATTACCACCAGCTATAAGAATATGTTTTCCCCTCCTGGGGTAACAGGTCTGAGATAACTTAGGTATGGTTCTCCTTGGAAGCAGGGGAATTGACTAAATGACCATTGAGATCCTTTCCAATCCTACACTTATAATTGTTTTAATTTGATCTTTCAAAACATTTTCTATATCGGAGGCAAACTGATCCAGTTTATTAATCGATTGGTGTGCTAGTCTGTGAAGATTTCAAGAATCCTAAACTACTGGACACCAAAATTAATGAGGTTTTACTCTATTCTCTGAAAACAAACAAACAAACAAACACAACTATCTTCCTGCCATTTTAACTTATGCTTAGAAATCAAGAGCAAGGAGAAGAGGTCTAATAAAAGCCTCCTGAGTAAATGATCAGTATATTATAATTGTGGCGAGTGAATATAATGGAGTATTAGTGTACTGGAAGAAATGATGAACATGATGAAAAAAGAGAAACATGAAAAGACTTATGAACTAACACAAGATGAAGTAATAGGAACAGGAAAACAATATATACAAGGACTACAACATCAGTGGAATGAACACCAACGAAACAACTGAAACCGAATGATGAAAATTACAATGACCAAGGCTGGCTCCAAAAAGGAGATAGGAAAAGATTCACAGTGTGAAAAAATCACATACAAAGTCAGAGTTTTGTAACATTTTGGTAGGTTTATGGAACTTTTCTTTCTTCTTTTTTTTGTTTTTATTATAAGGACTAGTCCTCTGTGAAGTGACATAGTGGGAAATATAGGAAAACAAGAGATATCAATAAATATTTATTTAAATATAGTATAGCATATTAGATATATCATATCCAATCACATTTCTTCCCCTCATGCTTTCCCCCTTTCCAATTCTGAAGAAGAAATGTAAGATTTTCCCCCCTAATTTTCCCCCTTGCTTCCCCAGCTAACAACAACAAAGTACAACCTCTGAGGGCTTGATAAGAGCATGTGTCGACTTCAACTTTGTTTTTACAAATTAAATAGAAGTCTCCTTAATCATACTTCAAACCTCTTACTAAACCTACAAAGGCTGTATTTTAAGGATGGGGAGCCTGATGGGGGTGGTGGGGGTGGAGAATATTATGTGAATAAATAAGAGCAAGCCTAGCTATGTGTATAGTTGGGTAAAAGCGCACATTGTTTGGTAACTTTTTGTATACACTTCCAAATTGCCTTCCAGAATGGTTGTATCCATTGATGTCTACCAACAGAGTATTAATATACCTGTTTTCCCATAGCTCTTCCAACATTAATAATTTTTCCTTTTTGTCATTTTTGCAACTCTGATGAGTATGAGGTGTAATTTCAGAAGTGCTTTAATTTGCATTTCTCTAATTAGGAATGATTTGTAGTATTTTTTTCATATGGCTATAAATAGCCTAACTTCTTTTCCCTTGAGAATTGTCTGTTCATATCGTTAGACTACTTATCAATTGGGGAATGGATCTTTCTTATAAATTTGAACCATTTCCTTATCTGTCTTGGAAACGAGACCTTTATCAGAGAAGCTTACTGCCAAGATTTTCCTCCCAGTTGTTTCCCTTTTAATCCAAACTTTATCAAATTTGTTTATGGAATAACTTTTACTTTTTGTAATAAAAATTATCCATTTTATTTTCTTTGATCTTTTCAATTCCTTGTTTGGTCATGACCTTTTCTCCAGTCCATTGATCTGATAAGTATTTTTTCACATTTCTCTGATTTGTTTGTGATGTTCCTTTTATATCTAGGTCATGTACTCTTTTGGAACTTATCATTGTACAAGATACTTGGCATATTTCATAAAAGGTGTTGGTCTCAATCTAATTTTTTCCATACTTCTGTCCAATTTTCCCAGAAGTTTTTTTTAAATTAAATAGCAAATCTTTTTCCCAATCAAATTCTATAGTATTAGATATATTTACTTCTATATGTTATGCATGTAATCTGTTCCACTGATTGATCTTTCTAATTTTTAACCAGCATTAAATTGTTTTTTTTAAATAATTATTCCTTTGTAGTATAGTTTGTGATCTGGCACTAAAGAAAGAGGGAAAGGTCTTTTATGTGCAAAAATATTTATGGCAGACCTTGTGGTGGCAGAAAAGGAAAACTAATGAGAAGTTCATCAATCGAGGAATAAATAAGTTGTGGTATATGAATGTGATGGATAAATGAGGAAACATGATTTCAAAAAAGACATGGAAAGACTTACACGAACTGATGCAGAGTAAAGTGAACAGAACCAGAAGAACAATTTATACTTACAATATCAATTTTATATAAAAACAAACAATTATGACAACTGAAAAAGAATAAATTGAGCAGAGTCAGGAGAACAATTTATACAATAGCAACAGCACTATAAAAAACAAACCACTTTGAAAGCTGTAAAAACCATGAAATGACCATTCATGATTCCAGAGAACTGATGATGAAGTGTTGTATACAATGTAAAGAGATGATTAAATTAGGGTGCCAACTGAGACACACACACACACACACACACACACATTCACATAGATACATTGAGGGCTCTCTCTGTGTATATAACATTTATACATATGTATACATGCATTAATATATGAATTTACATGTATAACCATATAAATATCATTTGCTTTTCAAATATACTATAATTTTGAGGAAAATAGTTTTTACCTCCCTGCGAATTTACAGAAAGTCAGGAAGCTTACATAAAATTTACATAAAGCCTCCTACCTTGCCCTGCAAGCTAACATATAGTCACAAAGGCTTCATCTAACTCAATGGGACCTGAGGAGACATGTGGGATCTGAAGGGGATATGCAAGATGATGTGGGTTCCCTTGCTTGGTCTGTATATTGGACACCATGGCTGTACTAAGGGAAGAGTGAGAGTTCTACCATGAGAAGAAGTTGGCAGCAGAGTCGTCCTTCATTTGGTCCCTTTCAGAACATTGCCCTATAGTACAGTTTATGTGTCCAGCTAAGATTGCATTATTTAATTTTAAGGAAAATACTGCAGATTAAAGACAGTGCTGGTAATGCAGGCACAAGAGTACAAGAAAATGGCAAGGATGACTTCTTCTGCCCCATGAGACTAAAAACAATAATAATCAAATCTGACGAAAATTGACCAAAAGCTCTGTAGTTTTGAAGAATATTATCTGAAATATGGATTTATATCCTAAACGATGAACTTCATCCTTGAGGTATCAGCTAGTGACAGCATACGGCCATCACAATTAGGAAAATGTTAAACAACTAAGCTTTCATTGCTCAAAATGATGTTGCCTAAAAGAATTTTCATAGCTGTACATTTAAAAGACGTGGAAATAGAATGATCAAACTTGTTTTAAAATCTTGCAAATTAAGCATTTTGGTGAGTTTTTAACTTATTAGCTAAAAATGATAAAAATGCAACATGTTCCAATTGATTTGCAAGAATATTTGAATGCCACTAGGAATGATAGAAATTTACTAGATGAATTTCTACAAAAACCTTTACATAATTGGTGAGTGGGGCTGAAAATGAGTATTACGACTTAATGAATGCAGTAAATTATATAGTTGATCCCCTCGGATCTATGTATCTTTTTTAGCTATGGAAGTCATCAAAAACAAACTGATCTTGAAGCAAGATCTTCAAATTGCTGTATCAAAAAATAGAATTTAAAAAAATTGAGCTATTCAGTAACACAGCTCTTATTAAAATTATTCCTAATAATTTTATGAGAAAAAGATTTTATATCATTAATAAAATAATATTTTATCTTATCTTTGCTTCAATATGCTTTTAATGTCTATTTTTGTGTATAACTTATCATTTACTTAATATGTTAGTACAGTACAATGTTGTATAATTTTTAATTAGATAAACATACATATATCGCTGGGTGCTCAAAAATTTTTATTAATAGGGTAGATAGTCAAAAAAATTGAAGACCACTGCTTTAAGCTAATTATTTTGCACAAATCTCCCTAAGTTAGAATTTGAAAAGACAAAAACAAGTTTTTGAGTAAGTTTTTTTCTCTCTCTTTTTTTCTCTTTACGTAAATACAGTAAACTAATAAACTAATAAGTTGGTACTTCATGGTGGCTTTAATGTGCATTTCTCTGATTATTGGTTATTTTGAACACTTTTCAAATGATTGCTCATAGTTTGTATTTCTTCTTTTGAGAACTGTTATTCATATCCTGGGAGATGGCTTGTTGCAGTGAAAATCCTATTGGGGCTGCAATCAGAAGACCTGGATTTAAATCTCAACTTTGCCACTTACTACTGAAGACCTCAGGGAAGTGACTTCTCCCTGTGGACTTAATTTTCTTTATCTGTAAAATGAAAAGATTGGACTGGATGGCTTCAGAGCTCTTTCTAGGTCTAAATTTATGATTTTACGAATATTTATCTATTGGGGAATGGAACTTTTCTTATAAATTTTGCATGTCAGATTTTTGTAGAGGCTGTTGAATGCAAAAATTTTTTTCTCCATCCTTATTTTTTATCATATTCTGGGCATAATTTTTTACTTATGCAAAAATTTTAAAAATTATATAATCAATATTGTCTAGTTTATCTTTTATGATTTTCTCTGCAATTGATTAAGAATTTTTCTCCCCTCTATCCTTGGGAATGATTAGCTTTCCAGTCTTTTCTGATTTTTTATGGTATGATTTTTACATTAGACAGAGTGTGAGGCCTGAGTCAGGAGGATTAATCTTCCTGAGTTCAACTCTCAGACACTTACTAGCTGTGTGACCCTGAGCAAGTCACTTAAACCTGTTTGCCTCAGTTTCCTCATCTGTAAAATGATCTAGAGAAGGAAATGACAAACCCCTGCAGTATCTCTTCCAAGAAAACCTCAACTGGGGTCACAAAGAGGGGTCAATCAGCTATATGGCGCAGTGAAAAAAGTGGTGGGCCTGTAGTCAAGAAGACTTGAGTTCAAATCCTCGGACACTTAGTAGCTGTGTCACCGTGAGCAAGTCACTTAATCCCCAACTGCCTCAGTTTTCTCAACTGTAAACTGGGAATAATAATGGTACCTGTCTTATAGGATTATTGAGAGGATTAAATTAAATACCATTTGCAAAGCATTTAGCACAGAACCTGATACATAGTAGGCATTTAGTAACGACTTATTCCCTTCGCCCCATATTGTCCCTTCCCCTTTCCAAATGGCCAGGCCATCTTTTCTTTTATGTAGCCTAGTCTCATCCATTATGAATCTCCTTGTTGCCTACTGTGTAGTATTTATTAGTCTTGAGCCAGTGGGCATAAATTATCTCTTTAAGAAGGAAAAAGACCTTTCTTCCAAAGCTCTCCATTGTTCAGTCGTTTAGGTCATGTCTGACTCTTTGTGACCCCATTTGGGCTTTTCTTGGCAAAGGTACTAGAGTGGTTTGCCATTTCCTTCTCCAGTTCATTTTTACAGATGAGGAAACTAAGGCAAACAGAGTTAAGTGACTTGGCCAGGGTCACACATCTAGTAAGTGTTTGAGGTCAGATTTGAACTCAGGAATATGAGTCTTTTTGATTCCAGGCGCAGCACTTTATCCACTGTGCCACCCAGCTGTCCTGTAAAGCACTCCACTAATGGTTATGGTTTTGGCCCTGGCAGTTCTACTTCCTCATTCATAATGGCTAGCATCTTTGCTTGCATTGGTACAGCCAAATGAGAATATCCTAAAAGGAGAGTTGGGAACCTTCAAGATCTTACTTCTAAAGTGGTGGTGGTGGGGCAGGGGAGCAATATATTAGAGTTTCTAGTTTAAAAAACACTACTTTTCCATTATTATTACTATTATTACCAGTTTAGGCTAGGATCTTCTCATCAAGCCAATACTAATTACAATTTAGCCAAATACCGGATATTATATTGCAATATTGTCTCAAGGCGTTTTGACAGATTTCATTTCATTTAGTCCTCTCAGGAAGCCTATGAGATATACAGGACACGAATTAATTATACCTATTTGACAAATGAATAAACAGAAGCTCCGAGAGGCTAAGTTCAAGGTTGTGCTGCTAATTAGTACAGAGCCAGAATTAGATGTCGGGCCTTCTGATTCTGAGGCCAATTATCTTTCCAATATTCCATTGCCTCTCTTAGCAAGATAAGCTTCCTTCTTGAGAACCTGAATTCTATCGTGAGAAGAGCACAGAGGACCTAGATTTGAATGCCAACCCTTCCAGTTACTACCTCTGTGATCTTGGACAAATCACCCAAACTTCTGGAGCCTAAGTTTCTTCATCTGTAAAATGAGAGCTTCAGGCTAGATGGTCTTTATGATTTCTACCGTATCTAAATCCTACCGTTTGTGATTATGAGATTAATGTCTTTGGGTTAAGTACAGCCTTCTCCCTGTGGTCCTTCTTTTAAAATGCAAATACTCAAAGGGTAACATAATAAGTCACTAACACCTCACATAAATTAATTTTTTAAATCATTTTCTTTAGTGACAGGAAAGACACGGAGGCAGTGACCAATTAAGTAGGAGAAAAGGGCACAGAAAAGGCAAGTTAGGGGCATCAACCACCAACTTTGCCAATTTGACACGCTTGGAGTATGTCTTCTGTATTTATTTCTTCTGCTGTTTCATTTCAGATGGAAGCACCAGCTTCATAGGTAGGCATGATGTACATCAAGAGAATGTTTCCATAAGAATATGCCATGAGGAAGGATAAGTGCTGTTCTTCTATATTCTTTCTATAAGATGGTTTCTTAAAGGGAAGGGAAGAAGAAGAAAAACATTGTCTAGAACAAAGAAAGGTAATAGAGTTTTTTTTATTCTACCCTGGTCAGGCCATATCATTGTGCTCAGTTATGGGCTCCATATTTTAGGGGGCACGTTGAACATTAGAGCCCATTCAGAGGAAGGATACCCACATGATGAAGTGACTGAAGAGCATGTCATTAGTTGAAGGAACTGGATGAAGCCTGATGAAGAGATAACATGGAGGAAGGGAACATAACTATCTTCAAATACTTGAAAGACTGGCAAATGGAAGACAGATTAGATTTTAACTTCTTAGTCCTAGAATACAAAAGCAGGAACAGCAGATAGCAGCTGATGCAGCAGACTTCACTTTGATGCAAACAAGACCATTCTAAGAATTAGAACTGTCTAGGGGGTTGGGCAGCCTTAGAGACAGTGAGATCACTGGAGGTCTTCTCGGAGAAGCTGGATGGCCACTTGGCAGGCATGCTAATGTGGAGGATTCCTGCTCAGACCTAAGTTGAACTAGATGCTATCTCATGCCCTTTCCAACTCTGAGATGCTGTGATTGGGGCAGGGAGGGAGAGAGAAGCATCTCTAAGTCTGGCATGATGGTAGATAACAATGCTCCAATAATCAAAACTGTGCTGTCTTAGTTCCTTTTCTGAGGACTCTGTTGATCTCTTCTTCCAGAAGTAATCAGAAACATTATCATAAGACATGGAGAGAGAGAGAGACAGAGAGACAGAGACAGAGACAGAGAGAGAGAGACAGAGACAGAGAGACAGAGACACAGAGAGACACAGAGACACAGAGACAGAGACACAGAGACAGAGAGAAAGAGACAGAGACAGAGAGACAGAGACAGAGAGAGTCTTTCTTCTTGTCCCTCCTGCCCTTATCCTTTCTTAGAGATGAAAAGGTAGTTTCTGATGCTGACTCTTTCCTAGTACCAGCAATTTTACCTTCAAATACAACAAAAATTTCTAAAAATTAATGCTGTCTAAAATAAAAATGGGCTATGCCAGGAGGTAGTAGATCCTCCATCACAGGATATCTTCAAATGAAGATTTTAATAGAGAGACACTTCAAATAGAGAGGCACTTGTGAGGACACTACAAAGGATTCCATTTCAGGCTGGAACTAGGAATTGTAGTGGAAAAGTATTGGATTCAGAGTCAGAGGTCCCAAGTTCAAATTCTGGTGCTGCTGCACAATCACCTGTGCAACCTTGGGCAATTTTTCCAGACTAGATTTCTCATGAGGATATTAGATGAGATAATCTCTTAGGTCCTTTCCATTTCTAAGTTCTATGAACCTGAAATCCTGTCTTGCTCCGAAGTTCTGTGATTCCGTAATTTTGTGATGGACATAGCTAGCGAAATAAATGTAAGTAGTAAATGTAAATGAAATACATTAAGTAGCTGTTCCCCTAGGTTAGTCTCTTTGATAGCTTGTGTTGGGTTGGCTATTAGAAGACTCTCAAATCTCTGGGTTAAGGAATGATCTGATCCAGTGTTGATCCTCTGGGGCCAAAATATAACAACCAAACCAAATTCTTGGCTTCTGAATCACATGAATATAAAAAGGAATGATAAGATGGGGAGAAAATGACAACACAATTGTTCTTAGAGGGAAGCTTTTGACATAGTTCTATTTTGTGTAAAAACCTTTTGATAACATTCTGACAGAAATTTAGGGAGGTTATGGTGGTAAAGGCGGTCTCTAAAACTACTGGGATGTCTTTAGAGGAATACAATGCACATTGTATTTCTGGAAGATTACATCTGTTCAGTACAGATAAATCATTTCTTGGGCAAGTGATGTTTTCTTAACAGAGATTGAATGGCAACACTTGTCTGGGCTGGTGCAGGGGATGGGTATTCATGCTTCAGCGTGGAGTCAAAGGTTACAGATTTAGAGCTGGAAGTGTCCTCAGAGATCACCTAGTCCAACGTTCTCATTTCATAGATGAGGAAACTGAGGTCAGAGAGGTTAAATGACTTGCCCAAGGCTACACAAGTAGTATGGAACATACCATGCATGACTTGAACCCAGGTCCCTAAAGCCAATGATGACTATGAGGTTCTTTCCAATTCTAACATTCTATGATATTCGCTGAGAATTCAGGAGCATATAAGCTGTAAGATTATTTTTAATTAAGAGTGGCTATCCCCAAAGCATACCATAACATTTTGGCAAAGGCAGAATCAATAGTAATCCTATTCAAGATTTCTATCTAATGTGGCACTAAAAATAGTAAAATAAAAAATAAAGAAATGAACTAAAATCTTCAGCATAATTTTTTCTGTACTTACAGACATGTAGAGAACCAAAGGACAATGATAAACTCCTGGCTCGTCATTTTAGAATGTTAACCATGTGTCATTTCGACTGAGGCCCACCTTTTCACAGATCTTTCTGAACTAATACTATCAGTTAACTTAATTACTCCTGATATTTATTATAAAGATACCTTGTTATATGTAGGTCTTCCTAATAGATTTTGACATTATTGAGGATCTATAATCCAGGAAGCAGTAGTAGCATGGTCTAGTGGAAAGAAATCTGAACTAGGAATCAGGAAACCTGGGTTTTAGTCTTAGCTTGGCCACTAACTGACTTTGGAACCTTCTTTGGCAAATGACTTTTCCTCTCCCAGCTGTAGTTTACTTAATTGTAAAAGGAGGAAGTTGGACTGGGATGATCTGTAGGATTTCTTCTAACTCTATTGTGACAATAACAACCCTATTAAATAGGAAACGTGTAATTATTCCCATTTTACAGAGGCAGAAACTGAAGCTATGAGAGGCAAGTTTATTATAAAGCTAAAAAGTTGCTGAGGCAAGGTCTGAAGCCAGGTCTTCTGACATGAAGACCAACACTGCTATATCTTTCTGTCTTTATGAGTTATTGGTTCTCAGGGCCATGTTGCTAAGAGCAGTAAATTAATGGGACGATTTTATTTTATTTTTCACATCAAATAGGTCTGAGGAGAGGCTTTTTATTTAAGTCAATGGAAGGAGAGGAACCAAGACGGCAGGGAAAAGGTGGGTAGTTGATAAGTTCTCCACAGTTTCCCTTGAAATAATTTTAAATCAAGCCTCAAAATGAATTCTGGGGCAACAGTTTCCACAAAAGGATGAAGAGAAACAACTTGCCAGCTCAAGGTAACTTATAAGGACTGCAGGACAGGTCTGTCCCACTTGGGTAAAAGGCGAGTGTGCAACCCAGGGCAGGCAATGTCTGGGCAAGCCAATGGGAGATCCTTCGCCATAGCATTCTGGCTCAGCAGGCTAGTGGCACAGTGGACAAGCTGCCAGGCCTCCAGCCTGGACACAACAGGTGACCTACCAGCCCCTGATGTCCAGTGTAACAGTCTCAACCACGCTGGTGATCCCAGAGCAACAGGTGATCTGCTGCAGCAAGCCAGTGACCAGGCCCCTGGCCCTGGGGCAAGAAGCTTGGGACAGTGCCCCATATATCCCAAGAGTAGAGCTGTTCTCCTTCTTTTTCCTCACCTTAAGCACTCCATACGAATGTGTTTCTTTCCTTTGGCCTCCTTTGGACTTGTTGCTTTTCAACCATGGCTGATATTTGCTCTGAAACAGAAATCTCTCTCCATCCAAGTGCAGAAGGCAGCCTGGTATAAGTGGGCAGGAGGAACTAGGAAACCTAAGTTAATTAGGTGCTGACCTTCAATAATCTCTCTCTTAGTGTGTAGTACTTCCCTCCATGAGACATGTTGGGCCCTATCTTCATTCTTCCTCCTACAGAGCTTACCAGGTATAGTCAGGATTAATAAGGCATTTTCTGTGAAGTATTTTGAATTCTGGGGCAACTACAAAAGTAATACTACGTGAATATAAAGTACAAAGTACTACATAAATATCCTGAATGCAAAGGCATATTAAAGAGACTATGCCATATTTTAGTATCCAGTCTTGGTGAAACTTGTACTTTTCAGAAGAAACATTCTGTTTAAATAACATGCATGACAGAATTTTCAATGAGTGAATATTAAGTTTGTGGGCACACACCTGAACAATGGAACCTTTTCATAATAGGAATTTGCACAACTTGTGTGACTGAAGAAAGTGAATTTTTATGCGATGGCTATGTGCTTAACAGAACATTCATTTGCACAAATTAACCTTTCAAACCAGAATATCCCTTCATGCAAGACTTCATCAGCTTAGGAAAAAACTCCAGGGAACAATTTAATGTTTTCAGTGGCAAATAGCTGTCCTTTATTTATATGACCCAAAGTCATTTTCCTCATACATCTCCTCTGGACTCTGGGATTCCATCTATATGACTGACTCAATTCCCCAATACTTTCCACAAAAAGTTCAATAGAGAATTTCTGTAATGAGAATCCCTCAAATCATTGGATTGTCATGGCTTGATCGGAGTGAGAGGCTGTGAAATACAAAGGAAGGCATACCGAATTTGGAACCAAGGACAATGGGTTCAAATTTTAGGCCAGATCCTTAATGACTGGTGAGACTCTCGGCAATCAGTTTCCTCATCTGTAATATGAGATCTGAAACTAGACGACCTCGTTTTTAGCTCCAAAAATCATGATCTAATTCCCAGGATACTATCCTTTACCAAAAAATTCTGTCTGAAGCCCATCTAATAATTGGATGAAAAATGAACAAAACAAATTCTCTGGATGTTTCCATTTATTTACATGTTTGAAATTCTATATTTGGGCGATTATATAAATTCTTCATTTTCCAACCAGATCTTATGGTTTAATGTAGACCCAACCCATTTTGTATATGTTTTGATTTCGATATTAGCACTCCCACCTATTTACTGTTCAATGAACTTATTGTTCTATGTGTCTGGATATAGACAGTAATAATAGCTAGCATTTATAAAGTGCTTTAAAGTTTGCCAAGTGCATTATAGGCATTATCTGATTCGGTCCTCAAAACGACCCTTGAAGTACATGCTACTATTATTCCAGTTTTACAAGTGGATAAAATGAGGCTCAGAGAGTTTGTGATTTGCCCAGGAACACACAACTAGTTAGAATCTGAATTAGATTTTGAACCCAGCCCTTACTAGTCCCTACTCTAGTACTCTGCCCAATATACAACACTGCTTTTAGAACAGCTTTTATGTCAGTAGGAACTGTGTAAGGAAAAAAATGAAGGTTAGTGGGAAAAGGTAAAAGAGATGAGGGGAAGAAAAGAGAATAAGCATTTATATAGCACCTATTATATGCAAGGTACTATGCTAAATGCTTTTTACAAATATTATATCATTTTAATCCTCACAATAGCCCTGAAGTTCCATTATTATCCCCATCTTACAGTTGAGGAAACTGAGGCAGAGGTTAGGTTACTTGCCCAGGGTCATACAGCTAGCAAGTATCTGAGGCTATATTTGAACTTAGGTCTTCCTGACTCCATGTCTAGCATTGTAAAGAAAGAAATATAATCTAACAGTTGAGCAATTGTTTTTGAACATCGGTTACATATATCCTTGTTTGATTGCGTAGAGCAGAGGATCCCAAACTTATTTGACCTACTGCCCCCTTTTTTTAAAAAAAAAATTATTCAGCACCCCTCTGGAATCTACTTTAATCTTTTAATGTTTTTTTTTAAATTTGCATCATTTCAAAAAATATGATTTTAAAAAAATTGACACATCTTAAATTTATTAATATATTGTAAATTTGTGGGTTTTTTCTTGCATTGAAATTTTGATGATGCAACATAGCATCATATAAACATATAGTATTGTATTGTAAACAAATCATTACAAGTACATATTCCTGCTGATGATGCTTGCTGGACTTCTTGACATGCCCAACATGCTAACCTGCCAACACTTGCTTGTTAAGATCTGTCAGCTGACTCAACCACTGATGGGTTGTAACTTGCATTTTGTGTATTTATTTGGAAAATAATATAATCACCATGACTTTAACTCTGTTATGCAATAGATGAAACATGTATGAATGGTTTTTCAAATTTTTCTTCTCTTCTCTTCTTTCCTTATACTTCCACCTCCCACTTATTTTTATTCAATGCTTCCTAATTGCACCCAAGGCTACTACTGCCCCCCCACATCCTTCCAGTGTCCCCAGTGGGCGGTATCATCCACTTTGGGGACCTATGCATGTATGTATGCCTATGCATCTGATGAAGTCCACAGGAGAAAAACGGAACATTGGACAGAATAATTACTCAAAGTTAGCACCTGAGTGACCCAGGTCTCCTAGTTTGGAGGCTCTGGCACAATTACACTATATTATTTCCCAAGGTAATAGGACATGTACCTTGCCAGCTTCTTGTTAACCAGTTCTTGGGTTCCCTGGGGAAAACATGGCTGCTTCCAGCTGGCCATGTGTGAATCAGGTGTTTTGGGGATGACAAAGAAATGCCCCCATTGGTCACTAAGCAGGAAGAGCCAGTGCCTCAGTGCACTTGGAAAAGGAAGTGTTCCATCCTCAGTAGTTTCTTCTCTTCTTCTGCATGTCAGGACTATCCCCGCTACACCTGCGAGGAGTGAGGGAAGGGCAGTGTGCTTTTTTCCATACCCTGGCATGTGATGCATGTGGGCCCCAGCTAACGCAGGGGCTCGGCTAGGCAGGCCTGAGCCAAGGCCTGTGGTGCCTTTCTTCTTTGTGTTTATCTGCTTGTTCTCAGGTGAACAAATAGCAATCCTGGGATAGAAATGCTAAGCTTTAGAGAGGGCTTCACAAATCCAAAAGGTGAGGAGATCCTAGGCGCCTTGTTTAGAGCTGATTGATGGCAGAAGTTTCTGCTTTGGAGAACATAACCACTAATACAAGGATGATATCAGGCCCTAGCCTAGTTTGTCAGAAGATGTGGATCTTGAGGGGAGACGGTGTGAAACAAAGTGAAATATGAAATGGCTCTTTAGCAGTCCCACAAACGACTTCATGTTTTAATGTTTAAGTCTCATCAAACTACTGGTCGCCTAAGTCTTGTCAATGCCTGCTTGTGAGTCTCTTTGTTTAGCATTTCTTTTGTGCCCAAGAAATAAATAGTCATCCTATACTTGATTCATATTGTACACTGAGTGCTTTGTATTCTCTTTTTTTGTGGAGACTCTGGACATAAGCCATACCTGAACTTTTAAGTAATTTTTCCCTAGGGTTCTGGGGTGGAAGGTTTAACAAGTATGAAAAAAAGAGCCTGACCCCTTTAGAATGCAGTTAGTCATAGTGTGGGTGGGTAGGAAGAAGGGGAACCCCTTATTGGAGAGGGAAAGGCATAGCACTCAACCTCATCACAGTAGCAGTGACTGTTAGAAATGTAGAAATAGAAATAAAACATTTGTGTGTAATTTTTGTTTTTTTATTAATCATTGTTGAAAAGTTATACATTAAAAAGAAAAGTGATATAATTAAGCAGATAAATGTTTATTAGATTGGATTGGGTTTTTATCACTCATTATTTTATACACACACATATTTTAAACATCACCCCGCATCTCTAAAACTGTCACATAGTAATGATTCATTTTTTGGCAGTAGGTGCCAATATCCTGAAGAATTGTACCTCCTAAATGGAATTGGAATCACAGAGTCTCAGTCGGGAAGACCTTGAGACTACCTAAATCCAACCTATACCTGAACCAGAGTCTCTTCTATAACACAAAATTCCAGTGGACATCCAGCATCTTGAAGACATTCAAAGAGAGGGAACTCTTTCTGATGAGAGGCAGCTCATTCGGCTCTTGGATACTTTAGTCAGACCTAAATCTGCCCCTCTGCAACTTCTACCCACTGTTCCTGGTCATGCCCTCCGGGATCAAACAGAACAAATCCAATTTGTCTTCCACGTGTTATTGTTTATTCATGTCTGACTCTTTGTGACCCCATTTGGGGTTTTCTTGGCAAAGATACAGGAGTGGTTTGCCATTTCCTTCTTCAGTCCATTTCGTAGATGAAGAAACTGAGGCAAATAGAGTGAAGTGATTTGCCCAGGGTAACATAGCTAGTTAAGTGTCTGAGGCTGGATTTGAATTCAGGGCCTTCTGACTCCAGAACTGTAACTCTGCTCACTGCGCCACCTAGTGGCCAATCTTCCACATGAACAAGACATGACAGTCAAATATTTGAATATCCGTTTCATATCCCTGTTAAATCTTTTCTCCGGGCCAAACACTCTCATTCCTTTAACCAGTCCTCATATTGTAAATTCTTTATTCTTTCCTCACCATCTTCTGAATATGATTCAGCTTGTCTTTATCTTTCTTAAAATTGCTGACCAGAACTGAGCCCATTACTTCAGGAGTGGCCCGACCAAGACAAAACATAGCTAAGCTATTACCTCCTAATTCTGGACAGTATGCCTCTCTCAATGCAAACTAAAGTCTTATTTGATTTTTTTTGGCCATGTCATAATGCTGTCTTATATTGAGCTTGTAGTTCATGCAAACATAGAGATCTTTGAAATCAATTTCTTGTATCCAAGTATAGACCTCTAATTCTACTAAGTTTCATCTTAGCCCACAAGCATCCTACTTACTTCGCCAAGTAGGAAGAAGATGGTTGCCAAAGACAACTCCATGTTAAAATATAAACTCATTTGTAACATCTTACAAAGAAGCATGTTGGACAATTAGAAATAATATTGTTTCATAAAGCAGAGAGAAGCAGTGGAGGGTAGGATTACTTATCTCAAAGACTTTGAAGAATGAAAATGGAAGAGATTATAAACAGAAGGAAATGGGAAAGGTTTGCAAAAATCACTTTAATAAATTATTTTCTTCACCAAATACAATGAAACCACCCTTGTTGGACTCTAATTTCATTGTCTCAGATATTCTTATAAAAATGAAATAGAAAAAAAAAAAGAACAAGAATGAGAGAAGCAGCAATGGTTGACCAAGTGTATAAGAAGAACATTTTCTGCTAAAAAACATGCAATTGTGGGGATTTTAAGGGAATGACATCCAAATTTTCCACCCAACCAAATTACAGTGGCTATTGCTCATGGTAGCTACCATTGCTCAAATCATTCTCCCTCTTTTCACAAGGAGCTCACCACCTGCTTCACCATTTTGCTTTCCTCCCTAAGTCCTAACCTTATGCTAGGAGAGTTCAATATGCATACTGATGTTTTCTTTAATTTCCTAAATTCCTAATTCTTTAACCTTCTTAAATCTCATGCCCCACTTCTTCACTCCACCTCAGCCACATACCACACACACACATTACCTACAAATGTTCCACTTCTTTAATTAGAAATTCTGACACTCCTGTATTGACAATAATCTATCATTACTTCTCTCCCTATGCTTCAAACCTCTGCAACCTATTCTTCACCCTCATATTAACCTCTTTATCCCATGGGACATTCAAGGGCCATTAGTCCTGCTTTGACATCACTTTCCCCCTTTCCAATATTGACCCTATTGTTAGCCATTTCCACTCTACACTGTTCTCAGCTCTCAAACCCCTTACCCTCCTCCAGCTCATCTCTTAGATGATCAAATCTCAGCCCTAGATAACTCTCGCCATTTGCTTCCTTGATTCCTGCTTACCTTGCTGCCAAATGGAGTCTCATTACTATGTTAACTGAGTGTATTGTAAATTCATGTAATGCAACTTCAACTGAGCCCTTAATGAAGAAAGGAAATTTTTTTTTATGTGTACCTAATTGCTTTCCTAACTCACTCCACACGGAAACTATTCAAAACTTCTCTTCTTTCCTCAGGTCTTCTACACTTCCCTTTTCCTCTATCACTTAGCTGAAGACCTTGTCTTTTACCCAATGGAGAAAATTGAGGCCATTTGACATGAGCTTCCTCTTCTTTTCTCTTCATCTCAAAATCCCTTATCATTATCCCTCACTCTTTTCTCCTTTTACCCAGCCATTGTCAAAGAGATGGCCCTTCTCCTAGCCGAGACAAACCCTTTTACATTTGTGCTAGATACCATCCCCTCCAGTCCATCCTCCACCTTGTATTGAAAACTCAATCTCTTCTCTTCTTCTCCTCTCCTCCTCCTTCTTCTTGTTCTTGTTCTTCTTCCTTCTCTCTCTCTCTCTCTCTCTCTCTCTCTCTCTCTCTCTCTCTCTCTCTCTCTCTCTCTCTCTTTCTCTCCCCTGATCAATTTTCATGGGTTTGACTACCATCTCTCTGAAGATGACTCCCAGATTGAGCCCCAATAACACCAGTCTCCTAACAGATGCTACAAAATGGATGTCCCATAGACATCTCAACTTGCCTATGTCCAAAGACAGACTCATTACTTCTCCCTCCAAATCTTTTCTACTTCTAAACATTTACTATTTTTGTTAATGGCACCACCAACCTCCAAAGCTCTCAAATGTACACCCTTCCCATTTTCATTGACTCCTCATTCTCTCTCTCTGCATATCTAATCATTTGCTAAACTTGACATTTCTATTACCACGACATATCTTGTATCTGATCCCTTCTCACCACGCACACAGCTGTCACTTCAGGTCAGGTGCTCATCACCTCTTGCTTAGATTATTGCACCAGTTTCTCACCAATCCAATTCCCTACACTGCTTCCAAAGTTGCTTTCTATTAGTGCAGATCTGACTATATAGTTTCCCCACTCAATTAACTCTAATGGTTCCCTATTGCCCATAGGATCAAATATAAACTCCTCTGCTTAGCTTTTAAAGCCTTTCACAATGTGTACCCAAACTATCCTTCCAATCTCATTGGGGGAGGCTGTACTCTGTGATCCAGAAAAACTGGACATCTCTTGGTTCTTCACACACAACTCTTCATCTCCCATCACTGTACCTTTGAGCCATCCATGCCTGCCTGTAATGTACACCCTTTTCACATCTATCTTATAGATTCCCTCTCTTCCTTTAATATGTAGGCTAAGTAACTATCTTTTGCATGAGGCCTGTCCAACTACCATGTATTTAACTTTTATGTTTACCTTTATTCTCTTGTATTTATTGTGAATATGCCAATATACTTATACGTACTTGTTGTCTTCCCCATTAGTGTGTAACTTCCATATGAGAAAGAATCATTTCATTCATTGTATTTACATCTGTAGCACTTAGAGCAATGTCTGGCACATTGTAGGTGTTTGATTAATGTTTGTTGTTGATTGAGTGGAAGTTACCAAGGACATGGAAAAATTTGGAACTTATTAATATTGAATAAAAGTGAAATAAAGAACTACTGACCTATATGACTACTCTCCTACGAAATCTTTACGAGAGTCATCTATGCATGAATCGAGGGCATCTTCAATGAAGGTATTAGTAGGAGACAAGCAGACTTTTGATAAAGATATACAACTACGAATCATGTCTTTGCCATTTCATAATTAGGTGGAAAATTTAGAGTACATGAGATCACATTCTACTTATTTTTGTTGGTTATGAAAAGCATTCAATTCCATAGAAAACAATTCTACCTTAAAGGCTCTTTTACAACAAAATGTTTCCCATCTATACATCATAATAATTTAAGATTCCTTTGAAGATATTCATTTTCAGGGCAGCTAGGTGGCACAGTGAGTAGAGCACTGGATCTGAGGTCAGGAGGACCTGAGTTCAAATCTGGCCTCAGACACTTGACATACTTCCTAGCTGTGTGACCTTGGGCAAGTCACTTAACCCCAATTGCCCTTCCTCCTTTCAAAAGAAAAAAGAAAAAGAAGATATTCATGTTCAACAATCTTGTAATAATAAACTTCAGGCAGCTAGGTAGCATGGTGGATAGAGTGCTGGGCCTGGAGTCAGGAAGACTCATCTTCCTGAGTTCAAATCCAGCCTCAGACACTTACTAGCTGTGTAACCCTGAGCATCACTCAACCCTGTTTGCTTCAGTTTCCTCATCTGTAAAATGAGTTGGAGAAGAAAATAGTGGACTACTGGAGTATCTCTGCCAAGAAAACCCCGAATGGGACACAAAATGTTGTACGTGACTGAAAACTGGATGACAACAATAAAACTACAAAAGCATAAAGTTGGGCAAAATATGTTTATCAAAAGTATATGCTACTAGGATGGAAGAGTTCCTTCGTAGCGACCAGATATAAAAGAGATTCCCTGGACAACATGGTCCTCCAGATGCTCCTGTTTACAGATGACATTGTATTGATTGTATTAAATCCAGCAACACTGTAGAGCTTCCTGGAAGAGCTCTGTAACCACTCAAAGGAAACTGGCCCAACCAAACACTGAGGAAAGACCAAGTGAATGAAGAATGTCTATTGCCCAGATTTCAACATACCTTTGCATGGGCACTTTATGGAGCTCATCTATCAGCTCCTACATCTGGTACAGACCACACAGCTGGAGAAGTTACATCTAGAATTAACTAGGAGGAAGAGATCAGGCAGGATTGCTTTCAAAAACTTGCAGAGCTCTTTTACTGCCCCCCAGCTTCCCATGAAAGCAAAAGCTCATTGTCTTAATGTTTCTAGTTGTACCCAATGCTTCATGATGCCATATGGGGTTTTCTTGGTAAAGATACTGGAGTGGTTTGCCATTTCTTCTTCCAGTTCATTTTACAGATGAGGAAACTGAGGTAAACGGGGTTAAGTGACTTGCCCAGGATCACACAGCTAGTCGGTGTTTGAGACTGGATCTGAACTCAGGTCTTCCTGTCTCCAGCCTAAGCTGTCTATCCATTGCATCACCTAGATGACCTATCCTTGTCACTGTCATGTAGTAATAATGGTTGAATGTTAACACTAAGACAAGGCCAGATAATTGCCTTTGAAGACTTAAAATGAGTATCACACAGAAAGCAATGGAGAGATGCATGGTGATGTAATAGAATGAGAAGACCTTCCCCTCCCATTAATAGGCCTCAGATGGAACCCATTAAGGGAAGCTTGATTAGGGGAGGCTTGTTTGTCCAAAGGCTCACACCTTTTGCTAATTTCTAATTAGGCACTGAGTCAGGAGGGTTGTGATGCCCTCTGGCTCTGAGAAGGGTATATATACTCTGAGGTAAGAATTTTGTTTTGGGGCTCACTCATTGGAAGAGTGTTCGGGTGACTTGGCCAGACAAGACTCTGGGTAGCCATTAAGGAGGCCCCCTGGCT
Organism: Phalanger gymnotis; assembly: GCA_028646595.1. Lineage (NCBI taxonomy): Eukaryota > Metazoa > Chordata > Mammalia > Diprotodontia > Phalangeridae > Phalanger > Phalanger gymnotis. The sequence continues at coordinate 293,886,481 of CM053622.1, read as the reverse complement.
TTGAAAATCCAGATGTTGGTTCTCTCTCTGGTAACTATGTATGTATTGCTGTGGTCAGATGGTTGGATCTGTATTCATCTGTGCTATTTTCTCTGCTTGTAATTTCTACTTGTAACCTCTGTTTATATTTTCGCTGAAGTTCACAGTGCTGACTTTTCCCCTGAACTAAGTGGATGATATATATGTTTAATTAAAGAAAGATTTTGACCCCTTTAAAGTCGCTTTTCTTTCAAAGAACTTGTGCTAGCAGCCATCCTGGGTACGCCAGTGTGCTTGTTGTTACAGGTGAACGTGAGTGTGCTCCAATATATAACCAATGAGGAACTCTGACAAATAAGAGGTGTAGAAAATTATTTTCATGCAATTGCATGGTAAGAGAAAATGGGCTGATCATATGTGAAGGAAAAAGCACGATAGTTTGACAGCTACAAACTACTGTCTCACAATGTCAGGAAGAAGCAAGGAAGGCCTCCAGCATGTTGGGCTGAATATGCTGGAGCAGATTTATGGGAAGATGTGCAAAAGTTGCACAGGACGTACTGGAGCAGATGAAATATAATTTATATCACTAGAGAGAACTCATTAATGAGCTCACTTATCCATTTGATTATTGGAGTAAATGTCATTTTATTTGATTCATTCTGCTGTTTTGGCCTATAGAGATACTTTTGGGTCTAGATTTGTTACTCATTGTATTAGTTGTTCTCTCTAAGAGTCATGCCATCTACAAATTCAATAAGTATGCCGCTCAAATAACTGATAAGAATGTTGAACAGGGCTGGAAAGCAGGAACTTGCATGAGCTCCCACCCATGTCCCTCCAAACATCTATAAAATTGGCTCTGAACAAATTCTAGAATTGCAGAACCCACAAAATAGCAGAGGGAAGCAGGGCTCCAGCCCAGGAGAGCCTGGATGGTCTTTGGGTGAGGTCTATTGCACAGACCTGGGAGTTGAGTAGAGGAGAGCCCAGCGTGGGTTGTGCAGACCAACCAGATTGGGAGTTGGGCAGAATAGGCCCTAGCACCCTGATTCAGTGACTGGTGGCAGTTACCAGACTTCTCAACCCACAAACACCAAAGACAACAGAGAAGGTTAGTGGGAAAAGCTGCTGGAACAGAGTGAAAGGAGTTCCTGGTTCGGCCACCATCCCTGGGGCAGCGGAGGTGGTACAGCTACAGAACTACAGCTGCAGTTGCTTCTGGCCCCAGGCCCACCTGGTGGGAGGAATTAAGTGGTGGATCTGAGCTGGAGTGCAGAGCCAGCTTAGATCTGAGTTATGGTCCGGGTTGGCAGTTCTTGGGGGAGGAGTAGCAGTGGTGTGGCAGAGCTTGTTGTGTAGCTCTGAAAACAGTGCATCCCCTCAAGCTTGGAACAAAGTATTCTTTACTTAAGAAGCAGTCATACCCTGACGAAAAACTCAAAGGTCAAGTAAGGTGGCTGGGAACATGGCCAGGCAGCGAAAACGTACCCAGATTCGGTCTCAGACTCTGGAATCCTTCTTTGGTGACAAAGAAGACCAAAACATACAGCCAGAAGAAGTCAACAAAGTCAAAGAGCCTACATCAAAAGCCTCCAAGAAAAACATGAACTGATCTCAGGCCATGGAAGAGTTTAAAAAGGAGTTAGAATAGCAAGTTAGAGAAGTAGAGGAAAAATTGGGAAGAGAAATGAGAAGGATGCAAGAAAACCATAAAAAACAAGTCAATGACTTGCTAAAGGAGACTCAAAAAATACTGAAGACTAAATAGACTAACTCAAATGGCAAAAGAACTCCAAAAAGCCAATGAGGAGAAGAATGCTTTGAAAGGCAGAATTAGCCAAATGGAAAAGGAGGTCCAAAAGACCACTGAAGAAAATACTACCTTAAAAATTAGATTGGAGCAAGTGGAAGCTAGTGACCTGATGAGAAATCAAGATATTATCAAACAGAGCCAAAGGAATGAAAAAATGGAGGACAATGTGAAATATCTCATTGGAAAAACCACTGACCTGGAAAGTAGATCCAGGAGAAAGAATTTAAAAATTATT
>CM053622.1:293867125-293883951 GCA_028646595.1 Phalanger gymnotis | reverse complement strand
TATATTTTTCAGTATTTTTTTGGGTCTCCTATGGCAAGTCATTGACTTGTTTTTCATGGTTTTCTCTCATCCTTCTCATTTCTCTTCCCAATTTTTCCTCCACTTCTCTAACTTGCTTTTCCAAATCCTTTTTGAGCTCTTCCATGGCCTGAGACCAGTTCATGTTTTTCTTGGAGGCTTTTGTTGTAAGCTCTTTGTCTTTGTTGACTTCTCTGGCTGTATGTTTCGGTCTTCTTTGTCACCAAAGTAGGATTCCAGAGTCTGAGACTGAATCTGGGTACGTTTTCGCTGCCTGGCCATGTTCCCAGACAACTTACTTGACCCTTGAGTTTTTCAGCGGGGTATGACTGCTTGTAGAGTACAGAGTTCTATGTTCCAAGCTTGGGGGGGATGTGCTAGCTCTGCCACACCAGCACTCCTCCTTCCCCAAGAACCCCCAACCTGGACTGGACTTAGATCTTCAGCAGGCTCTGCATTCCTTCTCTGATCTGCCACTTAATTTCTTCCACCAGGTGGGCCTGGGGCCAGAAGCAACTGCAGCTGTAGTTCTCTAGCTGCCCCACCTCTGCTGCTCCTGGGGCGGTGGCTGAACCGCAAAGTCCCTGTCCCCAGCAGCTTTTCCCACTAACCTTCTCTGTTGTCTTTGGTGTTTGTGAGTTGAGAAGTCTGGTAACTGCCACAGTTCACTGATTCAGGGTGCTAGGGCATGCTGTGCCCGGCTGCTGGTCTGGTTGGTTCACACCACCCACACTGGGCTCTGCTCCGCTCCCAGCTCCATGCACGATGGACCTTACCCAGACACCATCCAGGCTGTTCTGGGCTGGAACCCTCCTTCCCTCTGCTGTTTTGTGGGTTCTGCAGTTCTAGAATTCGTTCAGAGCCATTTTTATAGGTTTTTGGAGGGACTTGGCAGAGAGCTCATGCAAGTCCCTGCTTTCCAGCTGCCATCTTGGCTCCACCCCCCTCTTGGAGGCTTTTGATGTAGGCTCTTTGACTTCGTTGACTTCTTCTGGCTGTATATTTTGGTCTTCTTTGTCACCAAAGAAAGATTCCAAAGTCTGAGTCTGAATCTGAGTCCATTTTCGCTGCCTGGCCATGTTCTCAGCCAACTTACTTGACCTTTCAGTTTTTCATCAGGGTATGACTGCTTCTAAAGTAAAGAGTACTTTGTTCCAAGCTTGAGGGGATGCACTGTTGTTTTCAAAGCTACTTCTATACAGCCAGCTCTGCCACACCAGCACTCCTTCTCCCCCAAGAACCACCAACATGGACCTAACTCAAATCTTAAGCAGGCTCTGCACTCCTGCTCTGATCCACCACTTAATTCCTCCCACCAGGTGGGCCTGGGGCCAGAAGCAACTGCAGCTGTAGTTCTGTAGCTGCAGCACCCCTGTGGTGGCCGATCCAGGAATTCCTTTCACTCTGTCCCAGCAGCTTTTCCCATTAACCTTCTCTGTTGTCTTTGGTGTTTGTGGGTTGAGAAGTCTAGCAACTGCCACAGCTCACTGAATAAGGGCGCTAGGGCCTGTTCCACCCAGCTCCTGGTCTGGTTGGTCTTGCTGCCACCCATGCTGGGCTCTGCTCCCCTCCACTCCCAGCTCTGTGCACAATAGACCTCGTCCAGTGACCATCCAGGCTGTCCTGGGCTGGAGCCCTGCTTCCCTCTGCTATTTTGTGGGTTCTTCAGTTCTAGAGTTTGTTCAGAGCCATTTTTTAAAGGTTTTTGGAGGGATCTGGTGGGGAGCTCACGCAAGTTCCTGCTTTCCAGCCACCATCTTGGCTCTGTCTGCTCAAGATATTTCAAGGCATCCCTATTACCTACAGTATCAAATACAAGCTATTCTGTTTGTCATTTGGAGTCCTTCACTATCTGCCCCCATCTACTTTTTTGAGGCATATTACACCTTATGTATTCTCTTCTGCTCATTCTGTTCCTGCCGCATTGACCAACTTGCTGTTTTTCTTTGTGATATTTCATTTTCTATTTCCATGTCTTTGCATAGATTGTCCCACATGCCCTGAATGCATTCTTTCCTACTGCCTCTAGAAGCTTCAAAATGCCCTTTCCCTATCCCCCAAAATTATCGTTTATTTTGCATGTAAATTTTTTTTTGCGTATTTTTGCATATTTTGCATTTTGTGTATTCCTTGAGGACAGAGATTGCTTCGTGTTTTTTTTTGTCTTTGGATCCCTAGCATACATTAAACTTAGTAGGTTCTTAATAAATTCTAATTAATTGATTGCTCTCCAAATTTTCCTTTTGCTTCTGAACACCTAACCTTTAATAGGCAATAATGATGAAAACACCCCCTGTGCTCTCAAGGCCTTTAGATTTTTTTTTTTTGCTCAGTACAATACATGAACCGACAGAAGTGGATAAATATTATCCATTTTTACTGTTCTTAGGAGGATATCATAGCATATGGTCCTTATAGGTCTACATCAATGTACACTGGAGCAGAATAGTATTAATAACAATAATAATAATTACAATCATAATCATTTACAGATTAGCCACTGCCTAGCTGCCATGCAAAACCCCAGAAGTGATCCCTTTCAGTAATGGTCCGGGTCCCACATGCTTTAGAGGAAAAGCCTCTAAGAGATTATCTATCTATCTATCTATCTATCTATCTATCTATCTATCTATCTATCTATCTATCTCCTAAATTTACTTATCTATCATCTATTAATCTATCTATCATTTATCTATCATCTTTAGAAGGACAGAGAAAGACAGAGACAGAAACAGACAAGAGAAACAGAAACACACAGAGAGGGAAAGAAACAGAAAGAGAGAGAGACAAGAGACAAAAAAGAGAGGAGACAGAAATAGAGACTGAGCCACTACAGAGAAAGAAGGAGATAGAAACGAAGAGACAGGGAGGGAGAGGGGAAAGGGAAGGGGAAAGGGAGGGGGAGGGGGAGGGGAGGAGAGAGAGAGAGAGAGAGAGAGAGAGAGAGAGAGAGAGAGAGATCTAAGCCCTTCCTTCTTTTGTGTCACATTCTTCTGCCCTCTAGCTTCTTGGCACAGAATTCTCCTCTGCTTCTTGGTGTCATTTTTCTTTTTTGTTTCCTCCCTGAGACATTTCTACAGTCCCTTTTAAGGAACTCTTTATCTCTGAATGACTTGTAGAATAGAAATGTATTTTTCCAGCTCCTTCACTTTTTCTTCCTGGTTAGAGAGCAGCTTGCACTTTGAATGTAAATAGATATAACATGATATTGGCAGAAACAAAACCATAACCTATTCTCTCCAGAGCTCAACTAAATGATGCTGGCCCTCCACTTTATGTGGTGCTTGATTCAAGTTCCATGGCAATTTTCTTCTCTTTGGTAACTCTCCTTGCTAACCCTTGTGGTTAACTTCCATGGCAAATAATTTGCAAGATGTGAGACTAGGAATGGGACTATAATGATATCTACCCACTTCACTTTGCTGCTCATCTCTAGGTACCTCTCTCTAGTTCCCTGGACACTAGGCTATCTGTCTGCACTTGGGGGACAAGGCTTAATGTATGCAGTAAACAAAAGCATGCAAGATGCAAAGATGTAACACCTAAGAATGCAAGCTGAAATCCAATTGTTTAATGAACTAAACCCACCTCAGTACATCTTGCCATTGCTCCTTAAAGTCTTTCCTTAAATTTCCTAAGCTCTAGCCTCTGGCTGTCTACTTTCTTCCAGGCCCATTCTAAGTTTTGCTCATTCTGTGGATCTGAGAGCACTGAAATTTACAGCCTGTGTGGATGTCAGAATTCCTGCTTTGACACTGCTTTGCTGAAAATGAAGCTTGCTATTTTGGAAGAGGCAGAAGTAGAAAAAAATAGTGGAAAAAACACTAGACAGACTGAAGACCTGGGCTTGATTTCTCATCCCTGACACGTAATAGCTCACTGTATTACTGTCAGTTTCTCTGGCCCTCTTTTCTTTATCTACAAAATGGGAAGAGTAATATTTGCACTCCTTGACTCACATGTGTTATAATAAAAGTGCTTCTCAAACTATAAATCAATGAGCTATGTTACTATAGATTGATATTTATATATGTAGATATATATGAAATACATTTAATATTACATAAATTTCATTATATGAAATACACTTAATAGACAGAAATGTAAAAGTAACCACGAGCAGTCCTACTATTTCAGAGAGTCATATGAAAAGAGCTTCTCTCCACTCTCTTCCATATCTATTTACTTTTTAATTAGCAAATAAAAGGAAGCTATATCTGACAGTTTTGCTTAGGAGCCTAGATTGTAATTTATTCATATCAAAACAACATTAACATCCTGTACTTGGTATATTGATGTAATTAATCCTAGTAGCTTCTGAATTTTAGGGACTCCTGATATCTAATAGGGCCAAATCCCATCCCTTTGTCCCCTGGAATCTTCCTTTTCTTTCTGTCTTTGTCTCTATCCTCCTAGCCGTACCTTAGTCCCTTGGATTTTCCCCTGTACCATTAGTTCCACCCTCTCAGGCTTTGTAGGCCCATCCCCACCTCCACCTACTTCTGGTATGCCAATAGATTTGAAAGAACATGAAAGTCAAATATGAAAGTACAATCTTGTCTCTAGTTGTATGCCAAGCTTCTAACAGATTTGCTATGTTTGCCTTCCTTTGTCTTAAAAGTCCCATTCCTTCCACTCTATCCTCTGTCTACAGAACTTTTCTGAAAACATACAGGAGCAAAACCAATTCAAGTATTTACTGATTCCAAGATTCCAGTAAGACTTATTCTGTTCTGCTTTCTGCCTTTTAAGTTGTCTTTGTACATATTCTAGTAATATATTGGTATATGTTGGCATCTCTTTTCCTTTCAATTCTTTCTTCCTTGGTTTGTTTATCTATACAGATGCTGTTGTGTCCACTGATGACCTCCAGATTAATGAACCGTTGTCTAGGAGTATTGCTTAGTGTGTGGATCTTCTACCTTACTAGGACATTTATGTTCAGTTTCTAGTAAGATGCTGTGCAACTGGTTGATTATCTAGTTCACACAGGGGCCTGTCAGTGTGTTCATCTTATAGTATTTTGCTCTATCTCATCTCCTTCCTAATTTTAGCCTATTCAGCTTGGCCTAATTTTCTTTACTAAATTTTTGACCAATGATAACTTTGACACATGTTCACTTTACATCCTTGGACTTGCTAATTCTGGATTCAATTCTGTTGCTGGTCTTTGTGCTCAGTCAACTCTGCCTTACTTCACCCCATGATGTCATTGGTCTTCTTAAAAAATGAAGGACAAACTGCAACAACAGCAACAGAAGAAGAAAACTGTTCAGGTTTTTAACTGAAATCTTACTGGCCTTTGATACTATTGAAAATGAAGAATTTTTGTCAGTTTAGTTGACTCCAGGACTTCATAGACGCATAAAAGAGTAGTTCCAATTCTAGGTCATGGAGAAGATTTGAAACCTGACTTTTTGGGTACCTCCACTATAAGCATGTTCCCTTTGGGATCACCTCTGAGGTCTACTTGGTCACTGATGGAGCATCGTCAATGGGAGATAGGTATTGTGATCTCTGTAGTTTCAATCTCAGTGCTCCAATGTTGTGCTCTCTTCATTGTGTGGAAATGATACTAATGGTGGATACAAGCTTAGGAGACTATGCATTTTCAGTTTTTTTCAAGGAGTTAAAAAATATTCTATCCATACTCTCTTATTTCAAGTACTGACCAATATCATGTTTTTGCCACAAGCCCTCAGGAATGACTTGTGGCCAAGAAACTGGTTTGGTATTGAATTAGTTCTCTCTGAAATCAGAAGACCTGTGTTCAAATCCTTTTTTGTCATCTGTTACCTGTGTAACCTCCAGCAAACCACTCAAATTATCTAGACCTGTAACAACAATGTTGCTAGTAGCTGCTGTGGGGGTGTAAGACCAATAACACCAGCACATAGGAGGGCTACTAGCACAGGTTTTTGATCTGCTTTTCTAAGGAAAGCAACTTTAAGGGGTTTACAATCTCATTTTAATCAAATATACATATATCATTTCACTTAGTTCAGGGGAAAAAGTTAGCACCTTGAACTTCAGAGAAAATACAAACAGAAATTACAAGTAGAAATTATAAATGGAGCAAAATAACACAAATCAACAGACAGGCTTCTATCTGTCTGACCAAAGAGATATATATGTGTGTGTATATATATGTATGTATGTATATATATATATATGTACACACACACACACACACATATATATTATGTATATATATGTGTGTATATATATACACACACATATATGTATATATATACGTATATATATATATATATAATATATATATAGTTATCAGAGAGAGAAGCACCAACATCTGGGTTTTCAAAGCTGAGGGGAGAGTGCTCCTTAATGCCTACCCAGAGTCTCCACACCAACACTCTTCCAATGAGTGAGTGCAAAATGCTAACCTCTGAGTTTATATACACTTCTTCAGGGTCAAAGGGTGTCACAACCATATGACTCAAACCCATGTGAACTAAGCCTTCCCTTGATGTAAGCAGGTCATCAAAGACTCCTGATTCAACAAAAGATTCCTTAGTGTTGAGAAGCACTCCAAAACAAAGACAACAAGAAGTCCGCTTTGCTTGCCATTACATTTGAAGAGCAAAACTCAAAGGTACTTGATTACCTCAGCATTCCAAAAGAGAAAACAGAAAAAGTCCCACTTTAATTATGATAACAAGACCTCAGTTTCCTTGTTTATAAAATGGGAAATGTATACTAGAGTTATATGGAGTGAGGTCCAGCCCCATATCTAAGGTCTTATGGCTTGGACAAATACAGGAAGGGGTAGGGGTATATGCCAAGAAGTCAGACCTGCAGAAGTGCTTAAAAATATCTTGATAACTGTATTTCAATATGTTTTCCTTTGTCATTTAATGTCTTATGTTTTATGCAACCAAATATTATTCTTAGGAGAGATCTACAGTCTTACACTAGACTATCAAAGGGGTTCATGAAACAAAAAAAATTTAAGAACCCTTTACTTAGGATTTCTAGTTAACTACCACAGAGATATGAGTAATGAAGTAAATGTGCAACCAAAAGAACTTATATAATCATGTAATGTGTCTAGAGCAAGAGAAGTGACACCTCCTATGTACTCTACCTGGGTCAGATGACATAAAAAGTAAAGCGTTTGGTTGCAGGTATCACCTTTAAGAAGGGTCATTGACAAGCTGGAATGTGTCTAGAGAAGGAAAAGGAGGACGAAAGATGAAGAAGATGCTGAAATCTTATTATATCAATACATTTTTTATTAAATGGGGATGTTTACCCTGAATTTTTATCTTGGGAAAAGTTTCCATATAGTCTTTGTATCCCTTGTGCCTAGCATAGTGCTTAGCATATAGTAAGTGTTTAATAAATGCTTCTAGACTAAAGCAATAGCCTTGGTTTGAGTTATAGCTCTACCACTTACTAACAATGTGAAACTGAACAGATCTTAACTCCTTTGAACCTCAGTTTCCTCATCTTCAAAAAGAGGATAACCATACCTGGACTACCTTACTTCAGAGAGTCATAGGATCATAGATTTAGTGCTGGAAAAGATCTCATGGACTATCTCATTGTGAGGCTCAATCATTTTTTAATCTGTAAAATGATTTGTAAATGTTAAGATTCTATGTAAAAGTCAGTTTTTATTATTAAGATCCAATATAGTATAGTAAAAAGAGAGTTGGAGTTGGGATCAGGGGCTCTGGCTTCAAATCCCAGCTCTGACACTTACTAGCTATATAGCCATGGACATACACAGGGGTATACTGGAGCCACCTTGAACCAGCTTGCAAGAGCCAGTTGTTAAATTGTCAGTGTGAGCATTTATGTCTTCGGAATCAGCAATTACTGTAAATCAGGTCTTGATTTATTATTTTGTTAATTGTTTAGACTTTAAAAAAAAGATAGAGAAAAATGTTAATGGTACAGATTAAACTTAAAAATGTTTCATGCGCACTTTTTTTTTTCCCCTGGTGAGCCAGTTAATAAACATTTACCAACCCACCTTTAGATATATTGATCATTTAACTTCTTTGAATCTCAATTTTCTCATCTGTAAATTGGAATAATCATATTTGTACCACTTACCTTACAGGGCTGTTGTAAGGAAAGCATCTTGAAAACCTTAAAATGCTATGTGAATGTGATTTATTATACAAAAGAAGAGACTTAGGGAGGATGTAGAAGATGCTCTCCAGCATTCAAAGAACTGTCATGTGGAAAGGGACTAAACCTGTTCTGTTTGAACCCAGAGAGTAGAAGGAGGAACAATGGGTGGAAATTATACATGAGAAGATTTGTTTAAGCAGAGACTGGGAAACCATTTGTCAAGCTTGTTGTTTAGTTGTTTTAGTCATGTCTGACTCTTAGTGATATCTTTTGGGGTTTTCTTGGAAAAGATACTAGAGTAGTCCACTGTTTTCTTCTCTAGCTCATTTTACAGATGAGGAAACTGAGGTAAACTGGGTTAAGTGACTTGCCCAAGGTCACACAGCTAGTAAATGTCTGAGGCCAAATTTGAACTCAGATCTTCTTGACTCCAATTCTATCCATTATACTACCTAGCCACCATGTAAAACCCCCAAAATTATCTCTTTTAGAGATGGTCTAGTCCCCATATGTGTTAGAGGAAATTCCTCTAAAAGATATCTATCTTTCTATCTCTATCTTCTATATGAAGAGATAGAAAAAAGGGAAAGAGAGAAGTGGGAGTGGGAGTGGGGGAGAGAGAGAGAGAGAGAGAGAGAGAGAGAGAGAGAGAGAGAGAGAGAGAGAGAGAGAGAGAGAGAGAGAATATGCTGAAGAAGAAACTGGGAAATCAGAGTTCTCTATGTCACTGATTCAATGGATTGGAATTTTCCTTTTGTGTCTAGTAGAACTCTAGTTATGAAGGTGTAGAAGGGAGGAAAAAAACCCTCTTTCCACCCCAGCCTCCTTTTCCTCTAATCTATGACGTATCCTAGTAATCCAGGAATGATGAGTCTAGACAAGAGGTCATATTGTAATGCCTTTTGTGGTCCTGGGAACTGCAAAATTAACACAATTTCTTCCAAAATTTCTGAAATTCAGAAGTTCTCCTTTGATGAAGCTTCAGCTCCTAATATAGACACTAAGATCCCAAATCTGAGATGCCAAAATAACCATATGCTGCCAAGTAATCTCATCAGCCCAAAGTTTAGGTTTCAGGAATAATATTTTCTGAAGTCAATCTCCCATGCTTCTGCCATTTCAGGTATATGATAACACTCCATATTTTCATTGGAGAGTGTGGATAGACAGGCAATCATCTTTTAGAACAACTGGCACATTGTGAGGTTGCTTTACTTCCCTTCACAAAATACAAACCTGGCAAATTGACAAGGGCAATAAAAAGCTCTCGTCACAGAACCTAATAAGCTTAGCAAAGACAAATGGAACTTTATTCACTACTTCTTGACTTGATTTTTAAAACCTTCATTTAGCATTCTCAAATGTTTTCTTGTCAGATTGTGTTACTACAAGCCTTTGTGATCTATATACAAAATACTCAATACTATATACAACAACTACAGATAGACCTGGGTAAAAACTATCAGCAAATTTTAAATTTGGATCATGTCTACTTTTTGCCAGCTGTAATCATTTGTTGACTTGAATCAATGGCTCAATAGATGATCATGGTCATCTACCTGATATTGGGAGATAATGTATCTGAATTTCACAAGTATGTTTGAATTGCATAAGCCTTACACTATCCAAGCAAGGACACTCAAACTTTTCATAGAAAGACTGTCATAATCAAGGCATATTGTATTAATGTCTAACAAAAGACTCTTCTTTCCAATGAAAACATTAACAGACCTCTATTAAGTAAATGTCATAATTGTCTTTATTTGTTCGGTATTTTCCTTATTCGATTGTTGGATATCATTTATGTCTAAAAATAATAATGCATTACATTTATATATCACTTTACACTTTTCAAAGTATTTTCATACCCTGTATCTCATCTAATACTCACAATAGCCTTGGGAGGTAAGCAGGGCAAGTATTATTAACCCCACTTTAAAGATAAGTAAATTGAGATAGAGGTTAAATGACCTTCTTAAATTCTCAAAGGCTAGAACCCAAGTCCCCTAACCATTGGTACTCTTTCCCCTCCATTTTATCATCTATTGTTTCAACTTTCTCCAGGGCATAAAGTATTATTTGGGATTGAGTTAAATACTTTCTGGTACCAAAGAGCATAATACGTTTTTGGGGGTGGGCAAGATTGGGGTTTAGGAAAGAGTTTCACCCATTTTCCAACACTTTTACTTAATTCATGCTCAAGGTATGGTTTACCAAATAAATTGAACCCAATAATGAAAAATTTATAACTTTTTTTAAACATAAAGAAGGAAATAATTATGACTGTGTAGTAGAAAGAACATAGAAAGGATTCAGAATTTGAAGAGGTCTTAAAGATAACCTAGTCCAAGTTTTAATTTTAATAATGATGATGATATCTAGTATTTACATAGCACTCATTTCATCTTCACAACAACCTGATGATGTAGATACTCTTATTATCTTCATTATACAGTTGAGGAAACTGAGACAGAGGGTCAGTGACTTGCTCAGGGTCATACAGCTATAAAATGCCTGAGACAGGACTTGAACTCACATCTTCCAAAATCCAACATTCTCTCCACTGTGCCATTGGCTGTCTCATTTTATGGATAAAGAAACAAGCCCAGAGAAATAAAGTCAGTCATAGAACTAGAATTCAAACTCTCTTCCTCTCACTTCAGATCTAGTGGTCTTTGGACATTAGCCAGGAGACAGTTAGACAGAATCACCCATAAGTGATTCTGCCACCAACTAGCTCTGTGACTTTGGACAAATCATTTAATTTCTATGAATTTCGGTTTTCTCATCTTCTAAATGAGGGTATGTTACTAGGTGATACGAAACAGATTCTTGACTTTTTTGTGTCATGGTGACCAGTTTAGTTGTGTTCACCAGATCCCTTTGGCAGTCTGATGAAGCCTATGGACCTTTTTTTCAGAATAATATTTTAAAATGAATATAAAATATGTAGGATTACAAAGGAAGCCAATTATGTTGAAATATAGTAACTCAAATATATTTTAAATATATAATCTATTTTTAATTAATTTATGTTTGTATTATAAATGATTGTTTTACATATATTATAACATTTATATTAAAAATGGTAAGTTTAGATATATTTATAACATACCTTTGAAACATAATATTTTAACTATTTATAAATTTGTATTTTTTAAAAATAAGTTTGCATCTCTCAGGTTAAGAACCCCTGATCTAGAAACTCCGTCTAGATTTCAAGTTCTATAACATGCTATATCTTGATCTAAGATTCCTATTTACTATTCTTATTCAATATTTTGAATATGTACCTAATAATAGGTTGATTCTATGGTCCAAAAAACAGCCCACCTAAGAACGAAGAAGATCATTACCATAAAGGTTGGTCAATAGATTATGAATTATTTCGTTATGGCAACTGATGAAACAAAGAAAAAGATTGATCCTCATTCTCACATAGCCCTCTTCCACTTTGGCAATGGTGGTGGTGGATCAGTGGAAAAGGGAGCAAAGGAAGCTAAGACTCACATGGGTTCTTGGTTGTTGTGGTTTTTTAAACACTCTATGAACATTAATTTTTCTGTAGCTAATCTGATTTTGAAATTTTTGTCCAATGACCAGTGAAGTAACATGTTATTGGAGAAATGGAACCATATCAGTCTTGATATTCTCATGATGAACAAATCCACAAGACAAAAGGAAGTTGTGTCAAAGATGAAGGATGGCTTACAGTCCTTCTTCAAGTGGAAAACAAAGGAGTTAGCTGAGTTGTTTTCATTGAGTATCCTAAGGTAACAAGAAACTTCATGTTATGGAACACTCAGTCACCTTATCTTAGAGAGTTCATGAGGAGCATAAGCTAACAGGACGAAGAAAAATACCACATATGTGCCAAGAATGAAGATCCTCTACAACATCTCCACATATGGCGATTTTAATGCAAAGGTGGGCACAGGGAAGGACGATGAAAAATATATTGAAAACCGTGACTCAAGTTTGCGAAGAAAAAAAGGAAAAAGGCTTATAGACAACTTGGAAGACTCATAAATATCTACATGATTGCTTTTTTTCCAGAAGAAATTAAAAAAGCATTGAATATGGCAAGCACCAATCTCATAAAAAAAAATGAAAGTGACTATCTTGACAGGAAATGACGAGCTACTAGTATTAGAATAAGCTCTTTATGTGAAGTCAGACCATAACCTAATTGGAACAAAGGGCAGCATCAACATCAAATTAGAAGACTAAAGATGAGAGAAGAATAGGTCTTCCAAATACTCCTGTTTGCTAACTGTGTTGTACTAAGTTCATGGAGCACCAGAACATCAAAAGATCTCAGTGAAATTTTTGACTAAAAGGTCACCAACCTGGACATAATCCAAATAGGAAAAACTAAATGGATCAAAAATGTCCATTGTCCAAATTATATAATGTAGTTGGAAGGCCAGTTCAAGTATTGAGAAGCAGATCATTGTACTGGGTGCTGAGGGAACATACTAAATTTAGATTAGACATAGTACCTATACATAGAAGCAGCTAGGTAGCTCAGTGGATAAAGTGCTGGGCCTGGAGTCATTAAGACCTAAGTTCAAATCCAGTCTCACACATTCACTAGCTGTGTGACCCTAGGCAAGTCACTTAACTTCCGTTTGCTTTAATCCACTGGGGAAGGAAATAGCAAATCAGTCCAGGATCTTTGCCAAGAAAATCCTATGCACAGCTTTGCATGCTATGGTTCAAGGGGTCATGAAGAGTTGGACACAACTGAATGACTGAATAACAACAACCTATACAAAGTAGAGTACAACAGAGATCTCAATGGCCTTGTTTTTAAAATTAGTCCTTATTTCACTGTGGATGCATTTCATAGATTTTTTGTGAGGAAGAGCTACTTTTCATTTCCCCAATGTCTTGTGATTACTGATAGCAGGAGTGGTGCTGCTATGAATAAATCCCCTAAGAAAGGCAGGAGTGAGAGCATCACTGTTAGCTGTGGTCCCCTCCTTCAGGGAGCCCCGGCAAACAGTATATAGTAGAAAGGAGAACATGGTGGTGGCCACTGGCAGAGCTTCCCCATACAAGGCTTCAGACCCTGCTGCTAGAGCCAGGCTAGAGACTACAGATCTCTAATTGAAAATCTTAAGAAAGTGAACTGGGTTTGTCTTGAACCTTCCAGCTCTAAACTTCCATGACTTCCATGATGTCCCTTCTAAGCAGAAGTCCCTGATATCTGCTTATGGTTTGCCATCTTCCTTATTCTTTTTAAGCATAGAATTGAGAGGAGGAGGAGAAACCTGGTTGTGTGACCTTTATAATTATCGTTTGGATTCTACATAAAGAGCACCTACTGTAAGTGTAAAGGAAATAGTGAACATAACAGGATTAATAGATGAAATTTGTGTCTAGGAAGCACTAAGATTTTTGTCCTTATAATTTTGTTATCTCGCAGCTATAAGGCATTCCTTTTTTCAGTGATGGTAGAATAATTAAAGTAATTCCAAAGATTATTCTGCAAAGACTTCTGTTGGTTGGACAGAATGACTTCTTCTTTTGCCTAAGAGCACAGTAGCTTTTTATTAACAACATGACTGAACTAAGTGGCTGTTTTCTTTGCAGTGATCTATTTTGACTCCTGAGTGTTTGTGTTGAGTTTTGTTTTGTTTGGGTTAGAAAATGAAAATGAATTTACCTATTCTAAACACTGGAAGAATGTTGCCTCCAGGTTTGCTTATCATCCTTTTGAGGAAGTAGATGTTTAAAATGACTAAATTACTAAATCAGACAGTGGATCTGATCAAGTCAACAGAAATTCATTAAAAGAGTTAAAAAAAGAAAAGAGTTTTTTTGGTGATAGTGCATAGATATTCTTTCAAATGTTCCCTAAAACTATGTGTCTGAACATGAACAAGTCACTTAGCCTCTGTGAGACTGTTTCCTCATGTATAAAATGATTGGACAACACAACAAAGATCTCAGCTCTAAATCCATGATGCTGTGATACGGTCTAAAATGTTCCTCTCCAGGTCTGCACTATCTACCCAGGGCTGGAGAGGACAAATAGAAGGTAAGGTTCAGAGGTGATGTACTGATACATTTACTTACATGGAGAATTGTCTTTGAGCCTAGAACAAATGTTTTTGTTTTTGTTTTTGATGGGAGTGGGGGTGGGGTAGGAGGGTGGGGGATGGAAAGAAATGGGAAAGCAGAGAACTAATTTAAGGCATGATTGCCTGCAGATTTACCCCCAGCAAACATGTGTGTGTGTGTGTGTGTGTGTGTGTGTGTGTGTGTGTGTGTGTGTTGTCTCTCATTTCAACTCTTCTCTCAAGAGGTCCATTTATTGCTTCCCTCAAGGGTATGATGGCTAAAGGAGATTGCTTACTTAAGGCATTATTGATGATCACTTGGTAGGAGGATAACTAGATAATCTCTAAACTAATTTTCAATTCTAATATTCCAGGAATCTCTGATTCTCTGGGTCCCTTTGCTTGTTGCCCAGTTGTTAATTCATTGTGAAAGTGAGTAGCAGAAAAATTCCAGCTTATTGTTTGCTTGCTTGGTTACAACCTTTGACTCCATACTAGCCCATTTTAGAACCCTGGTTCTTCCCCAGATGTTTGCCCTTCAAGGTATTTTTTCTTCCTACCTTCCCTTGCATGTAACCATGCAAGGTCAAGCACACCCCATAGCCCTGGCATAAATTTATTTCAAGGAACAGGAGGTAGTATGATTAAATGGGAGAGCTTTAACATTAAATGTAATTTGGTAACTATCAGCTCTCTACTTCTCCTACATCATAGATGTGGGAGAAACAAATATCTCTGGAGTAAATAAGCCAAAATTATAGCATTTCTGTGGAACATGTTAGGAAATGAGTAGATACACTGTAATACAATTACGTGGGTTATAGGAAAGAAATCTCTACTACTCATGAATTGAATTATACTATTTCCCTTATAGTAAGCTGTCATGACCTTCCCCCAGGTGTTGCTTCTTACATGCCAAGATTGTAAGTCACATAGAGGTGAGAACTTTTCCTGGAATAAGAAAGGCCAGGCTAGACTAGGAGGAAAGAGACCACAACTGGGCTTGGAACTTTACTGGCAAAGCTAAGAGAAAATGAGTCTCCAAATACTTTACATCATTTCCAGGTTATTTATGTCAGTAGACTCAATTCAAAATAGGGAATAATCAAGCAAAAACATTTTGCTACCGAGTGGAAATTTTATTAGTTGAAATCAATAATGGAAAGGGGGGGTAAAAAAAGTCAACAGAAAGTTTTCATTCGAAAGACCACACTCTAAATGGAAATGGAATAAGAAGATTTGACATCATTTGAGCATGATGTCAAAGTTGAGAGAGTCAATGTGGGACCCAAAGAAACTGTGGCTGACTTTCTTTTCCAGAACACTAGGAGGGTATGTCTTAATAAACTCCTTATATTAGCAATGAGATTGGTACCTTGGAGAAATGGAGCAGATAGGTGGTGAGAAGGCTGCCTCTAAGGAGTCATGCTTCTCCAGGCCCCATCTTGGCACTGACTCTTACTGTGACCTTGGGCAATCCATTATAATAGAAAAAAGGTTCTTATCAGTTTACTTCCCGTCTTCGCACTAAATCCTTATCATATATTAGGACTAGATTTGGCAAGATATCTGTTGATAGTGTTGAATTACACATTAACTTTTATTAATTAAAGAATGTTTATGAAGTTTCAACTAAGTGCCATGAATTATGATTGTTACCAAGATAATTAATAACAATATGGTCTATTCTGTAAAAAGTCTTCTTGTACAAACGAGTTCCAAATCATAAGTGGCCTTTTAACCTTAGGGATGGGAAAATCACATCTATGAATTATAATGCCCAACAAGGCCTGTAAATAATCATCATATAGTCCAGAAGAGCAAGGCATGAAAAATAGAGTTGCCAGCTTTCAGTGGGCAATCTGGTTTCTAGCTGGTTGAAGAACCCATGGAATGGAACAGAGCTCTCCTGAGCTTGGCTTTGGTCCAGCAGCCAATGATAGAGAATGTACCTGAATGACAGCACCAACTTCTGTTCCAAAGGCTCCAATCTGGGGCTAATGCCAGCTGTAAGAAGCTGATAGGACACAGGGAGAAAAGAGCGATCGGGCATGTTTTCAATTAGGCAGACTCATTCAGGGGAGAAAAGGTACTTTGAGAGGCCATAAGATTATATATTTAGAAATGAGAGGGACCTCATTGGCCATTTTCATTTTACAGATGAGGAAATGAGGCTCAAAGAGGTCAAAGTACTTGCCTCACATTACACAAGTTGTGTCATTGGTGGGATTTGAACTACGGTCCTTTGACTCCAGAACCTGTGTTCTTTGGAGAGTGATGTGCTGCTGTTAGCATTTACAATGCCTTATCCAAGTTCCCAGGGACCACTACAGCTCATTCAGCAATCTGCTGATGGGATCGCAGCACAGTTTATCCAGTCTGGCTATTAAGAAGAAGGTAACTGACCCATAAAACAGGCAATACAGTAAAGGATTGTAAGCAAATCAACATCACAAAATCTGAGTAAGTAACCAGATAACCTGGGGCTGATTGATCTCGTTACAAAAGGATTCACTGGGGGCAGAGCCAAGATGGCAATTGGAAAGCAGTAACTGGCGTGAGCTCCCCACCAAGTCCCTCCAAAAACCTATAAAAAAATGGCTCTGAACCAATTCTAGAACTGCAGAACACACAAAG
>CM053622.1:293826224-293866625 GCA_028646595.1 Phalanger gymnotis | reverse complement strand
GCAGATAATTGGAGACATTACAGAATGTTACCCAATGAAGGTTGGAAATCACAGAGGTAAATTCATGTTCTTAACTGTGAAGGGTGGAGCAATGAAACTACTATAGCCAGTGTCAGGAGACAGGATTTCTAATCTCATTTGTCCAATTAGTAGCTGCATGATCTTGAAAAAATTACTTAACTTGTGAGTTTCAGGTTTTTTTTTTTTTATCTGTAAGGTGGTGATATTATCTGCCTCATAGACTATAAACTGTAAGGGTCAAATGACTAAAGTATTTTGAAAATATAAAGTGATATATTGTATCGGAGCCAAATGAAAGTCTTTTGAGAGAATATATGTATGTATTTATGTTGGTATGTGTATATATACACATATAAAAGTATCATTGATTATTAAACTCAGGTTTTACCAAAAAAACAGATTTTGGGGAAAATAGCTTATATTTGGACTATGAAGGTGTTCACAGGTTATAGACAAGGACAATATAGCCATACCAGAAGCTTCAAAGACAAAGGCAAATTCTGTGCCCCGTTCCTGCTAATTCTAGCTAAACCCCTAGTGATAATTTAGGTTTTGGTTAATAAGCCTGAGAGCCTGAGAGATTGGAAGGTGGAGGTGTCTGCTTTTTCATAGAGGACTCTTAAAGACTGAAAATCCTACAAAAGTCAAAGAAACCTTTGTGGAATCACAGTTCTATAAGGTGATATGCTGAAACCATTATATCCCAGGACAAGAGAAAGAAGAAACCTCTGGCCTACTCGGTTTGAAGCAATATAACTGTCTCTGTGCATGAGTGGAAAACAACTAGCTAGGATGGCCTGGCTATGAAGAAAGCAGGGCCCTATCGCTGAGGCCAAAAGAATCCAAATTTTCAGAGGTGACAGGGATCCCTGAGCTTTTCTACCACCATTCTCTCATTTTACAGGTGAGGCTTGGAGGGTGGAAAAATAACTTATTTAAGATAGCACAGCAGGATGGTGCAACATATAGAGTGCCAAGCCTGGAGTGAGGAAGATCTCAGTTCAAGTCTGGCCTCAGATACTTATTAGCTCTGTGATCTTGGCAAGTCACTTAGCATCTGTTTGACTCAGTTTCCTGAAATGTAAAATGAGGATAATAATAGCACTTACCTCCCAGGGTTGTTGTGACAATCAAATGAGATAATAATTGAAAAGTGCTTAGCACAGTGTCTGGTACAGAGTAAATGCTAGTTATTATTATTCTTTCTAGTCAGCGGAAGAACCAGGCCTAGAACCTAGAGTTGAACAGTCATAGCTCCGGGCTGAGGCTCAAATAGAGGTGAAGAGAGGACGTGAGCTGAGGAAGCACTTGCTAGGCACACCCCGGGAAGGGCTATTCAGATGATTATAAATTGCCATGAGTGAAACGCCAGGTAGAGGCGAAGATAATACAAGACAAAGGGTAATCTCCAAATCTATTCTGTTTGCCTTCGAAATTCAGGGTACAACACTACTTTCCTTGAAAATTCTATGATTCTAATTGTCTTGTGCCTGAGATAACATCCACACTAACTTTCATTTCATTAGCACAAGCCAGATGAGTGGGGTGGGAGTGGGGAGAAGACACAGCTTGGCAATCCATCAATTAACAAGCTTGTATTAAATGCCTACTACATGCAAAGCATGTTACTAGGTCCTGGGATACAAACACAAAAACCCAAAATAATTCCTATGCCTAAGAAGCTTGCATAATAATAACAGCTCATGTTTTTATATTAATAAATGTGTTTGTATCTTAGACAAACAACCTGACAAATAAAAACTATAATTTCCTTTTCAGTGGCTAACGGGTTCCCTAGCGGTTACAAGATGCCCAGATTTTGATTAGGACTCAACTTTGTCTTGGACACTGACATAAGAATAAGCTCTATTACAGTACTGATCTTCATTGCCTGTCCAAGGCAGTCCCAGACCTTTAAGATACAAAGGAATAACTGTCTAGAAAAAGGAAAGGAGCGTCCATGTGATGGGAGTAGCATCCTTTCTCATTTGTAGATACAGTCAAATGAGAGTATTTTACTAAAAATATGTCAGTTATCTTAGAGTGGAGTAATAAAATACTAAAAGTTTCAATATAAAAATTTAACTAGAATAGTCATTCCTGTTTTATCTCATGTATATATAGTAAATGATATATATATATATTCTATATGGCATAATAAAATATAGGCTATGTAGTAAACAAAAATATAGTTAATGTGAAAACAGTTGAGTTTATATATAAATAATAAATAAGTCTACATATCTAAAGCACAGGAGCATGCTTGATAATTGGAGTCCTAAAAATCTGCTAAAGAAGCTCTACAAAGCAGATATAATTGAATTGCTTTCATTGTGACACCCCCTTCCCACTTCACCACTTAATGCAATAATGAAGGCCAGATTTGATGCCCAGAAAGAATCAAAGAATTACAGATGGATCAAGCCAGACCTCTCTGGCATGAAGAAAGAACCAACTCTAATTAATAATGAGTTTCCTCATTGGGGAGTTCCCTATAACAGTGAAATCAAAGGTCCAGTCAATGTCTCTTACCCATTGTGCCTCTAGAGAGAGCAATTCCACCCAGAACATGTCTTGGACTGTGTCCCCTTTCTATATCAGGGAAGATTGGGGGGCTTCTAAGATTCAGGACCTGGGCCAAAGTCTCTCGACTCTGCTTATGTGTCTAATCTCTGGCACTGGGAGAAGTGATTCTAATCCCTGCCTCACTTCTTCCCCCACCCAGTCTTGTTCCTCCATTTCCAGAGATAATTATATCTGTCCTTGAGAAACAGACGTAACAGCTTTCTACCTTCCTAGCACTACTAACATCCAGGACCTCACTAATTTGTTTAGTTAGTGATTGTTTCTTATTATTGGAAAAGGGCTAGGAGTTTCAGGAGAAGGGGATTATTCTTCAGCATTGATTTTTTTTTCCCCAGCCAAAAGACAGGAAGGTCACATTCTACTCTTTCAGGGAGTGTCTATTGACATTCATATTTAGACAATTAGCTCTCCTGACATAACTCCTTGTCCAAGTACCCCTCCCTTTTCCTACCTCCCACCCCCCCTGACAAGCAACCTGTTCTACTGGGTGGCTGTGCCTGGTGTCCTTAGTAAAAGACAACCCCAATCAGAATAGTGTTTTTCTCGTTTTTTTTTTTTAATCGTTTTTTTAGTACCTATAGATGTATGCTATGCACAAAGTAGGTGCACGTAGATTTGGTTGTTGTTGTTGTCCTTTGTTCTTACAGAGGATCATGACATCAGGTAGTGATGCCATGAGATGCAAGTGAACTGGATTTAAGTGAGAAAGGGCTGTGCAAAGTTACCAGTCTCACTTTCTCCTCCAGAGCTATCAGGCTCCAGTGGCCAGATTAGATCAAGACAATTGAAGATGGCCTAGGATGTGGTAAGAGACCTTGGCCTTTTCAAGTTAAGTTCTTTAACAGGTCTCAGTCTGACTGAGGCAATGCCCACTCAGAGAATAAGGCTCAATGTGCTACCTGTTATACAGAGTATCTTTTAGTACAGACAAAAGAAATATACAGGAAGGAAGATAAAAAGAAGTCTAACCATGTTTGGGACAGCTAGGTGGCACAGGTGGATAGGGTGCCAGGCCTGGAGTAAGAAAGACTCATCTTCCTGAGTTCAAGTCTGGCCTCAGACCCTTACTAGCTGTGCCACCCTGGGCAAGCCATTTAATCCTATTTGCCTCAGTTTCCTCATCTGTAAAATGAGCTGGAGAAGGAAATGGCAAACCACTTTAGTATCTTTGCCACAAAAACCCCAAATGGGGTCATTTGGGGTCATGAAGAGTCTAAAACGACTGAACAACAGCAAACCATGTTTTCTTTACTCTAACAGAAAGATAGTCATTTTGGTGGAATATCAGTAATCCCAGTAGCAAAATTCCATTTTGCTCATGGTTCCTTGAGATCGTATTAACCTTAGAGTTGTATTAGTCCAGAGTTCAACCTGGCATTTCCTGGGTGAACTGCTCTTTTTAGTGTGGAGGGAGGGTGAAAGACAAAGTTTCTGTGCTCCTGCTGTCTCTGGAAATTCTGCTTAATAGTCTGGTATTATGGGAATTTGCCTGGCCTTGTTTTGTAGAGGTTATCTATCCATCCTTGGCCAAATTAGAGGGTAAACTTTATTGTTGGAGCAGCCTCTTACTCTTATAATCAAAGTATGCCCAGAGGCTGATATGTGATGGGTACATTCAACAAATATGAGTGAATGAATGAGTGGATAAACAATATATATTTACTATTACAACATAATCACAGCTATAAAGAAAACAATGATCAAAGACCATATTGTTCTACATAATTCATTCTTTCTAAGGCTAGACTTAGTCTATAATATGTTACCCTTGCAATTTTTTTTAACAAATCAGTCATAGGATGACACTCAAAATGGGGCATTTTACATTCACCATAATGTATGACATACAGCAATTGCATGAGATACTTGAAAGGTCTGCACTAGTTCTTGGATAGAGTTCTCTTGAACACAGGGATTCTTAATCTGGGGTCCATTCCTGATACTTAAATATATATATATTGCTGGCTATGTTGTAATATAATTGGTTTCCTTTGTAATCCTTTGTATTTTATTTTGTGTATGTAAAACATTATTCTGGCTTCACCAGACAACCACAAGGGTCTATAACACACAAAAAGTAAAGAGCACTGACTTAGAGTGTCTTGCTGTAAACATTTCTCAAATAAGATTCAGAAGTAACCTGTATATCAATTGGGTTTGACCTCAGGGCTTATCAATAATAGTAAAAAAACCCAAAAACCTGTGGTTCATGTTTCTACTCATGACTTCTGGGAAATATCAGAATTTAGCTCATGCTAAATGTGTTATTTTTCACAACAAAAAGAAAAATTGTTCTCAGATCCTCTGAAAGTACTCAGGTTAACAAGATGTTAAATGTAACTAAGTCAAGCCAATTTCCCTTCTCTCTCTGGTGGGACTTCCTGAATTATTACATAAACTTACAGTTAGCACTATAGTACTTGTACTAGATTTATAGTATTAAGCCTGGGCCAACCTGTATGAGGAGAAAGAATTCGAGATTGCTAGAGAATCAACAAGAAATGCCCCTCCCTCCACCTCCTTACATCTGGTAGGTCTATACCTTCTCAGAAACTTAAAATCTCTTCCTTACTTATAGTACTACCTTGGGGGAGCTCTCCTAAAATCAACTAGGGGCTGCTAGAGAATCAAGCAATCCATGGTGATCCCTTCCTTCCCCAGGCATTCCATACAGTTTCTCCGAACCTATAATACCTCTCTGGACTTGAGTTGGCTGGCAGCCCAGGAAAGAACTTAAATCTCAAAATCCCAGAGATGTATAGATCACATGGTTCACAAGACCAGTGAAAGGGAGGTCTGGGTTTATCCCTTTTCACTGTGGTTCTCTTCCTTGTTGCTCCTCAGTGAGACTCCCAACATTTCCAACTTGAACCAGGTCTGATTCT
Organism: Phalanger gymnotis; assembly: GCA_028646595.1. Lineage (NCBI taxonomy): Eukaryota > Metazoa > Chordata > Mammalia > Diprotodontia > Phalangeridae > Phalanger > Phalanger gymnotis. The sequence continues at coordinate 293,861,133 of CM053622.1, read as the reverse complement.
GGTCTAGGAATTTTTACTTTGCTCTAACACTGCTGCAACAGTGTTGCCCCTTCACCTTTCTCCAAATCCTTGTCATAGGAGCTGCTTCTCACTGCTTTACCACTACCTCTATCCATTATCCCTGGGGTCACATGATAAGCTGTGTGCGTGTGTGCTTCACTGCAAGAAACTGTGATCTCCAAGTCATGTGTACCCCTCTCTTTTCTACTTGGCCTCTTCGCTCTCTACTACTACTACTAATTATATATTGTGTCACGTACTATAACTTGTTATAACAATAGCAATAATAACAATCACCAGCACTTACACAGTGCTTTAAGGCAAAGTACTTTACAAATAAGATGCTCATAAACCCTGGAGTAGGTCATGTTATTATCCCCATTTCAGAGTTGAAGAAACTGAGACAGAGAGAGGTTCAGTGACTAGCCCAGGGTCACATAGCTCATAAGTGTCCAAGGTCAAATCTGAACGCAGGTCTTCCTGACTCCAGGTCTACCCATTTCACCCCCTAATTGCTTTTCCTCCCTACTCTTTTCCATTCCTTTCGAATTCCTGGGCAGCCTCCTTTTAAAGGCCGAGCCAGTGTTTGAACTAGCTATGAACTTCAGTTAGTGACAGAAGGGAGACAATGAAGATTTTCCCTCTTGTTTTAGGACTTCCCAGAAGGACTCTTTAGGTCACTGTGGACATAGAGAAATGTGCTTAGTTGGGATGTGATATGTTGGTAAATACTCAGCAACCAGCTCTCCAAAAAAGCAAATGTGCACTATTTTACACTTTCAGGTTTAATCTGCATTATTAACACTTTTCTCCATCATTTTCTTAGGTCTAGACAATCAATAAAAGAATAAATTGAGCCCTGACTTGTATGATTTCCAAAATGTAAATGTTCACACCAAAAATTTAACAACCAGCTCTGGAAATCTGGCTTAGGCAGCCCTGGATGTGCCTAAGCCAGGCTCATATAATGTATGACCACATAGCCAGGGAAAGACACTCAGTTGATCCTGCATTTGTTAAAGAAACTGAGCTGGTTTTCAATGACTTCAGACTCAATACGCAAAATGCATTTTTTTTTTGCTCAGCTTTTCATTCACTTTTTTTTTTTTTGGAGGGGGAAGACAGGGCAATTGGGATTAAGTGACTTGCCAAAGGTCACATAGCTAGTAAGTGTGTCAAGTGTCTGAGTCTAGATTTGGACTCAGGTCCTCCTGACTCCAGGGCTGGTCCTCTACTCACTGTGCCACCTACCTGCCCCTTTTCATTCACTTTTAAAATTGTTTTATTTTCATTTAATGTCTACATGTCCTTAAGATACTTTCTACTGAGAGCTCAAAGTACTTGGTTTGAACTAATCAACTTTTGCAACAAGTAGTATAGAAACAAAGAGAGGGAGGAGCAGGTGGAGGAGGGGTGGGTGGGGTAATAATTGGGGACTTGTGTGGTAATGGGGAGTGATAAGGACCTGCTCCTTAGGCTGAAGGCATCATGTGAAGCAGGGGGAATTGGGAATTGGGAAATGAATGAAAAAGCATCTTTCTGCTACCAAGCACTGTGCTAAGCAATGGGGATACAAATACCAAAAACATAACAGTCCCAGACCTCAAGGAGCTTATATTTTAATAGGAAATGACAACACAGAGAGAGGAGTGGTGGCCAGGGAGGGCTACTTCGGTCTGAAAAGTCACAGGAATGGTGAATGGGGTCGTAGAGCAATGACCAACACACCCTTTTTAGGAATGGCAGTGTTGATCTAATAACTATTTTCGAGAGAAAGGAATCTAGAGGATTAACTTCCAGATTAAACCAAAGGGGTTTGCTCAGTGAGGAAGTGAGAACTTGCCAAGTGGCAAGACATGAAAGGCTTGAGGCACCTAGATATGATGAACTCTCACCAATCAGAAGTACAGATCCTTAGGTCAGGGCCTGGGTCACAAGCAAAGTGCCTTGATCCAGTTCACACAGCATGTGACTGAGACAGGATTTGTGCTTAAGGACTTAGACTACCAATTTAGCACTCTATTATTTCTAAAGTTGTAAGACTATTTTATAATAAGGCTCATTTGGTAGGTCAATAACTTTGACCCCCTAGGGCAAGAGTCTAAGACAGCGATATTTACTAAATTAGAAAACACATGATATAACATGACTAATATAGAAATATGTTTTATATGACTGTATATGTATAACTGATATCAAATTGCTTGCCTTCTCAATGAGGGGGGAAGAAGAGAATTTAGTATTCAAAATTTTTAAAAATGAATGTTAAAGACTATTTTTTATGCAATTGGGGGAAAATAAAATATGAATAAACTAATACAAATTTTAAAATATTTTTTAAAAGAAAAGGAAAAAGTGTGATAACAAGGTTCCAATGTGGAAGTAACATCCTAGAAAAGAGGTATTAATTAGACATAGGCAAAGGATCCCAAGCAATCAGCCTCAATGCTTAGCTCTATAATTGCCTCCATTCCAAAGAACTCTGATGAACAATTTAATTGGACATTCAGAGGCTGTTAATCATGACACTGTGTAACTTCCAGAAATTAACTTAATTTTAGTTCCTTCTCATTTTCCTCATAATAGAGAGGGAAAGCAAAACTAATCCTACCTCACAAGCCGCAGTAGGTGGCAACTGTATGGAGCTATTTACAAGAATAAAGTGCTAAGTAAATGCATTGTCATCGCTATCATCCTAAAAAGCCTCCACCTATGGCAGGGTGAGGGTTCTTTGAATATGGGTTCTGATCTAATATTGACATTCTGGATCACTTCCATACCATATTTTGAGAAGTCATTTTAGTACATCTCTATCCCTTCAAATAAGGAAGTCATAATTGGCCAAGGGTAAAAACCCCAGTGAAGGAAGCAGCCACACACCAATGAAGGTCATCCTCAGTTCAAAACTCTCAGTCCATTTAGGGCTTTGAAGCTCGATTGGCCACCTTTTCTTTTTCCCTTTTCACCTGATTTCATTGTTACAAAGAGAAAATCATGCAAATAGGGTTGATCGTGTTGATAAGCTCTAGATGCTATGAGTCTGTCAACAACTATAAAGGGCCAGGCATTGAACCTCTTTGGGTTACTGTTACCTCATCTGGAAAAATGAATAGTTTGAATGTGATTATCTCTAAGATTCTTTTTACCTCTGTATCCTAGGATGATATGATTTTGATTGTAGTTAATTTTGCTTCTTTTTAGATTGTTTGTGTCCTTGTCCCTTATGGTGGAAGGTGAATAGTATGGGTCACCTTTGGAACCAAATGAAGTTCCGCTTTTCATTTCACTCTTAAAAAACACCTGTCTGCTAAATCCTTCCTTTACCTTAAAAGGAGGCAACAGGTGTGTTTTATCTCAGAGTACACAGTGGGACTTCCCTTTCTTCCACACTGAAGAGCCCTGGGATGATACTCTCAGTTATGGTTACTATAACCACTGCTACTCTCACAAGGACAGCTTCCAGCTGCAGCTTAAGCAAGTTACTTTCCACGTTTCAATTTTCTTAACAGCAGAATAAAGGTGTCACAACAGATGAACTCTCAGGTCCCTTCCAGCTTAAATCAATGAGTCTATAATCCAAGACTCGGCTATGAAATTTTACAGAAAATTTGGAAAGCATTTTTTTCTTTTCCAGGTGCTACTAGATTACATTAAAAAAAAAATGTGCTCCAGGGTCAATAGATTTCAAGAGTAAAAAGATGACTAAATAAATTAAAGCAGATAGTTAGGCGTTTGCTTTTTTAGTCACTTTATTGTGTAACTTGAAGGAAGTCACTTATTACTCTCTGGCCTCAGTTTCCTCACTTATAAAATGAGAGAGTGGGACTAAATGGCCTTTGAGAGCCTTCCTAGCTCTCAGTTTATGACACTTTAAAACTGTGAAACCAAGGAAACTCTCTGGACACTCTCTATTGGCCCACTTTCAAAGGGACAGATATTTCCTGAAGTGTTGTGTGGCATTCATGTGTTCCTTTCCCAGCACTCTTGCTACCCTTTCCTCTTAACACACATTGTTCTTTGTAGGAGAGACCCAGCTAGAGGGCCACTGATGTTATCATAACAAGTACTATTATACTTGAGTGATGTTACCACACGTTTGGCAGTTTTCTGCATATGTGATAGACACTTTTCAAGAAATATGTTGACAGGTTTCATTTTTATTGTTTAGGGTGGTTTGATGTTTCTTGGCTCTCAGTAGAACTAGCTTATACCTGGAGATTGTATGCAAATGACTAAAGATAGCAATTATCTTGAATTATTCATATGGAATTCGTCACCAATTCTAGTTATCGGTATTGTAGTCCTTTGTGTCCATCAGTCTTATCTCCCTTACTGAATTGTAAACTCCTAGAGGGATAAGCCTTGTCCTCAATAACCTTGTATTCTGCCCAAGATAATTACTCAGTAAGTTTGCCTGTAGCATGAATGAAAAAAATGAATGAATGAATGGAAGGTAAGCATTTCAGTGATTGCAGTTCCAACTATTTTGACTTGTCAATAAAAAATAAAGAGGCCAACAAGAGGAGGGAAAGCCCCCTTTTGAGAGGAGTGACTTTCTTTTGGAGTTCAAGATAAACTCCATAATTCTAGAATGTAGGACGACCTCCCCCATTCATAATGTGACTGATATTATAAAAAAGCAAGAAAAATGGTTAACATTTCTATGGTACTTAAGATGTGCAAGGTATTTTCCATATGTTATCTCATTTGCTTCTCTCAACAATCTTCTGAAGTTACATTTACCCCCACTTTATGGATTAGGAAACAGCCTCAGAGAAGTAAAATAATTTGCCATGAGTTTCTACAGCTAATTAATTCTAAAGAATTTAAACTCAGCAGGAGGGACAGGGATTGTCTTTTGTCCCTTTTTGTACCCCCGCTGTTTAGTACAGTACAGTAGGCACTTAATAAATGTTTATTGCCTGACTGACTCTACCTTCACTGGGCCTTGTACTTTATTTTAGGGAACAGAGATATAAGGTACTGTATGTAGAAAGCCTGAGTTTTTCTGGTGTCGTTGTAGATGTATGTATCAGCAATGTCCAGTTTGAGTATATGCAATCAAAATTCTGACCCATCTTCCACACCTGCATCTTCATTACCTGAAAGCTGCTCTAGGTCCTGGATATATGCAAGCTGTCTTCAGGATGGCCCCTGAGCAAGGTAGGGTACCTTGACCTCTGTCATAAATTTGTTCCCAAAAAGTCACATATCAATCACACAAAAATAATATATTCTACTTAAAATTCACCAAGGAAGCTCCCTTTTAAAATAAGTCCTGCAGTGAGCCCTTTGGCAGATTGGGCAAATCGACCTCCTCTACTCATGAATTAAATGGGAATAATTTACCTATCCTATAAATTTGGATTTTCGTATGTTGCTTGTTTATCACAGGATCACAAAATTAGAACTGGATGGGACCTCAGAGGCCAACCTTTTTATAGCTGAAGAAGTGGAGGCCCAGGGAGGTTAAAGTGATTTGCCAAGATCACATAGGAAGTAAATGTCAACAATGGGATACGGATCCAGACCTCTCACTCCAGCCACTCTTTCCCCAGTAGCAGGCTCTGCTTACACTTTAGTGTAATGGCGGTGGTTACATAGGGAAGCCCCTTATCCACGTCTTCTTACTCTAACAGGTTCTGGTGGCCTTGTGAGGAGAGTATGGAATGTAGAAAAGTATGGCAGAGGGAATTATTATGAAATAACAGTATCAGAAAGAGGAAAGAGAGAAGATTCAGACAAGAGAATAGAAGATCATTACAAGTATTTTCCCCTTCCCTTCATCTGGATTCTGAGTTAAGGAAGAGCTTGGGCTATGCCATATACACAAGCGTCCCAAAGGACTGAGAAGCCAGCATGGGGCGGGGCAGGCCATAGCTAGGGGCAAAGGGCTTATGGGTCAGACTTAGCCTTAGCCTTCTGGCTGGAAATTGATCACTCATCCTAAGTTGGAGTGGTGACTTTTCTTGTTCTCTGGGAATTCAGATTTCAGTAGGTCTTTCAGAAGGCTAGGCCCTGAAACAATTATCCTTAAGATGCTTTTATCCCATGGCAGTGTCCAATAAACCCCTAGAACATTGTGGGTCATTATGTAGAACCAGTTTATCTCCATATGTTTAAATGAATGAAACACCTCTGCTGTTAAGGTGTTGTGAGGTAGAAGTTATGTTACAGGAATCACTATTATGTTTTATTACTGTTTCTTTTCCTGGGTCCTGCTTGCTTACATTTAGTTTTAGCCTCTTTGTTGTCTTTGGCAGCAACCAGAAGGATAACAGGAAAGAAGAGGTCAAAAGAAAGTGACTTTGATTGTTCTGCTCACATCTAACAGTTAGATACTTCAGGGTGGTATTTTATCAAGAAAATGTAAATATAGTATCACCTCATGCTATGTAGGGAAACAAAATGTTCTGCTAAAGGGAATTTTCCAAATAACTGAAGCTTATTTACCTCTCTAGTGGCCCCCAATTTTTCTCTTAAAATCTTAGTCATTTTTGTTGAAAATCTTTCTAAAATATACCCTCCCCTGACTTAGAGTTAAAGAATATAATTTAATAACTAAAAGAAAAATTTTTCAAGTTATCATTCTACTCAGCCCCATAGTTCTTCACCTTCAAGGCTTAATTCTACACACTTGGCCTCCATTCTCTCATTTCTCATCATTTGTGCTCTGCTCCTCAACTTATTTTGTATTTCTTTTGCATGTATCTTACATTCGTACATCCTTGCACATATGTTGTATCATCTAGTAGAATTTAAATTCAACAGCAGGAATTGTCTCCTTCTTGCTTTGTATGCTCAGTACCTAGCCCACTCACATCTGATACCTTGATGAATACTTGCTAAATGAATATGTGAATAATTATGAATATTAATTTTACTTTAGGAAGCTAGGTGGTGCAGTGGATAAAGTACTGGACCTGGAGTCAGGAAGACTCATCTTCATGAGTTAAAATCTGACCTCAGACACTTGCTAGCTGAGTGAACCTAGGCAAGTCACTTAACCCTCTTTCCCTCAGCCTCCTTATCTGTAAAATGAGCTCTGGAGAAGGAGATGGCAAACCACTCCAGTATCTTTGCCCCAAAAACCCCAAATGGAGGTCACAAAGAGTTGGACACAACTAAAAATGACTGAAGAACAACAATTTTACTTTAATGCTTCAAAAGCTACGTGATTTCATCACTTTATGCATCACTGATGCATACTACCGTCCCTCTATTCTTTAAGAGAAAGTCTTAATGATCAACTCTTTAGGAAAAAAAAACATCACAGGGTCACCAGTTTTCTAGAGCCCCTAGAAACTTAGCTAGGCTGGCCCTTGAATAACAGATGTCCTTACTCAAAGTCATTCCAGGTTAGACTACCAGATCCTAACCTGCTAGAACTCACACTCTACTGGAATAATCCTGGAGAACCCAAAATTTCCTCCATGCCATGATTATTGCTTTGTGTTTTCATAAAGAGATGTCCTCAGAGTGCATAGGGATAATTCCATAGGTCTCCATGCTAATTGCCGTACTTTTAAAGTTTTTTTTCCTACTTTTACAATTTTTTAATCTATTTCCACACCTAGGTTCAAGTCCTGCTTTTGTCACAGACTTAGCAAGCTACTTAAACTCTCATTGCTCCTAACTACTCAAAGACTATAAATTTCAGAGCAGTTGAGGTTCTACATTATTAGAGGAAACTTCCTCACTTGAAGCTCTGTTAGCCAGTGAAATCACCAATCCTGACAAAAAAAAAACCAAAACCAAAACCAAAAACCCATAATCTGCTAGGTCCCTGTATAGTTCACTGGGAATTCAAAAACAAAAAGAAAAAATAAAATAATCCTTACTCCCAAGAATCTTACATTCTATTGGAAAAAAGTAACATGTATACAAAGAAGTAAATATATAATAAATGCAAACATTATAGAGTGATGGGATGTACACACTTAGTTGGGTATAGAAATCTGTCCTACTCTTCAGGAAAGTAGGAGAGGAAGGAAACAAGAGTAAGGGGGGATTGGTAGAAGGGAGGGCAAATAAACTGGAGAAAAATGGGATAGAGGGAAATACAGTTAGTAATCACAATTGTGAAAAAAAATTATAGCATGTTTCTCTGATAAAGGTCTTATTTCTCAAGTTTATAGAGAACTGAGTCAAATTCATAAAAATAAGAGTTATTCACCAATTGACAAAAAGGGCAAAGGATATGAACAGGTAGTTTTCAGACAAAGTAATCAAAGATATCTATGATCATATGAAAAAATACTTTATATCACTATTGATTAGAGAAATGCAAATTAAAACAACTTCAATGTACTACCTCCCACTAATATGACAGAAAAAGAAAATGACAAATTTTGGAGGGGATGTGGGAAAATTGAGACACTAAAGAACTGTTGGTGGAGTTGTGAACTAATTTTACCATTCTGTAGAGCAATTTGGAACTATGCTCAAAGAGCTATAAAAACCATGCATACTCTTTGATCTAGCATACCATCACTTGGTCTGTATCCCAAAGAGTTAAAAAACAAAAAAGAAAAGGACCTATATATAGAACTATTTGTAGCAGATCTTTTTGTGGTTGCAAAAAAATTGGAAATCGAGTGGATGCCCATCATTTGGGAAATAGCTGAACAAGTTGTGGTATATGATTGTGATGGAACACTGATGTGCTATAGAAATGATGAGCAGGATGCTCTCACAAAAACCTGGAAAGACTTACGTGAACTGATACAAAGTGAAGTGAGCAGAACCAGGAGAACAGCGTACACAGTAACAGCAATTTTGTACAATGAAGAACTATGAATGACTTAGCTATTCTCGGCAATACAATGATCCAAAACAATTCTGAAGAACTTATGAAAAATGCTATCCATCTCCAGTGAAAGAACTAATGGAGTCTGAATGAAGATTGAAGCATATTTTTTTTTTAAAAAAAAAGTCTTTATTTTCCTTTTTTTTTTTTACAGCATGACTAATATAGAAATATATTTTGCATGACTGCATGTATAGGGAGAAAAAGGAGAGGAGGAGACTATTTGAAACTCAAAATTTTATTAAAGGAATGTTTAAAGTTGTTTTACATGTTATTGGGGAAAATAAAATAAATAAATAAGAAAAAAATGTATCAAAGTGATGGGAGTGGGGAGAGAAGCACTAACAACCAGAAGAATCAAAAAAGGCCTCATATAGGAGGTGGTACTTCATCTGAACTTCTTAGGGAGCTAAAGGTTCCAAGAGGCAGAAAGGAGGGAAGGCATTCTGGGCATGGGGAACTACCTGTGCCAAGGCACAAATATACCATAGATGGGATGCTACATATAGGGATCAGAAAGTAGGCCAGTTTATTTGGAAAGCAGATGTATAAATGAGAGTAATGTGTAATCAGCCTCGAAAGATAGGTTGGAGCCAGTTCGTGAAGTACTTTGAAAACGGAGGATTTTGTAATCAACTCCAGGGTAAACGGACAAGCACCGAAGTTTTGTTTTGTTTTGTCTTGAAAGCAGGTGAGTGACTTTTGTCAGATTGTACTTTAATTATATTAATTTGACAACTGTGTGCAAGATGATTGGTGTGGGGAGAGGTGGGATGCAGAGAGAACAATTGGGAAGCTATTGCAACAGTCCAAAAGCAGAAGGAAATATAGGCCTGAATTAGGGTAGTTGTGGTGCCTACCTGGCAACTTCCAGGTACACGTGTCAAACACAAAATTGAAGATGCTGGATTGGAGCTCAGGAGAGAGATAGATCAGGCCTGGGATTTGTAACTTTGTGAATCATCTGCATAGAGATAAGAGTGGAACTCATGGGAGCCCATGAGAAAGAGAAAGCATGTAGAGAAAGTAGTGCAACCAGGACAGTCTTGGTATACGCCCACACATGGGGAAAAGATGTGGATAATGATCCTAGAAAGTAGACTTAGAATAATCAACCAGCTAGATAGGATAACCAGGAGAGATCGTCAAGAAAACCCAGGGAGAAAGAGGAACACATCAGAGAGGTCAAAAGAGACAATGTCTCAGAAATCATTTGGAACAATAGTAGGCAAAAATTTTGCTTATTTGTTTGTTTCATTTGGGCGGGGGGGGAGGGGGCTGAGAGGGAAGAAGTGTTTCCTGAGTCATCGATTTCACTGGTGCACGGAAACTCCTTGGTGAGTGACTTCTTACCAATGTAGGTTGCCATTTCTTTGCAATGAAACATGGCTTTTTAAAAAACAGTATCTTATTTTTTTCCAATTACATTAAAAATTTTTTTTGAGTTCCAAATTTTCTCCCTCACTCCCTCACCTCTCCCCTCCCTAAGATGGTAAGCAATTTGATACAGGTCATATCTGTGAAATCATATAAAGCATATTTCCATATTAGTCATGTTGTGAACGAAGAAACAGACCAAAAGATAAAAATGAAGAAAGTGAACATAGTATGGTTCCATCTGCACTCAGATTGCATCAGTTCTTTCTCTGGAGGTGGACAGCATTTTCCATCATGAGTCCTTTGGAATGGTCTTGGATGATGGTATTGCTGAGAACAGCTAACTTATTCTTCACAGTTGACCATCGTATAATATTGCTTTTATTGTGGATATGTGTATAGTCTTTTTAAAAAAAACACATTTTTATTTAAATTTTTGAGCTCCAAATTCTGCCTTTCCCTTTCTCCCCTGCTCTGCCCCATAGCAAGCAATCAGATATAAGTTACTGGGTATAGTCTTAAAGAGCAGCCTAGGACACTAACAAGTTGTGACTCGTCCAGGTTCACAGCTTGAATGTGTCAAAGGAAGGACTTGAACCCAGGTCTTCCTGACTCTAAGGCCATGCTGCCTTTGCCTGCCTTAATACTGGAAAATTGAGAGGAAGATACTTTTGATGAGGGAGGAGAGACTGCTTGGGAATTGTTAATATCTTGGGATAGGGTTCTGGGCTACATCTGAGTTGTCTACTAGGGTGAGGGGGAGTCAATGATTTTGATGTAAATAGAGAAGATTGATCATGAAGCCTGATTAATTTAATGAGGTTAAAGGGATGAGGCCATTGCTTGGGATTTTAATTATATGCTTCCTAAATTGGTTAGAATATCCCTATAGAGCAACTATTTCATATTCTGTGGGACTGGTTTAGTAAGTACTAATGATTTTGACAACATCTTCCTATAGAATATACTCATTGATACTTTCTTGAAATTATGGTAACATATATTTTTAGAGCTGAAAGGTACCTTAAAAGTCACCCAGGTCAACCCATCATTTACAAGTGAGGAAACAGGCTCACAAAAAATTCAAGGACTTGCTTGTGGTGGGTCACACGGATGTTAAGTGTCATTAAGCAGGACTGGAACACAAGTTTTCCCTACTCCAATGCCAACACTCCATCCACTGCACCATGCTGGCACTGACAGGGGACATCTCCTTAATGGGATGTGGCAAGTATCCTAGACCTATCTGTTGACCTAGTTGTTTGGATTCATGTCTCCTCCTATGTAGAGACACTTAAGGAAGAAAGTTAGCTGGGGGACTACCTGGAGAGTCCTCAGCACTCTTCAACCATCTGAGAGAAGAAAGCAGAGGAAGATCTGAAGAAAAGAAGTCCAAAGAAAGTTGGATTGGAAATTAGTGGGAAAAGCCATTAAAACATTATTATTTTTTTTACATAGACTCAATAGCTCATTAGAAAATTGGCAGCCGGGGCAGGAAGGTGGCGAAGTGAATAGAGCACTGGTCCTGGAGACAGGAGGAGCTGAGTTTACATCCTGTCTTAGACGCTTGACACTAGCTGTGTGATCTTGGGCAATTTAACCCCAATTGCCCCGCCTCCCCCCTCCAAAACAAAAGAAAAAAAGAAAAGAAAATTGGCAGCCTCAGCCACTCAGCTCCCTAGGCAAGAAGGGAATGTTTGAAAACACTGGTTGGTTCTCCTCCTATCCAACTTCTAGCCTTATCCTTCTCTGGGATATTGAAGAGGAAGAGTGGATCTTAGAAAAGGAATACTTTTAGGAGACTGGAGCTTCAGGAATGCCGAAGGGAGAATAGCGTTTCTTATGCACGGTTCATTTGGGCTTTCCCTTGGATACTCCTGATGCTTTGAGGAACGACTAAGGTGATAAGGAGGAGTTCACTGCTCTGGCATTTCTACAGGGGAATTTGAGAAGGTTGCAGGAGAATAAACAGGATAATGGTTGGAAAGTCACTTAGTGGTTCATGTGACCTGTTTTGTACTTGGTGGTAAGAGAGCAGCAAGTAGTGAGAGTCAGTGGAGGAAATGCAGGAATGAGACCAGTTGAAAGTGAGAGCCTCTAAGAAATGGTGACACCCATGATTTCTGAAACTGGCTCTCTATCTCTTGTTTTGTCATTATCTGTGAGCACTCACAGGTATTTGTTCCGGTACAGATTTGTGACTCTTACTACTCCAAAGCCTACACAAAGCCAGTGTGCACCAGAGTTCCAAATGATAATGAGAATTACGATGCATTTCAGCCTAGTCAACTCAGGTCAGTAAGTATTTATTAAGCATCTCCTAGGTACCTGGGACTTTGCTTAGTGCTGGGGATACAAAGAAAGGCAAAAAAAATCCAACCAACCAACAAACAGCCCCAACCAGTCCCTGTTCTCAGGGAGCTCACAGTCTAATGAGAGAAACAGCATGACAATAATTCCATGCAGAAAAAATGAGCACAAGGTAAATTAGAGAAAATCGTCAAAAGGAAGGCACTAGCATTAAGGGGGATCAGGAAAAGTGTCTGGTCAAAGGTGGGATTTTAGCTGATACTTGTAGGAAGCTGTGGAAGCCAGAAGATAGGAATGAGAAAGGAGAGAGTTCCAGGCCTAAGGGAAAGCAAATTAAAAGTAATAGAGTCAGGAAATGGAGCATCCCGTGAGAGGAACAGCAAGGAGGCTACTGCCATGAACTGAAGAGGACGTGAAGGACAGGGTAAAGGAGTAAGGTGTAAGAAGCCTGGGAAGGTGGGTTACCCATGTTTACCTGAATGGAAACACTGGCTGATCTGATTTCTGGCTTCCACTGCCTAGAGAAGGGTGGTCCCCAGAGCAGAGGGCAGGTATTACATAACTAGGGCAGCTCACTGCTTATGTCTACAGGGGAATTTGAGGCTGTTGTATGACATGGTGGACACAATCAATGAGTGTTAAGTACACAGTGTTGAACACCAGTTGTAGCGCTCTGACCTTTTTAAATCACACTCCCTCAGTGCTCAGACAGCCTCTTTGGCCCATTTGATTAAATGGGAATTTGGCCAGATGACTATATGTTCACTCTAATCTTTGGGTCTATAACCCTAGAGTACAAGGTTTGAAAATTGTCAGGTAACGTGAGGCCTCTGTTTATTCAATACTCAAGTGAAGCCAATCTTTTATTGCTGTAGATTGATGCTTCCCACTTGGAAGAAGGCTTCCTTAGGCTAATGGGGAAGTTTTTTCTTCATGGCTAGTTTAATCTGTGGCCTCTGTTGAGATGAACACAAAAGGCCTAATTGAGAATGTGGACTAGCAAAGGGGAAAGGACATATCTCATTTGACTGACATCTGAGGGATGCTACTAGCTTCTTGTCTGAACTGGCAGTATTCATGGGGAAGGTGAAAATTGGACTAGGCTGAAATTCAGGAGATCCAGTTTTGCCCCTTGACTTTGAGCAAGTCACTGATACCCTTGGGGTCTCTCCTCACCAGTAAAAGGAGAGGACTGCCTAGATGTGCTTTGAGGTCTTTCTAGCTCCAGAATTCTGTGATTATTTGGTCTATCTTCAAGTCCCTCAGACCTTTCCTCCCCATCCCTTCATCTTTAAAGCAAATAAAACAAATGAGTTAATTCCAGGCAGCTTTGCAAGTGTGCTTTTAATTGTCTGGCTAACTCTTAAATCTCTTCTTTCTTTTTGAGAAGTCTCAAGGTCATTCTTTCACCATACATGATTTTGAGTGAGGATTATGTGAGGAACATCAACCCAGGGTCAACTTTAACTCATGCAAGAGGTTCAGGAATATTTGTTTGTTTTACCTCACTGAGGAAGTGTACCAAATGCCTGGCTGAGCTTTCCACCCTTTCCCTACACCCCCCCCTCCCGTTTGCTTGCTTGCCAAGGTACAAGCCTTTGGTTGTGACCCGAAGTGCACTCACAAATCTAACTGGGAGTGCCCTGAACTTCCTATATGAACTGCAGGAGCTAAAATTTCTGCAAATGGGGAAAAACAAATCTGCAGTGAAATGATAATTGGAATAAGTTAATACTTTTTATAGACTGGTGTCAGTGGAGATCATTTGGCTTCCCTGAGTTTCAGTTTCTTCATTTACAAAAGGATGTAGCTGTTCTAGATCACCTCTAAAATTCCTTCCATTTCTAAATCCATGAATCTCACTTGAAATCTAGGTCCCCCACTAAGCCATGTTTCATTAGCCAATAGCCAGAGTTCAGTTACTCCAAGAAATCCATAACTCAATCAATCATCTTTAATGTAAGAATATAAATTTAGTAGTCAGCTAAAGTAATTGCAGAAAGTAAAAGACAGGAAACAAGAAACAATCAGATTAATGTGTCAGCAAAGCGCTAAGGTGTATCTATGCTCCTTATTCCTTTATGAAGTATGAAAAAGTTTCTCTGATTGAATTGGAAGAGGAATTTGGTATTGTTTCCTTTTGTTCTCTATAGGTATGCTTCTTTATCATAAAGAGAATCTTAGTTCCAACTCTTCTCACTAAGGCTGTGTTTGCCTGTGAAAGAGTGCATTGCAAATTTATTGGTGGAGTGTTGTATAGTTATTGCTCTTATCGTGCCATCTTAGTAGATACCTTTGCTTTGAGTTAATTGGGTCTACTTGGTAACTATGAAAAATAAGCTCACTAGTAGGAACTAGTGAGCTATAGTTTTTGAAGGGACTGTAATCCCTTCAAATGCAACATTTCCCTCTATGTTTTAAGACCCTCGATTCACAGGGTGCCCTAGAACCTGTGAGAGTAATTACCTTTCTAGGGATCGAACCTGCAATCCTTCCAATGCTGAGTTGGAGAAGTAACCCGAAGCAGAGATGGGCTACTAAAAAAAATATTGAAATTGGGATCTTAGCTCCTTGAGGGTAAGGACCACTTTTATCTTTGAGGTTCGCTTGCCTATTGATTAGTTCATGGGGTGACAAGCACCCAGGGTAAGGGCCCTCTCCCAATTAAGGAGATAAGATTAAAGTCTTAAATTAGGTTATCAGTGTAGCTATTTCTGCCATGTCATCTTCAAGGCCGGAACAAAGGCAGTATCCTTTAACCTTAAGTTGGCCAGATCATTCTAGAAAGGTGGGACATGGGGATATAGTCACTGAAGAATGTGGAATGAAACGGGTTCTGACATCTTTCCTTGTTTTGGAAGAATTGATAATGACCACTCGGGAAATATTAAGGGGTGGGTGAGGTATCTAAAGATGAACTTTCCACATAGGGCTATGACAGGGCATGTTGAGCTCCTTCTCTTAAAGAATCTTTCCTGTAACAAAGTTGTGGACTGGGCTACCCTGATGGAATCTCTGAGGGAGTCCCTAGGGCAGTGAAAATATCTAAAGACTGAGTTCTCAGTTCAGGGGCAGCTCAATCATACTATGTGAAGTAAACATTTAAAGGATCTCTCTCAACTGATTTATAGGCTAATTACTTACTTTTATTGTGTTAATATGTCAATGATCTATGATTTTGTTAGTGTAAGAATGCTTTCCACTGGGGCAGATCACAACCTAGCTTAGTAGTTATCTTAAGGAATTGTCTGAGATTCAGAAAAGGTAAGTAAATGCTGGATTTTAATCGTGTCTAATTAAAGTCATTTAGAATATAGCATTCTTGAAAGTACAGAGTTAATGCCAATGCTCCAAATTGTATAGCATAAAGTTTTACTTAAGGTATTTGTTTTTTGGTGGGAAGGAAGCTCATTTGATGTTGAAGAAGAAGGAGGAGGAGGAGAAAAGGGAAGAGGGGGAGAATGAGAAACGAGAAGAAGAGGAGGAAGAGGAAGAGGAGGAAGAGGAAGAGGAGGAGAAGGAGAAGGAAAAGGAGAAGGAGAAGGAGAAGAAGGAGAAGAAATTAGGAAGCCCACAGTCACAAAATTTCTAAGTGTTAGAGGTGGGATTCAAACCTAGGACTTCTTAATTCCTAGTTCAGCATTTTATCCATTATGCCATGTTGCCTCATCATATTTTTCCTAATTTGTTATATTCTGCCCTAAAAACCCCTTAGCTACTTTCATAATTGATAACTTAAATTCTCAAAATAAGGAGTACTAATAGTCGTATTATGTATTTTTATTATATAGGACGTCCCCAAAGTCTGAATATAGTTTTAAGCTTTAATAGAGGTGTACTAGATACATTATAAGCTTTAATAGCTTAAAATACACTAAGACTTTTAGAATACCCTAATTATATTTTATTATTATGGTATCTCTATAATAGTATAGAGATACTGCTCTGCTATTTATTATATAATATTATTCCCATTTTACAGATGAGAAAACAAGGCTCAGATATGCTAAATGACTTGCCACACAGTTTTATAGCTAATAAGTCCTATAGCCGGGACTCCAATCTAGTTCATCTGACTCCAAATTTAGTGTTATTCTCACTATATCAATCTGTAAAACAATAACTAAAGGGAATGCACCTTCACTATTTTTTGAAATTTGTACCCCAAATTTTCATCAGGCATTGAGTTGGGGATAGTGCAGTTACTGAAAGAGGGTGATTACAGTCCCTTCATTAGATAAGGGATATTGTTTTGCACCTTCTTAAAAATGAGGTAAATTTCAGTCTCTTTCAGCTTATATCCTGGGAGCATGGGTTTGATCTGGTCATCCAGGTGGTGTAGTGGTTAGAATCTCAGGCCTGGAATTAAAAAGATGAGTCTTCCTGAGTTCAATCAGATATTTCTACTAGCTGTGTGACCCTGGGCAAGTCACTTAACCCTGTTTGCCTCAGTTTCTTCATCTATAAAAATGAGCTGGAGAAGGAAACGGCAAATCACTCCAGTATCTCTGCAAAGAAAACCCCAAAGAAGAGTCATGAAGAGTCAGACATGAGTGAAATAACTGAATAACAAATGAGTTCAATCAAGGTCCCTCCTAGCCTAGAAATTCCGTGATTAAATTGGGTTCATAGAGGGAAATGTTGCATTTTTGGCAAATGCCTATTTTAAAAACAACAGTCACTTTTTAGTGGTATCTAGAGAGGTTGCTGGTTACCCAAGGTCCCACAGCAAAGCCAAAAACAAGTCCAGGAACCTTCACTTTCTAGCTCATTTGCATTTATGGTCAAGATATGCAAAAAAAGAACTTAGACCTTGTATGCGTATTTGGCCTTATTTTCTATAACTTCATCCCACCATGCCGTTTGGTCCTTACACAGTGCTTATGAGTGGTGATGATGATGATTTACAAGTGCATTTTTGTTGTTGTTGTTGCTTTTATTTGTTTTGTTTTGCCAGCAATGAATACTTAGGAGTTGACACCATGGGCAGTCAGCCTAAAAAACTAGCATGTGGAGCAGGATTGAAAACAATTCCAATGTCCTGGGGATTAGCAGTCAAATTGGCAGTGAAACCAGCCATTGATAAATACCAGGCTATTAAAGTGTGACTCCATTTTTCCAAAATCAACTTTGACCCATTCTACGTCACTGGGCATATCATTTGCCACAAAATAACATGACTTTCTGAATGACACAAGAACAGTTATGCTAAGACACACCACTGGACTAGTCAGTCCAGTATTCTGTTCTGATAGGAATACCAAAGAATATAGTGTGTTTGTCTTCCATGATTAAAACCTCAAAGCTTATTTTAAAAAAATATTCCTGTCTGATTATGTCACTAACCTGTTCAAAAACATTCATCTGATCCCTATTGCCTATGGGATAAAATATACATTCCTATCTTATTTCATATAATCCACATTCTACCCAAACTGGGGTACTAGTTTTTCCCCCATTTCATTCTACATTCTTCAGCAACTATATCCCCATCTCCCACCTTTCCAGTCTTCTTAAACCTTACACTCTAGCCCCCTCCCATGTACTCTTCCATCCAGTGACACTGGCTTCCTTTCTGTTTTTAAACAAGACACTCCATCTCTCTATTCCCAACATTCTCCCTGGGAATGCTCTCCCTCTCTTCTCATCTCCACCTCCTGGCTTCCCTAGCTTCCTTCAAATCCCAGCTAAAATCCCACCTAGAGAAAGCCTTTCCCCACTCCCTCTTAATGCTAGCATCTTCTGTTGATCATTTCCTATTTATCTTGTGTATAACTTATTTGTACATACTGGTTTAAATGTTGTCTCCACTTTAGAATGTGAGTTCCCAGAGAGCAAGATTGTCTTTTGTCTTTCTCTGTATCCCCAACACTATTACTTGGCACATAATAGGTGTTTAATAAATAATTACTGATTGGCTCATTCATACATTTTAGGAACATATTTCTTTCTCATTTTACCCTTTTGAAAGCCTTCTCTTTCTTCAAAAGCCTCTTCTGTTACTACTTTCTTCAAGTCTTGTTAAGGCATGCTAGGATGTTGGAATTTGGAGTCAGGAACCAGGAGTTATCCAGATTCAAGTTTACCTCTGACACTTAATAGTTGTAGGAACCTAAGCAAATCATTTAACCTCTGAGTGTCATTTTCTTCATCGTTATTTAAGGGGGGCAGGGAGAATTGTATTCGGTTTTGTGCCTTCCACTCCTCTCAATTGATTTGGTCATAGTATATAAGCACACAGATGATGTGTTAATGTATTAACAAGATATTTAACCTCCTCTTAACCCCTTATGAAGAGTGCAACTCTATCTTAGTGAATTGAAAAGGACATTGGCCACCTTCTAAAATATGGAAGCCTGCCAGCAGCCAAGGAACAGGAAATTGGAGTCAACCCAGGCCAAAAGCACTTTGTGGTAAATGCCCAAAGTGGAAGGGGCCTCAACTCTCTTTCCACCATCAATCATGGTGTCTAGCAGTGAAGCAACTTATAATTGGAGAATTAGTTTGAGAGAGTTTAAGGCACAATTAAAGGAGCAGAGACACACATTTTCCTGAGAAATACAATCCTGTCCTTCTCTTGTTGGCAGGTTTAGCTATATAAAGCCATCTTGTGGCATGGTCATTTTCATGCAATGTTGCTGCCCTTTTGAGATTCAGTAAGAGAAAGGTAATCATAAAGGGGCTATTAGGGAATTAACACTCTTCTAACATATTAACATTTTATTACTTGTTTTTAGGACTTACCACTATATAAACTGGAGAAAAATAATCAAATCCCTCTGTCTTACATGTAAAATGGGTATAATCACACCTATAGTACTTCTCACACAAAGATGTAAACTCAAAAAATCATGCCTATAGTACTTCTCACAAAAGGTTGTCATTCAAAATTCACTTGTTGTTCAAATTTAATGTACTGTCCCTTTAAGGTTCTCAGAATCCTAAGAAAAACTCTTATTGAAGCAATTAATCTCTGGCAGTGTTGAGACAAACACTTGCTAAGTTTAGAACAACAAATTGAGTAAATTGGGGTAATATGGGGCATGTGACATCCTATTATTTACAGAATATGAGAATTTGCTTATTAATCATAAGTTAAGGTGAAGGTATTTGCAAAGAAGATCTGGAGACTAAGAGACTGAATCTAAAAAGATGAGAGGGAGGGAAGGAGGAAAACGAAGGTAGGGGGAGAGAGAGAAACAGAGAGGGAGAGAGGGGGAGACAGAGAGATGAAAGGATGAGAGCTTCAGCAGCTAAATTTGAAATTATGGATGGTACAAGTGCTGTTGTGGAGGAAGTCTAGCTGAACTAAGGGATAGAAGCTGGAGTAAGAGAATCACAGAAGCTACTCAGGAGATCAATTAGTTTGACTGAGATGTGTCTAGCAAGGAATGGGTCAAGCACAGCTTAGCAGTAGAAGCTACACCAATCAAATAACTTTCATACGTAGTTCTTGAGACAAAAAGAACCTCTAAGTTTGTAGCTTTAGAATTATAAATTACATGTAACCCATTTGTGTCCTCACTCATGTGCTCCCTTGATAGGTGTCTGTGTGCCCAATCTTGCCTATAAATACGAAGTACATTGGTTGGAGAGTATGATTTGGGGTATGTGTGGATTGTGTATTTATTTATTATACAACTGCTAGGTGGCACAGTGGATAGAACACTGGACTTGGAAATCAGGAAGACTCATCTTCCTGTGTTCAAATCTGGTCTCAGAAACTTACTAGCTGAGTGACCCTGAGCAAGTCACTTACCCCTGTTTGCCTCAGTTCCTCACCTGGAAAATGGGCTGGAGAAGGAAATGGCAAATCACTCCAGTATCTTTGCCAAGAAAACCCCAAATGGGGTCACAAAGAGTTGCACTCGACTAAAACAACTCAGCAACAATAACATTTAATATGAATACATGTGACATTCTTTTGCTTTTTATGTTAAGTAAATGGTTATGTTTGAGATCTGAAAGTGTCATCATTGTGAATGTCTGCTTGTTATAAACAGAAACACACTAGTGAGGGATGAAGAAAATACCTGTTACATAAAGATAAAATGGCAATATATGCAAAATGTTTTATAAACCATGAAGCTCTATATAAATATTGTCTGTTATTATTATTTTGCCATTTGTAAGTGATCTCCCTACCTTTTTGGACCACTGTGTTTAGATCACTTCTTCTCTCCTATCAGTTTCTGCCATGTCTACATAATATTTATTTCATTATTTCTTTTCCTCTTCTCCATTGACCTGTAAGCTTCTTGAGGGCAGGGACTATGCCATATTTGATATTTGTATTTTCGGCACCTAGTATGGTACCATGTATATAATAGGCACATTATAAATGTTGAATAAGCATACTCCTGCAAAAATCTTAATTTCTTTTAATAAGATTAATTATCTAAGTGTAAATAAGGTATGATAACTAATAGGTGATACATTTCTTCAGCATACCAATTCATTAAACAGATTAAAAATACAAACTGGTCACCAATTCTCTGAAGCATCTTTCCTGTTTCAGGAGCAGCAGAAAAGGAGCCAGTGGCTGCCAAGGATCACAAAGTTCCTAGCCCATCGACAAAGCTTAATACTGTTGGTATTTTTCACGCAGGATCTTTTCCCAATAGCCACAGAGGCAATGTGGTTTAGTGTAGAGAATGCTGGACTCAGAATCATAAAGACCTGGGTTTGAAGCCCTGCTCAGATATTTACTATCCATGTGACCCTGGGTAAGTAGCTGAAGTTTAGCCTTAGTTTCATCATCTGTACAATAAGGAAGTTGGATTCCATTAGCTGTAAGGTCCCTTCTAGCTCTAAATCTATGGTTCTTTGATCAATGAGCCAATAAGTTAATATGCTACTATAAGAACTGGATGATATCCAAATTGACATAATTGCTTGAAATGAAACTAGAACACCTAGAAAAGTGACCTAGAAAATTTCAATGTGCACTTTTCTTCTCAATATTCCATTGTTGAAGAAATTAAGGAAACAAAATACTAAATTTGAGTATCTATCATTGATCCTTGTATTAAACAATTATTAATACTCTTCAGAATTATAACCCAAATAAAAGGCAGCAAGAATTTATTAAATGCCTACTATATTCCAGGCATTGTGTTAAGTACTTGAGATACAAAGAATAGCGAAAATAGTCTCTATCTCTAAGGAACTCCTCACCTAATGGAAGATACAACATACAAAAGTGTGTTGGCTATACTTTAAACATCTCAATAAGGAATCACATAGTTACTTTTATAAAAAAGGGAAGCATGGAAGAAAAGGTTAACATGTAGACCATCCAGGAGATAAAACAGTAAGGTAATGAGACTGATCTTTGAACATAAAATGCTAGAACTTAGGCACTCAGTGAGTTTTGTCCTTCAATGGAGTCACTAGTGTAGATTATATTTGTTTCAACGATGCCACCATTTGTTGCTCAAAATATTTTTAGAATTATTCTTTGACATCTGCCTGTGGTATTTACTTTGTCTCAGCACCTTCTTACATGCTTATAATTGTACTTGTATCTCTATCAGTCAGTCAATAAGCATTTATTAAGCACTTACTATGTACCAGGCACTGTGCTAAACACTGAGGATACAAAGATAGGCAATCCACCCCCCAAAATAAACCCTGGCCCTCAATGACATTATGGTTTAATGAGGGAGACAATATGTAAACAGATACGAACAAATAAGCTTTACAGAGGACAAAGAAAATAATCAACAGTGAGAAGGTATCAGAATTAACAGAGATTGAGAAAGGCCTCCTGTAGAAGATAGGATTTCAACAGGTATTTGAAGAAAGTCAGAGAAGTTAGGAAGCAGAAATGAGGAGGGAAAGCATTCCAGGCATGGAGAATAGGCAGAGAAAATGGCCAGAACCTAGAGATATAGTGTCTTGTTTGAGGAAGAACAGGGAGTATTTTGGGGTAGTGGTATAAGGAGTAAGAAGACTGGAAAGGTATGGGGAAAATAGGTTCTGAAGACCTTTGAATGTCAGAGGATTTGTATTTGATCCCAGAAGTGATAGGGAACCCTTAGAGTTTATTGAGTAGTGGGGTGACATGGTGTAAAGGCAACCACACTGGCATAACCAGGATGGCTGCTAGCACAGGTTCTTTCATCTGCTTTTAAAGGAAAAATAGCTTTAAAAGGGGTCAACATTCTTACTTTAACCAAGCATATATACCATTCATTTAGTTCAGGGGAAAGGTCAGCACCCCAAACGTAGAAACAAGGAGAAGAAATACAGGGAAAATACACAGATCAACAGACAGGGCTTCTAACTGTCTGAGAAATTAGCACAAATTGACAGACAGATCCAGCAGTCTGACCAAGGCAATACATACGTAGTTACCAGAGAGAAAAGCACCAACATTTGGGTTTTCAAAGGTGGGGAAAAGGTAGGGCTCCTTAACAGCTACCCAGAGTCTTGTCAGGCCAAATCACAGGAACATTCTTCTAATGAGTGAGCCCCCAAAGCAAAACCTCACCTCAGAGTATATATACCCTTTTCAGAGCCAAAGGGCATCACAACCCTCCTGAGTCACTGCTTAATTAGAAATTAGCAAAAGGTGTGAGCCTTCCTACAAGCAAGCTTCCCCTCACAATGAGGCCTATTAATGGGTGGGAAAGATCTTCAAATCCATTAACATTACACATGGTTGGACCTGAGCTTTAGGAAAATCACTTTGGTGGCTGAACAGAGGATATACTGGAGTGGGAAGAGACTTATGGCAGACAGACCAAACAGCAGACTATTGCAATATCCAGGCATTAGGGGATGAGGGGTCTATACCAAGGTGGTAGCAGTATCAGAGGAAAGAATGGGGTGTGTTTGAAAGATATTGCAAAGATGAAATTGACAGACCCTTTAAACAGAATGGTTATGGAGAATGAGAGAATATAAGGAATCAAGGATGACATGAGGATGATGGCACTAGTGTCCAAATCATCATAACTTTAGGTCATCAATTATGTAATGTGGAACAGGAGACAGTGCTAGAACAGAGGTTCTTAATCTGAGGTCTGTGAACTTGAAACATATGTGTGTGTGTGTGTGTGTGTATGTTTTATATATATATATATATATACATATATACATATATGGAAACTATATAGAGAGCGATAACTGCATTTCAATATTGTAATATTGTATTTCAATCCTTTGTAATCCTATGTATTTTATTTTATGCATATAAAGACATTGAGTAGGGGTCCATAGGTTTCACAAGACTGCCAGAGGGGTCACGACACAAAAGAGATTAAGAACTTTTGTACCAGAGGAAGCTCTCTAGTAGAATACCATGGGGATTATCTTTTGCTTCTCTCTTATTATTCAACATTTAAAAAAAATAATGACTAAAATTATATCATGGATAGAATGCTTATGAGTTTTGCAGATATGTTGAATCTGTGAAGTAAACCTAAATACAATGGATGATGGAGCCAGACATTTAAAGAAAATTGTAGACAGGATGTAATGAAAGGCTGAATCTAAGACTGTGAAATGTAAAGGGACAAAAATGCAAAGTCTGTTAATATGTGGCAAAAGTGTGATATGGAAGCCAACACAATTGTGATATTAGGTTGGATTAATAGAAGTACAACGTCCGGGATGTGAGAAATGGTAGTTCTGCCTCAGCCAGACAACATCCGGAGTATTATGTTCTGTTCTCTGAACTACATTTTAGGAAGACTCTTGACAGGCTAGAGAAAACCCAAATAATGGTGACCACACAAGACCATGTCATATCAGGAGCTGTTGAAGGAACTGTGGATATTTGTCCTGGCAAAGAGAAGAGTTGTTGGGGTGGAGAATCATGCACAATTGCTATGTTCAAGAGCTCTCATGCATAAGAGGTATTAATGCTGTTTTACTTGCCTCAAAACACAGAAGGAGAATAAATAGGAGGACGTTTCAAGGAAGCAGATTTTGATTTTAAGATGCAGGTTGGTATAGTGGAAAGGGCACTGGGATTTGAAATAAGAGAGCCTGGGTTTGAATCTCAGTTCTGCCATGTACTGCTGTTGTGACTATGACAAGTCATGCTACCTCTCTGGGCTGTCAAATGAAGGAGTTGGACCTCTAAGGTCCCTTCATGCTCTAAAGCTATGATCTGATACAAGGAACTTATTTTTTTTTAAATACATATTGTATTTTTAAAAGTCTATATAAAATTTAACACCATAGTACCAATAGTACTCTGCTTATCTATGCCACCTTCTGAATTTCTTTGTGTTCTTTTCTGTGTATATTTGCAATGTTTCACTGATGCTCTTTCTTTTCTTTTCTTTTTTGTGCTTTTCCCTTTTTCCGTCCCCCATTTACTCCAACCAAAAAATAAAGCTCACATTTATAACACAGTCAAAAAAACCAAAATCATATATTGGCTGTGTGTGAAAATGCATGATTCCTTCCATACCCCCAGTCTATCTTCTGTCTACAAAGACATGTGAGGTATGCTTCATCACTGATCTTCATAAGTGATCTAATCATAATTATTTGTTGCATTGATGAAAGCCTGTATGTCTTCCAAAGTTGTTTTCTTTTACATAAATTGTTCTCCTGGTTCTGCTCATTTCACTCTGCATCAGTTCAGAGAAATCTTCCCAAGATTCTCTGAAACTATTCATTTTATAATTTTTATGAGGCAATAATATTATATTACAATCAAATACCATAAATTGTTCAGCCATTTCTCAACTGATGATCACCTACTTTGTTTCCAGTTCATTGCTATAAGAAAAAAAATACCGCCATAAATATTTTTGTACATATGGGTCCCTTCCCTTTGTCTTTGACCCCATACAGAATAGGTGCAGTAGGGTTAACATTGAGTCAAAGGGTATGTACAGGTTAGTAACTTTTTGGGTATAGTTCCAAATTTCTTTCCAGAATGGTTGGCCCAGATATCAACTCTACCACCTGTGCATTAGTATACATGAACTTCTTCAATAGTTAGAGCTGCCAGAAATTGAATGGGCTTCTTTGAAAGATAGTAAATTCCCTTTGAACTGTGATTAAGCTGAGGGAGGATTATCACAGTCTAAGATGTTAAAGAGGTTATTCATACTTCTGGGTTAACTGAATAACTTCTTAGGGCCATTCCAAATTTAATATTCTATTCAGTGCCAGAAATTCTAGCTATAGCAATAAAAGAAATAAAGAGAGTAAGCATAGGCAAAGACTAACCAAAATTGGGAGTTTTGATATAATGATGTGAAAGCCTACATAGAGAGCCCTAGAGAGTCAACTAAAAATTAATTGAAACAATAACTTCATCAAAGTTGCAGAATATAAAATTAACTCACATAAATCATTAGCATTTCTATATATTAGCAACAAGGCCTAGGAGGAAGAGATGGAGAAATTATATTAAAAATAACTAGGAAATAAATGAAATATTTACCCTCTATGTAAATATTTACCCTTTGTATCTACCAAGACACATTGGAACTACATCAACAGAACTAGAAAACACTTCTTACAGAAACAAAAACAGATCTAAATGGAGACAAAGTAATTGCTCATGGTCAGGCCATGCTAAAATAATAAAAATATCTGTAATACCTAAATGAATCTATTTATGCAGTGCCATGCCAATCACACTACCAACAGATTACTTTAGAAGACTAGAAAAAATAATAACAAAATTTATTTGGAGGAACAAAAGGTTAAGATTCTCAAGGAAAACAATGAAAAAAAAATGGGAGGAAAGAAAGCCAAGATCTCAAACTATACTATAAAACATTAACCATCAAAACTATTTGATACTGACTAGAAAACAGAAAAGCCAATCAGTGGAACAGATTAGTACCCAACAGATATAAACGAAAAATGTTATAATGTTCATTAAGCCCAAATCCTGCTTTAGGGAAAACTGAAAAGCAATTTGGCAAAAAATAGTTTCAGACCAAGATCTCTCACCACATACTACAGTAAGGTCCAAGTGAAGATGTAATCTAGATATAAAAGTTCACATTGTAAGCAAATTAAAGGAGTAAGGAATAAGATACTTTTTTGCAATTGTGGTTAGGGGAAGAGTTCATGATAAGTGGTAGAGAGGAGCAAAGAAAGTAAAATGGACATTTTTAGTTACATGAAATTTAAAAGTTTTTTACAGGAACAAAATTCATAAAGAGAAAGTTAGAAAGGAAATAGTTAAATGGGGGAAATCTTTGCAACAAGTTTCTCTGGTAAATGTTTGCTATCTGATATATAATGAAGCAATTCAACTATTTAAGAATGACACCTACTATCCGATAGATGGCCGAAGGCTACAAAGAGACATTCCTGAAAGAAGAAATCTAAGCAGTCAATAGTAGTATGAAAAAATACTCCAAATCACAAAATAATTGGAGAAATGCAAATTAAAACAACTTTGAGATTCCGCCTATAAATTTGGCAAAGATGACACAAAAGAAAAATTATAATTGTTTGAGGGGCTTAAGGCAGACAGCCACATTAATGCACTGTTACTGTAGCTGTGAATTGGTCCAGTTATTCTGGAACTGTGCTCCCAAAGTCAGTAAACTATTCTTTGAATCACTGAAACCACTATTAAGCATATACCTTAAAGAGGACAGAGGCAAAAGATCCATATGTGCAAAAAATATTTATAGCAGCTCTTTTTATGGTAACAAAGAGAAGGAAATAAAGTAGGTTCCCCATCAGTGGGGAAAAGGATGAACGAATTATGGTATATGAACATAATGGAGTTTGAGAAATGATCAAAGGGATGGGTTCAGGGAAACTTAGGAAGACTTATATGAGCTGATGCAGATGAAATGAGCAAAATCAAGAAAACAATTTATACAGTAAAAAAATAACATTGTAAAAAGAAAAAACCTAGAAAAACATGAGAACTCTGTTAAATTTAATGACCAAGCACAACTCTGGGGGACCAGTAGTGAAGTATACTAGCTACCAGAGGGATGGTGAACCAACCATGCAGAATGACATATATATATATATATATATATATATATATATATATATATATATATATATATATATATATATATATTAGACATATTAAATTACAGATTTTTTTGGTTTGACTATGCTTGTGATAAAAATTGTTTTTATTTTTTCCCCCTGAGGGCAGGGATTGGGTTTGGGAGGGAGAGGGAACTGGGAGATAGCATTATCAAAAGAAAAGAAATGGGAGTCATTGAAGCATTTTTTTTTTCATGCAAAGGAGAGAACAGAAGGAAATTCAGAGAAAAAAAGTAACACATTCGATTTTATATACTTTTTTAAAAGCAAGCTATTTATATGCAATAGAGATCAATGGTTTCACATCTAATCCTCTTTATCTGTTCTGTTTTGTAAACGTTGTCTTTGGAAAGGATATTTTTGTTAAAGTCAGAATAAAATAAAAAAAATTTAAAAATTCTATGAAAGATTAAGAAAGAGCATAAAGAGAAAATCTGACATGGTAAAGAGTGGTGGCATGTCACTAACAATTGCCTTGGAGGCTACTTAGTGAGCCCCCCTTTGCCATAGGTTGATAATTGCTGACCACATTCAATGCTATGAATCCCTGTGACATCATTTCATCAAGTATTGGCTCTAAGTTTGGTAGATTGTTTTCTTCTTATCCTTCTTGGCTCCTGAAAAGTACAAAGAATGTAAAGAGTACATTCTGCCTTTACCACTAACCAGGTAACTAGTTGATTGCTATCTGTGGTTGTACCTCCTCAAGCTGATTCTTAAGGTTTCTCCACTCTGTTAGGTAAAGCCAGTGGGTTTTCCCTAGTGTGACATGCTACTACCAATAAATCTCATGACTGTATGGAGCAAAATTGGGGAAAAAAAAGTCTTTCCTTATTTTAATACTTGACTGATTCATAACTTCATCAACTCAATTTAACAAATATTTTTTAAGCACCTACTATGTGTCAATAATAATGTCACATTCAGGGTATCAACAGTGAAACTTATTTTTGTCAGAAGTCTAAAAACAGTTGATTCTTGGGCACCTTCTGCCCCTTTTGGACATTCTGCTATTGTCCATGAAAAGTGGAAGTGACCTGTATTTTTACAGCCAAAGAATTTATTATCTAGTGTCCAACTTAGTGGAAGATTTTGCTTTGATAATTAGTGAAACATTTGAAGTAAATAACATCCCTGCCTCTACCACTGAATCACTGTTTGAGTTTATATAAATCTCTTTAATGATTGTAGAGCTCCTTACTTATTTGGAAGACTCATGGCTTGATTCTCCACTTTGGGTTCAGAAGGTTTAACTTACAAGATTTCTCTGCTACATCAGCATTAACCATCAGTTATAGCAAATGGAGAAGTTTTGAATGCTGTGGATAAGTTCACTTACTTTGGTAGTGTACTTTCCAAGGATGTACACATTCATAATGAGGTTGACACATGCATTGCCAGAGCTAGCTCAATGTTTGGGAGGCTTCAAAGGAAAGTATGGGAGAGATGAGGTACTAGACTGAGTAGTAAAATGAAGGTCTACAGAGCCACTGTGCTGACCTCATTGTTGTATGCCTGTGAAACCTGGACAGTCTACCAGCGCCATGCCAGGAAACTGAATAGCTACCATTTGAACTGTCTTAGGAAGATTCTAAAGATCACCTGGAGGGATAACATACCAGACACTGAGGTCCTTACTCAAATTAAACTGCCAAGCATTCAAACTCTGCTTTGGAGAGCCCAACTCCAATGGGCTGGCCACGTTGCTTGACTGCAAAATGTATGCTTGCTAAAAAGACTGTTTTATGGAGAACTCATACAGGGCAAGCATTCACATGGTGGTCAGAAGAAGTGATACAAGGATATTCTCAAGACCTCTCTTAAGAACTTTAGAAGTGATTGTGCGACATGGGAGACACTGGCACAGGACCGCTCAGCATGGTGTGCCCACATCAGAGAAGATGCTGGGCCCTATGAGCAAAGCAGAATTGAAATAGCTCAAAGAATACACAAGATGCACAAATTTAGAGTATCCACCCCAAATGTTCACACAGACTATTTGTGCCTAACCTGTGGTAGAGCATTCTGAGCTTGTATTGGTCTGATCAGCCACGGTTGGACACGTTAAAACTTGACTCTAGCACAGTGATGTCATTTTGGTCCTCTTTGAGAATGAAGGACAACAACCAACCAAGTTGATTTAGAGTAAAATTTATCTCTAGAACATAGACAAAGAACTATGGGCCTAATCCAGCCTTGCTCGTTTTCTCAATTCTGAATCTTTTGATTAGGTTCAATAAATATGAGGTGGAAGGTCCAGTGTTTTTCAGGGATGACCTTGCTGAGTTCTTTGCCAAAAGATTAAAGACGAAGGAGCAGACCTAAAGTGGTTTTTTATAGTAAATTCCCCAAAAGCAGAAGTAAGAATATAAAGCTACAGCACTGGAGTTTAGTGTGCCTAGAAATGCTTTTCATAGCAGGCTGAGCATAAGGCCTACTGGGTAGGAAAGGGTGGCTCTGTGCTACGTGAAAATCTTTTGGGTTAAGGCCTCATACTAGGTGACATATAGGAGTTGGAGGAGAGGGATTATGATTTCAGGGCATTGGTAGGTCAGTAATGGTGGCTGCTGGTGAAGAAGGAATCAATCAAAATTAATCTGGTTTGGAGAAGGAGCGGAATGCTGTTACACTAAGGGATAGTGCCTTAGGGCAGTGGTTTGGGCACAGAGATTTTTTGAAAAGCTGGAAGCTGGGTGAACGGCTTTCATCTTCTCAGTCATCTTTCTCATCCTCTTTCCTCTTTCTAATTTCTCTTGACTATTTTCCCCTAATGTCGTCTTCTTCTTCTTTCTTTAAAATCTCTTTTAGTCTTTATCTCTGTCACTGTTGCTATCTCTCCCTCTTCTCTGTTACTATCTCTAGGTCTCTGTCTCTCTCTCTCCCCAGACTTGTGATCTCATTGGTAAAGGGTCTCCTGATTAGGAACCTCCCTCTACCAAAGCAATTCAGGACTTCCTCTGCATCTTTCAGTTGCACAGCTGCTGGAGAAGGGAAGTGATTTGCCAGGGGTCACACACTTGTAAGGCAATTGTTCAGTTGTTTCAATCATGTCTGACTCTTCACGGCTTCATTTGGATTTTTGTTGGCAGAGATACTAGAATGGTTTGCTGTTTCCTTCTCCATCTCATTTCACAGATGAAGAAACTGAGGCAAACAGGGTTAGGTGACTTGCCCAGGGTCACACAGTTGTTAAGCATCTGAGGCTTGATTTGAATGCAGGAAGATGAGTCTTCCTGACTCCAGGCACTCTATCCACTGCACCACCTAGCTTCCAGCTATCTCTGTCTTTATCTCTTTCTGTCTCTCTGCGATCATCAATGTCTCTCTCCCCAGACCTGTGATCTCATTGGTAAGGGGCCTCCTGATTAGGGATCTCCCTCTAGTGATGCAATCCAGGCCTTGCTCTGTGTCTTTCAGACTTGCACAGCTGCTGGGAACAGAGAGAGAAAGTGACTTACCCAAGATCACATAGCTCTTGTGGGCAAAGGTGAGACTTGATCCTAGGTCCTCCTGACTTTGAGGCCACCTTTCCCTTCTGCAATAGGCCACCTTGCTTAACAGACCATAATATGGAACTGAAGATTTTTTAAGTTAACTTCTCAAATAATTATTTTGTTTTTGTTTTATTTTTTAAAGTTCCCACTCTTGATCTAGAACCAGGTTAAAATATCTTCACTTTTTTTCATCCCGCGGAATACAAAACTTGAATACCTCCTTGCCGTCTCTTCCTAGGTAAGAGGCAATAAAGAGCCACTTGGCCAGGACGTAAAAGGGGAAAAGCTCAAGGTAGGCCTGAGCATTGCAGAACACAGCCACGGCTGCAGCAGCCTTCCATGATGCCAATGTGTTTGAGGGTCCGAAATAGCTTTTCTAATTTCAGCTAGATTGACTGATCTAATCTTAAAACGGAAGTTGTTATGTGATGTGTTGTAATTCCTAATGGCTTTCATTTTGGATGGGAGTTACCTAGGAAACTTTTAGTGTATTATTTGTGAACTGGAGACACTGGTCATATGCATGAACAAGGAAGCAATAGAAATTAATTAAATATGATGAATAACACCCTGGCCATATGTACCTTTTCTAATGTTCTGTGTTAGGCTTAAATGAGTAAATAACATATTATTTATCATACTGTCCTTTAGATTTAAGGTCCTGAATGCAAGCGACAGAACAGGTTGTGTGTGAATCATTTGGAAACTGATTAAGAGCTTTCTTATCAGATGAGTTTATTTCAGGAGAATTTTACTTAGTGAACACCAAGGAGTTACTAGCATGAATTCATACCACTCTATAATTAGAAAATAAATTAATTTCAATAGAATAGCATATGTAGCTCAAGCACTAAACACTTATAGATTCAACTAGTCCCAAGTGAAATCCAAGGTCATGTCTCTTATCAGCCTTGTTTTTTTTGGAGACTCTGTGTCTGTCTTGCCCAATCTAGAAGGACAGGGGCTGCTCAACCCCCCAGTCATTGGTGGGTGAGCACCATTACTGGAGTGGTCAAAGCCTTGACCTGCTTTGCTGGTTTCTGACATTGGCCAGTTCATTCTTCCTTAGGCAACCTTGTGGCTCCTACTCCCGGGGGCTCACCATATTCATGCCAGGCAGCGTGGACACTGATTGGCTTAGCCTACTGCAGCTCAGAACTCCCAAGCTCAAGAGATACCCTAGCCTCCGTATCCTCAGTTGTTGAATAATATTATAGACACACAATACTCCTCGATGTATTAGGGTTTTGTTTTTTGTTTCTTTTTTTTAAGGATTAGGTGAGAGAAATTAGCTTAAAGGACTTTCTTTGGGTATTTTCTAAGTTTTCTATTATCTCTATAATTTTGTTTATGTTCAGTCACTTTCAGTCACCTCCAACTCTTTATGACCCTTTTTGGGGTTTTCTTGGCAAAGATACTATAGTGGTTTGCCATTTCCCTTTCCAGCTCATTTTACAGATGAAGAAACTGAGTCAAACAAGATTAGATGACTTGCCCAGGGTCATACAGCTAGTAAGTGTCTGAGGCTGGATTTGAACCCAAAAAGATCAGTCTCCCTGAGTCCCTGCCCAGTGCTCTATCCACTGCACCACCTAGATGCCTTTATTCTGGATTCAGAAAGGCAGACATGTGATTGACAGTGACTATAGGAAACTCTCCATCCCCTGCATTGGTGAAAGCAGGCAGAAGGGAACACAGAGGTCAGGGCTGACTTTGCATGGTTGGGAGAAGCCACTGACTTTATTGTCTCCCACTGTGGGTCTGAGCCTAATACAGAACATCAGAAAAGATGTATATGGCCAGGATATGAGCAGGGAGGAAGTGTAGGGCATGCTTTATTTATTTGAAATTCTAGATCTGATTGGCCTTTGTACCTTTCCACTTCTGCCTAGGGCTCATATTGTGCAAAAGAAAACTGCACTGGAAATAGCTCTGAAAATTGTCATCTGATTGGTTAACAGCCTTGAAGCCTCAGGATGGGATTGAGGGAGGTTCTCTTTTTCTCTCCACCCAGGAAAACAGATTTAATTTTAAAAAGTATGGATGTATTTTGTTTGTGGCAGGGACAATGAGACTGAGCATGCGTCCTGTCTCCTTGAGTGAATAAAGCATTTATTAAGCACTGACTATGTGTGAGGCTGTGTACTCAGCACTGGGATACAAAGAGAAGTAAGACGGTCTGCTCTGAAGGAGCTGACATTCTGATAGAGGAGACAACGTGTGGATGACGCCCTTCTGGTGGGCCGCAAGCTAGCTCCAGCACTTTGCTTAAGGATATTCAGGGCCTCTGTGTCCCAGGGATGGAGTGACATGTCAAAAATAATTGAGGAAGAGCCGTCCATGCTACGCACTACGCCCGGCCAGAACAGATGGTTTTTGGCCTCTTTTAAGGGATACAGACAGTACCAGCTATTCCCTGAACTTCTGGTGAAAAGGGAATGGGATTTCTCTCTTCTGCAGCCCCGCTTTACTGCATATACAAGTGCTTGCCCATGTGAGCCTGAGACTCAGACTCAAGTCTCTGTGGCTTCCTCTTCATAAAGAGATCCCTTTAGACTTATACTATTAAGCAGTTGTGGCCTGCCTTATATTATTAACAGCAATTCTTTGAAACTGATATTTTCAGGCCTCTAATCACCTTGTGAGTTTGAGAAGTCAAGAGCTAATTGTCCTTCAGATAATTTCCACAACAAGTTCTTGGAGAAGATAACACATCCAGGAGGATGCTACATAAAACACAAAATAGAAGAGGCAACGGGGGCACTTGAGGCCAACCCTCAGGCTCACAAGGGGAAGCAGGAGTCCAGCTCCTGCTGCCATGCTGCATACAGTCACCATTTTTGAGGTAGGGAGGAGGAAAGGAGAGAAATCTCTTTTTCCTCCTTACTAGAAAATTCTATGAGGAGCTAGCATCGACTCTATCTCTTAACAGAAGCCAGAAGCTGTCTCTCCTTACTCTTTATAACTATCCTGGTAGTCCTTTACATCAATAAAATCCTAGTTCTGGACCCCCTTCCCCAAAATTGGTAAGCATTTGGTGATGAAATAAATTATACTATTTACCTTTAATTTAAATCAGCATAATTATCTTCCCTCTCTCTGTAAGTAAGGCCAAAACTCTTGGAATAATTTTTGGGTTCTTAGAAGCTGTTTCTGAATATGTGCTCATATTTTTACTTTTTTATTCCATGTTCCCGCTTTCTTGTTAAGCATGTAGTGGATGTAGGATCAGAAGTGAGAAATAAAATGAGGGTAGTTCAGAATATAAAAAAGGCTTGGAGTGGAGCTCTACTTTTTTAAGAGAGTAAAAGGATTTAATAAATATTCCTTTGGGTGAAAAAAAGCAAGCCTTTCTGCAATCAGTAAATCCTAATAAACTATTATGTACAGGGTCAAATGAGGATATATTATTCCAAGGTCTATTGTGGCACAGTGGATAGTGTGTCTGGGCTAAAGACATATTTTTCCCAGTTCAGATCTGGCCTTACACACATAATAGCTATATGATCCTGGGCAAGTCATTTAACTCCGATTCTTAAGTTTCCTCATCTATAAAATGAGCTAGAGAAGAAAATGGCAAATCATTCTCACATTTTTGCCAAGAAAACCCCAAATAGAGTCAAGGAGACTTGGACACAACTAGAAAAACCACTGAATAACAACACAAAATATATAAGTAATACATATTTTCTATACAGAGGAAAAACTGCTTGTGTGGGTTTTTACAATGCACTTAGTTCAGTTCTTTCTTTTGTAGGCTGGGAAGAGAAAGAAGAGATCTCTCCATTATAACTACATTATTTCTTGGCCCCAAGGCCACTCTGAGAGACTCCATATATTCTTCAATTAGCACCTCTAAAAAATCTCTCCATTAGACTCATTTGGGTTTGATATTTCTTGCTTACAGAAAAAAAAA
>CM053622.1:293810491-293825724 GCA_028646595.1 Phalanger gymnotis | reverse complement strand
AGGGAACACTCATAGAATTTTGGACCATCAATGAGAAATGACGGGTCTGCCATCTATTGGACAAGCTAGGACATTTCTCTAGTGGCTAAGTAAAGAACTATTCTAGGTTCATAGAATCTTTTTAAGTCAGGAGGAAGGTCCTTAAAGATCATCCAGCCTAATCTCCTCATTTTACAGATGAGGAAATTGAGGCCCAAGGTTACAGTGTAACTGGAGAAGTCAGGACTTGAGCCCCAGTTTCTTCAAGTCTCAGCTAAAGTCTTCACCTTCTGCAAAAATCTGAAGTCCTCCTTAATCTTAAGTGCCTTCCTTCTGAGGTTATTTCTACCTTATCTTGTATTTATCTTGCTTCTACAAAGCTGTTTGCATGTTGTCTCCCCCATGAGATTGTGAGCTCCATGAAATTAGAGGATTTTTTATTTTTTGTCTTTCCTTGGATCCTCCGTACTTAGCATAGTGCCTGGCACACATAAGGTGCTTAGTAAATGTGCATTTTTATGAAAAGGAAGTGCACAGATTAGTCTTTTTTACTCTTATTTTGTACTTTTCAGTAATACATCATCTGCTGAGAGTGACTCAGCAAATGAGAACTTTTTCAAATGACTCTAGTGGAAAACAATGATTTTGAGTGGATAAGAGGGAGAATGTTTTGTGGATAGTTAGGTGTGTGGAGTATGGAAAGAGAATGGAAGTTTAGGAAAAGCAAAAAGCTAAGATTAAGTGTATTTGGCTCAGGGGATGAAAGTCCAGGAATTAGTTACAGAACCAGCTCACTCCTACCATTTCATATTTTTTATCCCAAAGAAAGGTAGGTGGGAGACAGCTAAAACTAAAAAGGAAAGGGGATGACAAGCACCTGAGTGGGCATAGAAGGAATACTAAATGGCTTTCTATACCCCACCAAGTCAGAGACAAAGTTACTGAATATTATTTTATTTTGTTGCTTCTTTCATTTGGTCAGTCCTGTAAAGTACATTGGAATATATTTGGAAATAAAGTGTTCTCATTTTGGACATTTTGTCTTCTTCAGAATGTAAGCTCTTTTGGGCAGAAACTGTCTCTCTTGTCACTATAACTAATACTAATTAAGCATTCAATTTATAGATAAGGACATGGAGGTAAGAATGATAGCTCTGATCCTTGAGTAAACCTGAGACACATTTCAGGTTTGTAATAAAATACAAATGCTGTCACACCTATCCTGGGCTCTGATTTCCTCCTGCACCAACACTGTCCACAGTTACTGTCTTGGTTTTGATTGCCTAATCTGTAGAAACATTTACTTGAAGCAGACATGCCCAAAGAAACCCTCTAATAGAGGCAGGTAGAAGTACATGAGACTCTCATAATACAAAAAGCAATGAAAACTTTGGTTATTTATTCTGGAAAGGAGGGGGAATAAAGAGATGGTGATGATGAATGCCTTCATTTGATCTTTTTTGTAGACCAGTACTAAATAAATACTCCAAGCATTAACATCTTTGTGAGGCAGAGAGCAGAAACAGATGACTTTTTGCCTCTTATCATAACATAACAAAAGAGGCGATATGATGAATATGTAAAGCCTGGCACCATCATGCCAGCTCCAGGAATTTTCCTTCTCAGAAGTTCTTCCAGTCCCTCGTGCTCATGAGATCACTTGGTGTCCAATCACAACATGGGCAGTGGTGCATGTTAAGATCAGTCTGTGAATTTTAGTCCTTGGGCTATACTAGGCTTGTTCTCTCTAGATAATGAGGTTGGGAGTGTTCTGTCCTGCACAGCTGCAAGCCTAAAAGGTTACAGTGGCATGTTTTGGAAACTTGGAGGCACCCCACCCCGTGACTTCTCCATGGGCTGGCTGTGCAATGATTTTTTCTTTGCATCAGCCCCACCATGGCACCCCTGGTGCTGAGATCAGTCGCAAATTAGGAGAAAATTATAAAGACAGGTGAAGAGGAGAATAACCAAGTTGTGCAGAAGGTAGTGATTAATGGTCCTTTTTGGCAAAGGGGTTTGTTTTTCCAGTGGAGAGAGGGCTCTCAGCCTACGTAAAGTGCACTGGTTCAGGAGCCAGGGCTTTGTGATGTCCTTGGCATCAGGTTCTTAGGGTCGGCTTGACTAAAGCTTGACCTCTGAACCTTTTACTTTGGGATTAGAATTTCTTGGTTTTGTAGCCTAGGAAAAAATATTCTTAGTTATATATGCAACCAACTGATGCCTCTAAAGAATGTGTGTGTGTGTGTGTGTGTGTGTGTGCTTGTCCAGGCAGAGGTTGTAGAATATGGCCCACAACCTGTCTAAAGTGGTTTGAGTTTCTCAAGGGATGGTTATCATATTCTGAATAGCATTCAGTGCATCATCAATGCAATATATGGAAGAGTGAGATCACAGAAATTAGAGCTGGAAGGGACCTCAGAAGTCATCTACTTGTGGTGAGTATGCTCTGGTGTCATTCTCCAAGAGCTAGGTTTGCAAAATTGCCCCCATCCGGGTTCTGGGAGTAGCCTGAGAGGTTTGGGGAAGAGAAGAGATTCTCTGATACAATTGGCTTGAACCCTGGCTAGTTGGACTCTGCCACTGTTAGATACAAATGACTAGACTAGCATTCCCATTCCTTCTATCCATGTAATATTAATTAGCTTTTATTTAGAAATTATACCAATTACAAAAGTATAAATACCCCCCCTCCCTAAATACACCCAGGGGGCACAGTCTTCCTATACTACCATGCCTCTAGGATAGTGGGCTCCTTCTCAGCACAATTTCTATGAAACATTGGTCCCATCAGGTTCTCATCAAGAGGTAGCAGGATTGCCATAAGAGTCCTTGTCTCAGCTCTTTGGGGGTAGGTTCCAAAGGTTACTTCTATTCCTTTCTCCTCAGGGCTTCAATGTTGAGTTGGCCATAAAATTCAGATGACTCTGGGACACCTAGAGGTTCATCTGACCTCAAGGGCCATGGGGAAGGCCCCAATCTTCTCCTCTTACAGCACTGTCTTTCACTGGATGACATCGGTGAAGGAATCAAACCAAAGAGAAAGAAGAGAATGAGTCAAAGGATGACTAAGGCCTTTTTGAAGAGGTCTTCAGTTCTGGTCCTACAACTCTGTTGTTGTTCAGTCATTTAAGTCACGTCTGACTCTTTGTGACCCCATTTGGGGTTTTCTTGGCAAAGATCTACAAGTTAGGGCTTGATTTATTGTTTTGTTGATTGTATCAACTTGCGAAAGTTTGCCATTTCCTTCTCCAGCTCATTTTATGCATGAGGAAACTGAGGCAATCAGGTTTAAGTGACTTGCCCGGGGTCACACAGCTACTCAGTATCTAAGGTCAGATTGGAACTCAGGAAGTTGAGTCTTCTCAACTCCAGGCCTGGCACTCTATCTAATGAGCCACCTAACAGCCCAGTTCTACAACTACAGCCAATCAAAGAGGCTGCTCCATTTCATAGTTAGCAATTGGAACCAGTTCCTGAATGTCTATGCATGTTCCAAAGTTTCTTCAATGTATTTCCATTACATGCCTTCAAAACTATCCCAGAAGCAGCTTTTCCAGCCTCTCCCGCCTCTTCCACATGGGAAATTTGTACTAGCTAAGCAAACTGATACATCTTCAACATGTGTCAGTCCCTGTTACATAGTCCAACTTCCTCATTTTATAGATGGG
Source organism: Phalanger gymnotis (assembly GCA_028646595.1). Taxonomy (NCBI): domain Eukaryota; kingdom Metazoa; phylum Chordata; class Mammalia; order Diprotodontia; family Phalangeridae; genus Phalanger; species Phalanger gymnotis. The sequence continues at coordinate 293,822,077 of CM053622.1, read as the reverse complement.
GAAAGTGAGGCCTAGAGAGGCTAACTGACTTGCACAAAGTGACATAGGTTTTAGCAGCAGAGCCAGATTAGAGCCTCAGGCCTCTGACTCCAGATCTAGCTCTCTCTTTAGTATCCTAAAAGGTATGTAGGAAAGGAGTGTCTCCCTTCACCCCTTTGACATGGCCAGATATTTGGGGCTCATTTTTTCAGAACAGGCCCCTGACTCTTTCTCATTTGTGTATATACTCTTCTTCCTTCTCAACCAACCAACCAATCAACATTAAGCTCCTACTGCGTGCCAGACAATCTCCTTGAAATATAGTTAGTAATTACAAAAGATTTATTAATAATTACTGTGTGTTAATGGTACTGGTATATAATAACGTTATAAATTTCTATTTGTTTTCTTCTTTTCCTGGCTAACACAGACAATAGCTTGTATTTGGATTTGATAATAATTCACCTTTACCTAGGACTTGTATACTTACGAGCACCTTACTAACTACAACCTAGTATGGTAGGTATTTGATTATTATTCCCATGGCTGTGTGGTGTAATGGTCAGTAAGCTAGCCTCTGAGTAAGGAAGACCAGGGGTTCCTGTCTCACCTCTGACAAAGGCTAACTCTGTGTCCCTAGGCAAGTCACTTATTTTTTTTAGCACCACTGGCAACTCCCTAAGACTGTAAATTGCAAAGCAAATGCTGATCTGCATTTGTAGAAGTTTCCCAGGCATATACCAGTATAATTGTAAGTTTGGCTTCAGTGCCCCTCACCCTATCCCCCTTTCCCTTATTTTACATTTGAGGAAACTAAAGCTGAGAACTTTACACGACTCATCCACATAGTCAGTAAATGTAGAAAGTTGGCTTTTCTGACTTCTCTTTTGACTACTTAGGAAGAGAACTAACAGTGATTTTGCTGTTTTTGCACAGTTGACACCCATTGGGCTTAATGACCAGAAGCATACTGGATTAGGAATATTTCCTTGGTGAATAATCCTCTGGTACTTAGGATCCATGATGGCATCAGCAGAGGTGTGCTGGAGCAATATTGCTGATCATTAAATTTTGGGGGTTGTGAGCATTTATACCTCTGAAATCTGCAAATACTACAAATCAGGGCTTGATTTATTGTTTTGTTGATTGTATCAACTTAAGAAAGTGATGGAGGAAATTTTGATAATGCAGAATACATTTAAAAGTATGTCACACATGCATTTTTCTTTTTTGGAGAGCTGGTTATTAAACATTTACCAGAACACTGATGATTGTCACTGAGTTGTTTCCTTTCACTCATAAAGATCATCATTACTTTATATTTTATGATCTTCCATAAGGAACTTTTCAACATACTTTTTTTTTAAAACTATGTCAGGGCTGCCATTGTCAGCTGTCTACCTGTTCTGTGTCATCATCTGGCCCCCCTCCTTTCCCTTTGTAAGCGTTCTCAATTAATATCTTTTGTACCATTTGTCACATGCAAGTCACTGCTAACATTATGCAACCATATATCTTTCCAGTGTCCTTTGGCGTATCTGTTGTATCAATCCTTATGAGACTGTGGCAGTCTGTGATTCACAGCCATACAGCATGGTGTTTAAGAGATGGCTTTGCCATCTGCATTGAACAGTAAAGACCATTGAAAGTAACATCAAAGATCATATCAATCAAACATGGGGTCTTCTTCCTTGGCCAAGCCAAATACAAATCTACTGCCTAGGCTTCAATTCCATTTCTATTTGCAATGATCTAAAATTGTACCAAGACACTTAAGAACACTTTTCAAAAACACTGGGAAGCTGACCAGGCTTGTCTTTAGAACAAATAGCTTCTCTATTCAGCAACCTTTCCCCTGTTTAGAAAAAAAGTCCAATTCCCACTGTACTCAGGGGCCCAGGGCCCTCAGGCACTCTCCTTTCACTCCTACAAAAACCTGCTCTCAACAGAAATTCACTCATACCAGCTGCAGGTATTATATCTCCCAGGGGTATTTTCCATTTTAATAGGAACCAAGCCTTAATAATGAAACTCCAAAGTCGTGGCATTTGAGGCACTCACCTGAGCAGAACATGTTTTGGGGTGGTAGTCCTCACTAGCATTCCTGAATTCATAGGACAAAGGTCATTTATTCTACCTTCATTTATAAAGACTGAATGGAGAATGACATAGCAGAGAAAAGACTGGCCTTGGATTTAGGAAAACCTGGCTTTAATTTCCACCTCACACATATACTGACTGTGACTGAGAAAATCACTTAACTTCTCACCCCTCAGACAACTCTCTAAAACTACAAATTGCAGAGTAAAAGCTCATCTACCTTAGTAGAAGGAATTTCCACACAAGGAGTTCCCCAGACTAGTAAAATCACAGGTTCAATTAAAAAAAAAAAGTGGGGAGGGACAATGGACAGCTCTGAAAAAAAATATTCCTGGCTTCTATAATAGAAAGCTACCAGACAGAACAATGCATGCTTCAAAGTATGACTTCCCAAATGTAGGTTGTTGTTCCAATAGTACAGATTATATAGCCCATCATGCCCTTATCCTGTGTGGTTCTTGTACATATCTTTCCATAATCCCCCCCCCCCCAGCCCCCAACATGCTGAAAGCCTTCCTGTGAGTATTTTGCCATTTCATGGTTTTCAGTGTAGGTACCCAGTGGTCCACCCAGGCTTTGTTACCATCTACTTTTCCTTATCTAATAATGCCCTCCACCTTGGATCTGGACCTCTGGACCTGAAACTTCACATGCTAGACCTCCAGAATCCATTTATTCCTCTCTGTCCTGCCCTCCCCAAGAAGTTAATCAACTCCTCTTTGCCAGTCCTAGGACCTTAGCTCTATCAAATCATGACTGAGTGAGTGTAAACTAACCCACTAAGCCCACTATATCTACTAGATGTTTCCAGACATGAGACCATGCCTTCATAGGGCATCCAGCTGTCCACTCAGGTTATTTTGCCATCTGACACCATTTGTGTATCCCTCTCTTATGGGGCGATGGGACCTGGACCCCTAAAATGAAAAGAACCTGTCTTTGTCCTGAACTTTGCCACACTGGCATTTTGCCTGAGGCATCTAGCCCATCCCAGCCTACCTAGATACTCAATTTTTCTAACTGTCCTTTCACTGTGGCTCTCCAACCCAACCCAGACCACTTGACTCCTTTCATTGTCAGCACCTGGACCACCTCAGGCTATTTACCACTCCTTAATCCCATCTAGATCTTCTCACTGTCTCTTCTCGTATATAAGTACCAATGTGACCCCTAAGACTCTTGCCTGCTCCTATTGGTGTCACAGTACTGCAGATTTACTAGGAATCTTGCAGGCCTCACTAGTATTATAATAAAACCTCAAAACTCTGAAAGAAGGCTTGAAGGGTCAAATTCTTTCGAGGCAGATCCCCTGTACACCTTGCACCTCAAACTACAACATCTCCACCTCACACATTCCTCAGTTCTATGTTTTACTCTGGACACAATAATCAAATCAACCATACCACTACTTCTAGAAAAGGTGTGTCACTCATTAGGTTTCATCTATATATGAAATCACCAGATGCTTATTCTTTCTTTCTTTTCTCCTTCCTTCCTTCCTTTTCTTCCTTCATTTCTTTTTCTTGTTACATGAACTGCCTATCCTATTTTTTGATCACACATCTCCTGAAAAATATCCCCTATGCCTTGTCAATGCTAATAATTTGCTGTAGCTTACTTATTTATACCATTTAGAGTTCATCATTACTCCCTTCACCTACAGTTAAGAGACTATGATGGTGTTTCATAATTTGCAACCATACAGTATCATAACCTTTTTAAAAGTGGTTTTGTGTATGTGTGTGTATGTGTGTGTGTGTGAAACCTGAGATCCTTGAAGTCACTGCACAATTTTCCAAGCATAAAAATATCCCATGCTTTTCCTCTTGTTCAATTTTGTGCCCAGTTAGTTGTTGATAATGCCTTGTCGGGATACATGTATTATACTCCGTTAGGCTCTCAGGATATTCTCAATGAGATCTGCAGTCACTCAAAAGAAGCTGGTCTAATAATCCTCAGGAAAAAAAAAAAAAAAGGATGAAAAATGCCTGTTGACCAGGCTAAGAATTGCAGTTGGATGGACAGAAGAATATATAAATAATCCTTTAAATTGTTTTTACTTTTCTTTAATGCTATTGTTGATTTTTGGTTTTGTCTATGTGCATTTCCTAGGAGGAATGGATGGGATTTGAGCTGATTATTGAGAGAGGGAACGAAGTTGACTGGAAATCACTTTAGGCATAGGTCGTGGAGCTGGTAACAGACCTTGGCAAAGAAAAATAAAATGTCCGATAGGACTTTGAAAAAGAAAGCCATCAAATACTCATCTTGAGGAATCATCTTTTTTGTGTTAAGAAAATGTCACTAAAGGACTTTAAAAAAATTCCAAACTTAAACACCAAATAAAATGGACATTTCCATATTCACAGTAGAACATAAAAAGAACGTTGTACATTAAACTGCAGATCTGTAGTACGCATAGCTTGCTTTTCTTTGTAAGTGTAATAAGAACAATAAATTCAACATGTACCTTCAAAAAATAAAAAGTATGTTTTAATATAATTAATAATCAGCAGGAAATGACCTGCCATCCCCATGGCTTGCGTTTCTCTAGTAGGTTAATTATTACTTTATCATCTAATGGCTAACGATTGAGAAAAGGGGGGAGTGGCAGAATAGACCTGCTTCCTTTCTTATCATTCTGTTTTAAATCAATACAACTCTAAATATGATGCAATAGATAGGGTGCTGCCTTGGGAGTCAGAAGACCTAGGTCAAATTTGGCCCCTAATACTACCTTTGTGACCTTGGGGAGGTCACTTATCCTCCTTGGGGCTCAAATTCCTTATCTGTAAAATGAGGGTGCTGGACCGGATGGACTCTGGGATCTTTATGTTCCTAAATGTCTTAGAATAGGGGTTCTTAATGTGGAGGTCACAGACTTCCCCAATGGGTCCATGGATAGATTTCAAGGGGTCTGTAAACTTGGCTGGGGAAAAACTACATCTTCATTTTCACTAACCTCTCATTGAAATTTGGTGTTTCTTTCAATTATAAATCTAAAAATAAATAAATATTATTTTGAGAAGGGGTTCATAGGCTTCGCCAGTCAGCCAAGGGGGTCCATGACATAAGACAAGGTTAAAAATCCATCTTAGAGATGGAAAGCATGTTAAGGATCACAACGAAAATCCCATGTTTAGAGATGAGAAAAGTAAGGCCCAGAAAGGACAATGACTGACCTAAAGCCAGTAAGTTAGTGGCAGAGCTGGGATTAGATGCCAAATCTTATTACTCCATGATCACAGCTCTTTCTCCTGCACCACATCAACAGCCTGACTAGCCACATTACACAAGCAGTGTATGTCTTCTGGGGATAGCCTAGGACAGTCTATTCTTTGGGGTTCTTATTTATTGACATTTGATTTCGTGTATATTGGAACAGAATTAATTATAAAGATGATATAATTCAATATTTCACAGAGATTAATTTCCTGAAGTCTTGATGACCCTTTAGATTCTCGGAAGTACAAGCTTTGTAAAAATTTACTCAGCTTACCTAACTGTTCAAGATGTCGTAACTCCCTTACAGCAGGAGGGCTTAACATTTGATTGTGTCTTGGCAGCCTAGTGAGGCCTATAGTTCCCTTCTCTGAAGAATGTTTTTAAATACATAAAATAAGATACATAGGATTACAAAAGAAACGAACTCTATTGAAATAAAAATGTAATTTTTTTCCCATCCAAGGTCATGGATCCCTTTAAATATATGCACAGACTCAAAAACACAAGGTTAACACTAGAAGGAAGAGTTACGTCGTTTGGTATGAAAATGTTATTAGAATGTTACTTTGAAATAAAAATGTTCATCCTATGTCTGCTTTCTTTGCCCTATGGATAAAAAAGAAATACACTGTATCAACTGATAAAGCTTTGTTCTTTGAGGTCTGAAATTCTAGTCCTTCTTTAAAGGACTTTGAGGGTATTGTAGCAATGACCTGGGCACATCTCTACAACAGATTTGATCAAGAAATAAACATTACCAAAGTCTAAGAGGCATTTCAAGATCAGACATAGAGTCTTAACCTGCCAAGGCTTCTTACTTAGTTATTTGTTCACCCAATTGGATTCATCAATGTACTACCAATGTTCCTGCTATCTTCAGAGAGCCCTTTGATAAGCCCTAAATTGGAAGAAGGAGAGGGAAGGTGATTCAAAGATAAAGAAAATCTGGCTCCTGCCCTTTTTTAGAACCTGCTGGAAGGTCCTTTGAAAAAGGTGGTGCCAAAACTTTCACTATTAGGATTTCCTTTTGTCTTGAGCAGGTGGTAGTCAAGTATCAGGTTTTTAAAAGTTAACCTGGGATCAGGAAGTTACAGAATGGGTTGTGTACATTTAGATTAGGGATTCTTAACCTTTGTTGTATCCTAGGCCCCTCTGGCAGTTGGGTGAAGCCTATAAGCCCCTTCTCAGAATAATGTCTTGAAGTGCATAAAATATATAGAATTATGTAGGAAAATAACCATATTGAAATATAGTTATCAAAATATTTTTAAAAACCAAACAAATAAGTTCATGGACCTCAGGTTAAGAAAGTAGATTGAGTCAGGAAAACCTATGATCAAGGACTGCCTTTGAGACATACCAGCTCTTGGACTTAACCTCGTAACCAGGCAACTCTCCAACACTATAAGTTACTGAAAAGTTGTCTGTATGGGGTGGGAGTTTCTATACTTGGAATTCCCATGTCCATAAAATTATACAGTCCTCAAATCTGGGAACACCCAGATCTACATATGCTCAGCATAAATTACATTCAAGACCCTTTCTTGAGGGATGTATTTTGCTATGTAAAAACAAACAAAATGAGCCCACTTACTCAAATTCTATTCAAATATAATTTTTAGGGTTAGTCAGACTAAAACTGGGAGCCAGTTTGTGAACATGGGAGGAATGAAGGAAAGAAGTGGGTATGGTAAGGTGCACCTGAGAGTAAATGGGAGTTCCAGAATCAAATGGAAAAGCTCTAAAAGCTGATTTGATGTAGTCAATCAAGAGTCTCTTAGCAGGGGTGGGGAACCTGCAGCCTGGAGACCACATGTGGCCCTTTAGGTCCTTAAATGCCTGCCCTTTGACTGAATCCAAACATCAGAGAACAAATCCTTTTATTAAGGGGATTTGTACCATATTTGTGCTCTAGGCTAGGGTCCTTTAACTCTAAATTTTAAGACCTCTGTCCAATTTCAGGAAGGGAAGCTTTCCCCAGCCCTGCTGCTCCCTGGTTGGCTTTGCACAACTCTCCCTCACTTAAATCCAATTCACCTGCATGTCGTGGCATCACCTCCCTGATGTCATGGTCCTCTTTGAGAATGAAGGACAAACAGCAAGAACCACCACCACCACCACAACAGCTTCCTGAGTGACTAGTACTGTAGGAGTAGATATGTGTTGAAGCCAGCCCAGAAAGTACTGTTACAAATTCAGTGTGAGCATTAAAACCTTGGAAATTAATACTTTGGAAATCAGGGTTTGATGTATTGTTTTGTTGATTGCCCTGACTTAAAAAATTGATAAATAAAATGTTAATAATGCAGACTAAACTTAAAAGTGTGTTATGAATAAAATCTCCCTACCCCCAGCTAGTTGTTAAACATTTGCTAGTATACTCCTGGAGAAGCCAGAGCCCTAGAATACTTTTTTAGCTTGAGAATAGCCTCAGAGACAACCTGCAGCCAGAGATGGAGAGAAAGGCCCCAAATTAGGCTCTGTGGACATCCAAGTAGAAGAGGTAGACACTGAAAGAAAATGCTGGAACCTTTTTGCTCTCTGATAGGAACTAACAAAAGGCTAGTTTTGTAAACTCTACTGCAGCTATACAGCTAAACTTAAAAAAAAAAGTCATTAGCTCTGTAAACTGCTTCACCCACCAGCTGATACAATTTCCATTCATCCCCAGTGACTTTCCACATGTTGGACACTATTTCTCTTGATCAGACTCTCTGATTCCCTGGGAGCTGAATCCTGGCACTTGAGGAAATAGGACTTCCTTTAATTGTATGAGATAAAAAATGTGCATCCCTAATGTAGAGAGAAGGAACTGAACTCAACACAGTCTACTAAATTCAATTTACTTTAGGACCCCAGGCAAATTGCTTTCAGACTTGTTTTTTTTAGGCCTTAGATTTTAGCTAATTTGCATAAGCTGTCAACTATAGTACAGGTAATGATGCAACCTTAAGAGCTGTTGGAAAATGTAGCCCTAATAAACAACAGAGTCAATTCCCACGGAAAGTTTTAGGAGTTATGTGTCCATACATAAGGTTCCAGAGAAGATTGAGCCCTTTTCACCTTCAACTCACAGAGAGTTTCTCTTTGTATTCTAGATCTCCTAATGAGAAAGGGAAGGATTACTTGATGTCCAGATGATAAAGGCTGCATGCCACAGGAATGAGAAAAATATCTCTCAGGCGCTTCATGTGGCACCAGTGTCCCTGATTGATCTTTCCCATTTTCTGCTGAAAATATTTTAATGGGTTTGTCTCCTTTGCCCCAAACAAGTCATCTAATTCCTAACTGACCAATAGGAGTTTTGTGGAGTGAGTAAAGACATATTCATCCCTTAACTCCATATGAAATGTGTATTTGTGTGTGCATGTGGTTATATGAAATAATTGTTTATGGATTTTTTTTCAAAAGCAAAACAGCATTGCTATGTGTAATATCAAACACTGAGAATCTCTAGTTCTACAAACATATAAAAGGTAACTTTGTTAACCCACTAGGTTTTGCTAGTACCTGAGAGATGCATAATCCTTTTGCTTCATTTCAGCCTGTCGTTGGGTAATTAATTCATTACTATAGTCTTGATTACAGTAGAATCCAAAGAACTGACTTGACCCTAAGATTTTATGCAAACCTTAAACTCTTTGAATCAGTTGCATTGTATAAACCTGTGGCTCTCAACCTTATCAGTCACGAGGGCACCATTTAAATGTTAAAAAAACCAAAAACTTCAAAGCTGCCCAACATGTTTTCCAATTGTACTATTAGTTTAGATTGATTGAGAAAATACATAATGAATAAGGACTATGAAGTGCTTTTAAATGATTTTGTAGTTAATCTCATTAGCATTATATATATGATATATATACATTTTGAAAATTATTATACATCATGTATAATATGTATGTAATACACAGTATTGCGTCAATAAGAAGTAAGTTGGTCTATTCAGGATTTGCATGAGGACTTGCGGATTCTCTTGCAAAAACTCTGCCAATTCCCCAGGTATCTATGGTTGAAGCATTGAAAATCACTGGTCTGGAGAAAACTAGTCTTTCTGATGGGCCTGGGACTAAACTAGAAGTACTCTTTTTATAATAAAATGAAATCTGATGAATTCTAATTCTACCAACTTGGAGTCTGTGATAATTCGGACAGGCATAGGACAGAAATTTGTGTCTATGAAAAACTCTAAGCACATGGGGACCTAAAATTTGTAGGAGAAACATTTGGCATAATTAACAAAATGAACTGTTTATAGCCACTTTAGCAATATCTATTTATAATCCAATAACTAATAGAGTAATTATCATTAATTATTTTTTATTTATTTAGGAACGTCTCCAAAGGACCTACAGGAAGCAATACAAAGACCAATTTAGTTTCTGGATGTGTACGGAATGAATAAGGCTGAATTTTACTTACAATATCCTCTGACTTAGACTAGGCACTAACTTCCTGCTCTTTAATTTCAATCAATGTTCTGCCATGACAGTTTAACATTTTGCAGTTCCTCCTCCTAATATACTTTTTGGGCCTAAAATTAAATACAGAGTACTTAATAGAGTACAATGAAGAAGTGGAAGTTGAAGGTGAGGAATACATAGAGTCATTTCTTTGGTAATCACATGCATTCCAAAAACAGCTCTATTTACTTTCCTGTAGCATTAACGCATGGGGAATTTACAAAATGAAGCAAGAAAGCCCTTGATAAGAGCAAATCTAAAGACTGGTCCTGGAGGGATAAGAGCTTTTGCAATTTAGCAACCACAAAAACAGAAACCTCTCATTCCATCTGCTTACCAATGAGTGATGTGACCGCCACCAGGATCCAGAAGGTAATGAGAAAAGGAACGTGAACTGAGAGCCACTGGAAGGTCACCACCTGTAGCCTTTGGCTGCTGCTGTTGTGGCTGCTGCTGTTCCAGGTAGAATCAGGCAATTCTTGTCCCAAACTGCTCCTGATGAGTCCCTCTGGACTAATGCTGCCTATTAACCATGTGAACAGTACAAAGGAGCATGTATCAGTCAGGCTTCCCCGCATTCTGCAGAGTTGGGGATGTGTCTGTTTGTTTTTAAAAATTCCTTTCTCCAAGATCTATTTGGCATGTGATTATAAGCATTCAGTCCCTAATTATATTCCCAGCGTGGTGCTGGAAACCTAAATTGTGTTTTTCTATAGAGCCAGGCTTCTTACCCAAACTGAATACAATTGGTTAAACTTGACCCTTTGCTCTCCTGCTACCTCCCTTTCTCTCCTTCTGATCTTTCTGATGTCTTAGTTCGTTAGCTCTTGAGGCCGTCTTTTTAAATGTAGGGGTTTGCTGTCACCGGAACATTTGAGTCTAGACAGTTCTTGTGCCCAATCTGATTCCCAGTGGCTAATGTTATGTGATGTCTGCAAGTCAGCCTCTCAGAGGGAGAGGTCTGTTTGGGGCTGTATACCATAGTGCCAAGTTAGGTTTGCAGATAAGCTCACAGGATGTAGAGCTGGAATAGAGCTCAGAAATTACATCCAATCCCTGGGAATTTACACAGAAGGAAAAGGGAAAAGGGAAGTGACTTGCCTCACGTGATATAGCTGTAAGTGGGAGAGGAGGGGTTTAGATCTAGATTCTTAGACCCAGATCCAATGTTCTTCCATCATGCAACTAGTTCAATATTTCAATAGATCTATGAATGTAAGTACCTCATCTAGTGGTGCAGATCACAACATATTCTTGTCTTCTCATCCTGGGTTACTCTCATTAAAGTGCCTCTGTAATCCTTCATATGGATCTACCCAGCTTGCCTGTGCTGTCCTGTCATTGTCATTATTGTTATGTAATGGACCTCCTTCCTCTTCCACGAATATATGTCCTCGATGATATCTTTTATGATGCTTTTAGTGAGCTATTGTTTTTTTGGTTGGCTACTCACACCTTTTCTCTACCATCCTTTGGATAACATGGAGCTTCGAGTTTTTGGATATAGAAGTATCCAACATTCTTCTCGCTATTGGTCTTCTTGCAAAAGAAATCCAGAATCTCATAGAATTTGCAACGTGCTTTAATGAAATACAAAATTAAATTTTTTTTTTCCAGAGGACTATCCCAAGATATATTTTAAAAAGCATCAGAGTGAGTGGCCGTATAGCCTTAAATATCCTTCATGACTGGGTACAATTCTTTCCATAGGCCCTGTAAACTCTAGTCTCTTTTTTTTTCTTTTTTTTTAATTTATTTTTAATATGTTTAGTTTTCAGCATTGATTTTCACAGGCGTTTGAATTACAAATTTTCTCCCC
>CM053622.1:293789698-293809991 GCA_028646595.1 Phalanger gymnotis | reverse complement strand
GGGGGGAGGGGCACTAATAGAAGGGAGAGAAGAAGAAGGAGGAAGATTAAGGGAGGTGGTAGACAGAAGCAAAACACTGGTGAGGAGGGAAAGGGTGAAAGGAGAAAGAGGACAAACAAGAGGAAGAATAGGATGGAGAGAAATATACAGTTAGTAATCATAACTGTGAATGTGAATAGGATAGACTCTCCTATAAACTCTCCCATAAAATGGAACAGATGGCAGAGTGGATCAAAAACCAGACTCCTACAATAAGTTGTTTACAAAAAACATACTTAAAGCTGAGAGATACACAGAGGAAAGGTAAGGAATCTATTATGCTTCAGCTGAAGTTAAAAAAAAGGAGGAGTTAGCAATCCTGATCTCAAAGTAAAAGCAAAAACAGACCTAATTACAAAAGATAAAGAAGAAAACTACATACTGCTAAAAGATACCATAGACAATGAAGCAATATCAGTACTAAATATATGCACAAACATAATAGCATCCAAATTCTTAAAAGAGAAGGTAAGTAGTTACAGGAAGAAATATACTATTGGGGGACCTCAATTGTCCCATCTCAAAACTCTATAAATCGAACCAGAAAAGAAACAATAAAGAAACTAAGGAGGTGTGTAGAATATTAGAAAAATTAGATATGATAGACTTCGGAAAAACTGAATGGGAACAGAAAGGAAAACAACAAGGAATAGTCTACTTGTCAGATCTATATAGAAGGGAAGAATTCATGACCTAACAAGGAATAGAGAACATTACAAAATGTAAAACATATAATTTTAATTATATTAAATTAAAAAGCTTTTGTACAAACAAAACCAATGCAACCAAGGTTAGAAGGAAAGCAGAAAGTTGGGAAACAATCTTTATAGCAAGTGTCTCTGGAAATGACCTTATTTCTCAAATATATAGAGAACTGAGTCAAATTTATAAGAATACAAGCCATTTCCTGATTGATAAATGGTCAAAAGATACAAAGAAGCAGTTTTAAGATGAAGAAATTAAAGCTATCTATAGGCATATGAAGAAGTGCTCTAAATCACTTTTGATTAGAGAAATGCAATTAAAAGAACTCTGGGATACCACCTCACACCTAACAGATTGGCTAATTATAACAGAAAAGGAAAATGATAAATGCTGGAGAAGATTGGGGAAATCGAGACACTGCCCTTCTGGTGAAGTTGTGAACTGATTCAACCATTCTGGAGAGCAATTTGGAACTATACCCAAAGGGCTACAGACTGGGCATACTCTTTGATCCAGCAATAGCACTACTAGGTCTGTATCCCAAAGAGGTCATAAAAAGGGGAAAAGGAGCTACATGGGCAAAAATATTTATAGTAGCCCTTTTTGTGGTGGCAAAATATTGGAAACTGAAGGGATGCCCATTGATTGGGGATGGCTGAACAAACTATAGTATGTGAATGTAATAGAATGCTATTGTGCAATAAGAAATGATGAACAGGTAGATTTCAGAAAAACCTGGAAAGCCTTGCATGAACTGATGCAAAGTGAAATGAGCAGAATCAGGAAAACATTGTACACAGTATCAGCAACATTGTATGATGACCAACTATGAATGATTCAGCTCTTCTCAGCAACACCGATCCAAGACAAGTACAAAAGACTCATGAATGAAAAGGCTATCCATATCTAGATAAAGAACTGATGGGCTCTGAATACAGAGTCCATCAGAAACATATTTTTTCATTTTATTCTTTCTCATGTTTTTTTTTCTTTTGATGTGTTTCTTCTTTCCCAACTGTGACTGATATGGAAATATTTTTACATGATTAATACATGTATAAACTATAGCAAAATGCCTACCATTTTCAGAAGAGGGGAGGAGAGAGAGGGAGGGAGAAAAATTTGGAACTCAAAATTTTGCAAAAACGTATGCTAAAATTTTTCTTGACATGTAACTGGGGAAAAATAAAATACTATTAAAAACCAAGCCTGAAAGGCCTTTTGGTGACAGTTAGAGTGAACATGATCCCCATCACCTAGTATTTCAGAGCCACATCTCTGAAAGATAATGCATGAGGAGAGATCATATTTGAACCTGTTCCTTAAGGCAATAAAGCCTAAAGCATCCGGTAGCCAGACTACCTTTTCCCAAGAGAACTAATTTGTACAGGTCTTCCTGGGCCATTGCTTGGGTTTAAGAGGTGAGTCTTACCCTAATCTGGTAGAGCAGGCCTCCTGTGTAGGAGAGGAGAACTTAGGTGGGACATAATACTAGCTGTCTTCAAATATTTGAAGGGCTATCATGCCAGTTCTTTTGGACCGTAGAGGGGCAGAACTAGGAGTAATGAGTGGAATCCAACAATTCGTTTCAATAATCTTTATTAATGGAGTACCATGTTCCAGGCATTGAAAGGGATGAAATGAAAGGTGGAATAGGAGATAAAGAGCTGGCCTCTTTTTGATTAAAGACCTGCCTCTGATATATGGTGTTTGTGTCACCCTAGGGAAGTCACTTAACCACTGAATGTCATCAGGTAATGTGCTAAGAATGATGTCTCATTATATAACTTGAGTACATTGCCTCTCATCAGGAAGAAGGTAGCATGCATTGTCATGGGTACCCTGCAACTATGATTGATCACTGCACTGATTAGACTTTTTTGAGTCATGTACTCTTTTGATAATCTGGTGCTTAATTTATTACTGCATATGATGGACATTCAATAGTGTTTGACTTGGGAGATACATCTGTGTTTGTATGGTTGGTGAGATCAGGGAGAGCCTCAGATCTTTAAGACCATGATAATAAATCCACAAGGTAAGTATGACCTAGGGCCTAATCAATAAGGACAGGTTTCCTAGAACTGTGACTTATTCTGCTAGGCCCAACTACATCTCATTACCCTATTTCACTCAATGCTAGAAACCTATCTGAGAACAACTGCACCCTGAATAGGGCTCTGTGATCAAGGAAAATTCATTTCACTGATAGAGTACAGAATGAGGATAAACATTTCTGCTTTCCATGGTTTTAGAGTTTTTGTGGTTTTGTAGTTTGCTGTTATTGTCACTTCTAATCACATACGAGGCAGGAAGTGCATAGGTCTTGTAACCTTGAGAGCCAAGAAACCTGTTCCTCATTTGCTTGTTACTTCAGCTGCTAACTCACCTTAAGGCTATTAGCTTTGAGCTCCCTCTCTCCCCTCCTCCTCAATTTACAACTCCTTGACTATATCCCCAATCTTCTCCTTTATTCCAGTCTCTGACGAAGAGGTGTACTTTCTCCCCTCAAAGACCAACCTCTCTACATGAACTCTTGATCTCATCCCCTCCCCTCTTCTCCAGCAGATTGCCCCCACTATTATCTCACTTTTATATTGAATCTCTCCCTATCTATTGGTTCCTTCACACATGACCATATCTCTCCCATCCTTACAATCTTGGTGTCACCCTTAACTCTTCACTTTTACTAGCCCCTTGTATCTAATGTGTTGCCAAGTTTCATTGTATTTTTATCTTAATACCATCTCCTATGTCCCCTTCTCTCCTGTGATCCTCATTCCTGGACAACTGTAATAGCCTGATCTTTGATCTCCCTGTCTCAGGTCTTTCTCTTTTTTCATCCATCCATCCACTTAGCCACCAAAGGGATCTTTTTAAAGAGTGTAGTGATCCATGTCATGCCTCGACTTAATGAATTTTGTTGTCCCATTATTTTCAGGATCAAAATATAAAATCTTCTCTTTGATTTTTAAAGCCCTTCCCACTGCCCCCTTATCTTTCCAGTCTTCTTACACTTCATTCCCTTCACGTTTTCTACAATACAGTAACATAGGCCTTCTTGCTGTTCCTTGCAAATGTTATTCTATCTCCTGACCCCAGGCCTTTTCATTATTTCCTCCATGCCTGGAATGCTCTCCTCCACCTCCTGGTTCCTTTGGTTCCCTCTAAGACCCAGCTCAAATATCACGTTAGGTAAGAGAGCTTTCCCAATGTTCTCTTCCCCTTCTGCTACTAGAAATTTCCCTCTGAGATTACCTCCTATTTATACTAAATGCATATCTTTCATGTACATGGTTGTTTATATATCATCTCCTCTATTATAATATGAGATTCTTTAGTGCTGGGAATGTTTTTGCCTTTCTTTGTATCCTCAGATTTAGCATAGTTTCTGGCACTTAGTAGTATGAGTAGTATTGGAGAAGCTTGGTTGTATAGCGGATAGAGTGTCTGGCCTGGAGTCAGAAAGACTCATCTTCCTGAGTTCAAATCTGGCCTTGGACACTTTCTAGCTGTGTGACCCTGGGCAAGTCACTTAACTCTTATTTGCCTCAGTTCCCTCATCTTTAAAAATGACCTGGAGAAGGAAAGAGCAAGCTACTCCAGTATTTTTGCCAAGAAAATCCCATATGGGGTCATGAAGAAACAGAAACAACTGAACAACAACATGAATAGTATTGACTTATAATTTTATTAAAGATGACAATAATTTATTAGTCACCTACTATGTTATAGACACTGTTCCAGGGCCTGGGGTCAGAAAGACAACATGAAACAGCCCCTTCCTTACATTTTACTTAGGAAAAAAATAACGTACACACAGTTAAGGAAAATATAAAGCAGGAATGATGATCTGATAGATATGAGGTGATATCTCAGAGTAGTTTTAATTTGCATTTCTCTAATCAAAAGCAATTTAGAACACTTCTTCATATGCCTATAGATAGCTTTGACTTCTTCATTTGAAAACTCCTGCTCATTTCCTTTGACCATTTATCAATTAGGGAATGGCTTGTGTTTTTATAAATTTGATTCAGGTCTCTATATATTTGAGAAATGAAGCCTTTATCAGAGATACTTGCTGTAAAGATTATTTCCCAGCTTTCTGCTTTCCTTCTAATCTTAATTGCATTGGATTTGTTTATGCTAAAGCTTTTTAATTTAATGTAATAAAATTATTTATTTTACCTTTTGTTCTGTTCTCTCTCTCTTGTTTGGTCATGAATTCTTCCCTTCTCCATAGATCTGACAGGTAGACTATCCCTTGCTCTTCTAATTTGCTTATGGTGTCACTCTTTATGTCTGATATAACTTTTTAAATATTTTATTCACCTCCTTAGTTTCTTTCTTGTTTCTTTTTTGGTTGGATTTATCGAGTTCTGAGAGGGGACAGTTGAGGTCCCCCAACAGTATAGTTTTGTTGTCCATTTCTTCCTGTAACTCACTTAACTTTTTTTTTAAGAATCTGGATGCTCTACCACTTGGTGCATATGTTTGGTGGTGATATTACTTTATTGTCTATGGTATCTTTTAGCAATATGTAGGTTCCTTCCTTATCTCTTTTAATTAGATCTATATTTGCTTTTACTTTGTCTGAGATCAGGATTGCTGCCCCTGTTTGTTTTTTATTTCAGCTGAAGCATAATAGATTCTGCTCCAGCCCCTTGCCTTTCCTCTTTGTGTGCCTCTCTGCTTCAAGTGAGTTTCTTGTAAACAACATATTGTAGGATTCTGGTTTTTGATCCGCTCTGCCATCTGTTCCATTTTATGAGAGAGTTCATCCCATTCGCATTCATAGTTATAATTACTGTGTATTTCCCTCTATCCTATTCTTCCTCCTATTTGTCCTCTCTCTCCTTTCACCCTTTCCCTTCTCACCACTGTTTTGCTTTTGTCTACCACTTCCCCTGATCTGGCCTCCCTTCTGTCAGTCCTACCCTCCACGGCTTTACTTAATTTCCTTCCCTCTTACTTTCCTTTTGGGTAAGATAGATTTCTATATTCAACTGATTGTGTATATTATTCCCTCTTTGAGCCAATATTGATGAGAGTAAGGTTCAAGTGATGCTCATCACCCACCCTCCCATCTTTCCCTCCACTGTAATAGGTCTTTCACGCTTCTTCATGTGAAACAATTTACTCCATTGTATTCATCTTTTTCATTGCTTAATTGCTTTTTATGTCATTCCTTCACACTCACTTTATACTTGTACCCTCTATGTATATTCCTTCTAAATGTACTATTAGTGATACAATTTTTAAGAATTACAAGTATCATCTTTCCTTGTCGTGATATAAACAGCTCAGTTCCACTGAATCCCTTATGTTTTCTTTTCCCTTTTTAGGCTTCTCTTGATCTTGATATTGGAGGTCAAAATTTTTTTTTGTTCAATTCTGGTCTTCTCCTTATGAAAGCTTGAAATCCTTCTATTTCACTAAATGACCATTTTTTTTTTCTCTTCAAGTATGCTTTCTTTCTCTGGGTAGGTGACTTTTGGTTATATTCTTAGCTCTGCTGCCTTCCAAAATATCATGTTCCTTGACCTCCTATCCTTTAATACTACAGTTGCCAAGTCCTGTGTAATCCTGATTGTGGCTTCCTGATATTTGAATTGTTTCTTTCTAGCCAGTTGCAGTATTTTTTCCTTGACCTGGTAGTTCTGAAATTTGGCTATAATTTTCCTTGGGGCTTTTATTTTGGGATGTCTTTCCTGAAATGATGGGTGGATTCTTTCAATGCCTATTTTGCCCTCTGGTTCCAGGACATCAGAGCAGTTTTCCTTGATAATTTCTTGAAAGATGCTGTCTAGGTTCTCCTTTTGATTAGGACTTTCAGGGATCCCAATGATTCTGATATTATGTCTTCTGGATCTATTTTCCAGGTCAGTTGTTTTTTACCTTTTCTTCATTTTTTTTTTCATTTTTTCGAATTTGTTTGATTCTTTATATCTCATAGAGTCATTAACTTCCACTTACCCAATTCAACTTTTAAGGAGTTGTTTTCCTCAATTAGCTTTTGTATTTTCTTTTCTAATTGACCAATTAGACTTTTTAAGGAGCTGTTTTGTTCAGTGGATTTTTCTATTTCCATTTCCATTTGGCCAATTCTACTCTTTAAGCAGTTTTCCAACCTGTGGACTTTTTTTCACAATTCTCTTGCATCACTCTCATTTCTTTTCCAAATTTTTCTTCTACCTCTTTTATGTGATTTTTAAGCTCCTTTCTTGAGCTCTTTCGTGAGTTCTTTCTGGGCTTGAGACCACTTCCTATTTTTCTTTGGGGTTTTGCTCATAGGTGTTTTTACATTGTTGTCCTTTTCTGAGTTTTTATCTTGGTCTTCCCTGTTACCATAAAAACTTTATATGGTCAGATTATTTTTGTTGTTTTTGCGCATCTTTTATTTAGTCTTTTTCCTTTCTTTCAAATTTAAGCTCTGCTCCCAGGGTAGAAAAGGTGCTGTCTTAGGATTCTTGTGCCAGTCACTGCAGAGCCTGCCTCTTTACCTGATGTTGCACTGATGTTGCTCTGGGACCCATGGTGGACTCTTGTGTCTGGTGCTACACAGATGGGGTGAGGTAGGGGTGGCTGGCACTGCTGGAGGCCATAGGAGTCTGGCAGCTTACCTGTTACTGAGCTGGGGTCCTAGTAGTGGTGAGACATGCGGGAGATCCTGATGTTGGTGTTTGCCTGCTCCATGGCACTGAGGTTCAGGATTTCCTACTGGTTTGCTGAGTTAGGGTTTATTGCTGGTTTGCTGGGATGCTTCCTGCCCTGGACTATGCTCCTCTTTTACTAGACCTTTTCTGCAAATCTTCCAAGTTTTTTGGGCTAAAAGATTGTCTCATCCTGTCTTTTTGCTGGTTCTGCTGTTCCAGGATTTGTTTTGGGGCACTCTTTTATGGTTGTTTGGAGGTGAATATAGGAGAGTTATGGTGATTTACTGCTTACTCCACTATCTTGGCTCCCAGAAATCCCAAAGGAGAGATTTTACATTTTCAAAAAGTCTGAACCTGTGACTTCATTGGTATAGAGAACTCTTGGTAAGGAAATTCCCACCATCAAGGCCCTTAGAGTCTAATATCACAGTCCTCAATGTACTTAAAGAGGAAGTAGAAATGGTGCTAATGAAAACACATAAGAGAAAAGCAGCTGGATTAGGCCAAATGTACATACAGAATATGCATGCTGGGGTCAACTCAATTGTCATTGAAGGATAAGTTTTCAGAGTGTCTAGGTGATAGGGAGATGCCAAGGATGTAGAAAAAAACCTCAGATTTTACTGATACTAAAAGAGGGTGATCTAAAGAACACTAGCAATAACTCCTTTCCTGTCTCTATGGATTTTTTATGAGAATCACCTATGCATATATATTGAGGGAATCACTGATGAGGATATTGGAGGCTTTCACAAGTTGCTTTCCACAGTGAATCACATCTTTGCTAACACTTGGAGCCATTTTAACATGAAAGGTAACTGCTACAGTTTGGTCCCCACTGGCATTCCCTTTAAGACTCCAGCATCTCTTCCATGTCTCAATGAGGCACGAGAGTAGAATTTTTGCTCACTCTGATTCTGTTGCTAGTCCTCTACCTTCTTTTCCATAATCTGTTACAGCATGTTCCTAAGTGCATGCTATTTTTAGGTTTTCTTATTAGGAATGTTTTCTCTGCCCAATCTGATAACTGTGCTTCCCAGAACATAAAATGAAAACTTTCCAGTTACAGAATATTATTTTTCCTTCTGCCAGAAATGTAAACCCTTTGGGTTTTTTTTGATTATTTATCTCTACAGGGGTCATTTCTACTGCCTTTTTATTTAATCTTCCTAAATAGTTTCAAATTCCTGTGTCATCACATTTCTTTTAGCCACTCATAACAAATTCAATGACTTTTTGTTTAGCTTACTTTCATTAAATGTGTTGGAACTCCTTTTTTAAATCCATACATTTTATATTATGAAGTCATCTGCTTTATTCCTACACCCATCAAAAAATGTCTTCTGCTCACCCACCCTATTTCAACATAGAAGTTGTTTGAAAAATTTAGGTGAGATCTGAAAATTAGATATTGAATTTGTTATATATGCATTATATATATGCATTTTTTTTTAAAAATTGTAAAAGGTCTGTATAGAGAACCAAAGTTTCGTGTTCAATACTCTCTTTTTGTTCTATATGGGAAATACTAATTTTATTTGGTGATTCAATTTGGTATTTTACAAAATGAAATTTTTTAAAAAAGAAAAACTTTAGCTGTATATAATATTCCTTAACATTGTTTGAGAGCTGATGTTTACACTGTTAAAAAGTTAGGAAAATTTTTCATAGAGGCTTTGGTTAATCTTAGCTTTGACAATTATACCTAACAAAATTATTTGAAAAAAATTTTTGATGACAATATGCTTCTAACCTTTTTCTTATATGTTCATTTTCAGAAAAAGGTTCATAGAAGCATTCAATTAGCAGAAATATTCAAGTGCTGTACATTTGCATGGAGTTATGATGATAATTTAGTATCTGGGATGCTAAACATGAAAAATAAGCCAAGTTTGTATGATTAAGGAGAACAGGTAACAACAATGAATGATAACCAACGAAGAACAGCGAGGCTTCCACAACTGATATTCTACCACAGACTACATATTCAGTTATACAGTTGACAGAAAGGTATAGAAAATAGAAGATCTCTCTTGTATGGTAAGTTTATTGCTTGTTAATTATAAAACTGTGTTGAATTCAATAGATGGAAATTCAGCAAGTCTCTTAGGTAACAAGAACCTAAGATTTTATGAGCATGTCAGGAAGAGTGCTAAGCTTCAAATAAGGATGACTTGCTTTACATAGACCGAGCAGCAGACTAAAGGGAATTTGGGGAATGGACAATTGATAAATCTAGCTTCCCAATATCTCCCACAAGAACAGACATAGAAGTGCCTCCCCAAAGACGGAGGAAGGATGGGAGGGTTAACTAAAGCACTTGAAAAGGTAGTAACCATTCAGTAAAGGAAAATGTCAAAGAAATGAGCAAGCAGGAAAAAGAAAACACATTGAATGAATATCATGGATTTTTTAAAACAGAGAAAGAGAACATAAGGAGAAAAAAAATGATGAATTAACCTAAACAATTGACTCAGAAACAAACTAAATCTATGATAATACCCACCAATTAGATAATAAACACTCTATAGGAAAGAAAAAGAACTGGCAACATCAATAAAGAAGGATTTGATATAAGTAAAGTAGAATCTGACCTCAATAAAGAAAGAATAGGACAAAATGAGAAAACTCCATCACACAGAGATGTCAGTGGAAAATATAAATGAAAATATGGACTCAGTGAAAAGTAGAACTATTTTACAGGAAGATAAGAAGTGACGGAACCACTCAAAGGACTCATATTCAGACCTTGGCTCTGCCACTTTCTATCTTAATCGAGTCACAACCTCCTGAGGCCTCAGTTTCTTCATCTCTAAAAGGGGTGGGGGTTTGCATTATATGACCTCTGAGGTACATTTCAGGTCTAAATGAGTGCTTCTGGTGTCTAATAAGCACTTAATAAATGCTTGTTGGTTGAACAGTCATGACAACCTAACCTGCGTAATGTTTAATAATTTTACAAACAAATGTGATAAAACTAGGGGATAGGGTTCATTTTAAGGGTCACAGGAATCTTTCCAAAAAAAAATGTGAAAAAAGTCTGACTACCATATTTGAGGAAATTATATGAGAAACTCTCTGATTTAAACAAAGGAAAAACTAGAGGGTAACAGAATTCATGTGATGCTAACAGATATAAATGCCAGATTTGAATCATATGTGCTGTCATCAGGATCCAAAGTTACAATGACCAAAACAAAAAGTTACAAAAATATAAAATACCAAGATTAACATAAAGAGAGAGGGAGAGAAAGGAGAAGGAAAGGAATTGAGAAATGAAGAAGAAAAAGAGGTGAAAAGAAGAGGGAAAAGAGGGTAGATTTGAAAAAAATGTAATATGGTGTCTAAATTTTTAATTTACTTTTCTTTCAAGTTTCTGATTTAGAGTTTATGTACCTTTGACTTAGAAGAAGGTGGCCCCAGAAAAGGCTAAGATCTAATTGAAGCAGCCATTAGGGTGGGAGTGGGGGTGCGGGTGGGGGGGGGTGGAGAAAATTGCAACTTTGAAGCTCTATTCCAGAGCAAACAGGACAGATAAAGGAAAGGGTAGGGCAGGCAGCTGGGCTGAGGTACAAGAGTCTATGCTGACTAGTTATCTCCTCACTCACCTTAGGCAGTGGCAAACAGCCAGCTGTTTTCTCAAGTTAACCCTCTGTCTTGGCATGGATTAAGAGCTTTCTTCTTAGAAAAGCCTCTGATGACAGCTGACTTGCTATATTAAAGCAGAAAACAAAACATATGTGATGTTCAGGTAGGGGTGGGGACTATTTCCTTTCCAAATAGTTTGGCAGGAATATGTGCTAGGGAAAAATACAAGCAAAAAAATGGGGAACTGGACTAAATCTCCTTCCTGGAGGGTACCAAAGGTCATGTCCTTTGGGTGAAGGAAATTAGAATGAAATTTTAATTACAGAGGCTCCTCTTTTCTGCCTATCCAACTACTGTCCATACTTCAAGTCCCCAGTTTGGGTCCCATCTCCTCCAGGCAGCTTTCCTGATTCCTGACACCCCCAACCCCAACCTCCACCCTGCTCACTTCCTCTGATGACCTTCTAGACCAGGGCTGTACAACCTTAGGTTTTTATTGAAATAATAGACAATATATTTTGATTTGCCATTTTAGTGAGAGCTCTGTGGTAGCTCAGCTTCGTTTACTAAAGCATTTATGTAAATTTCTATGCTTGTAGGCAGGCTGCATAAATTGGACTGCAAGCCACATGGCATGCTGCAGGCTGCATTTTGTTCTAGACCTTATTTATCCTCAGGGGGCACAAACTCATAGAATGTTTTGTGGTATTTCTTAACATCTGAGATCATTATTTACATTTTCATGTGTGTATTTCAATGTCTCATTGAGTATAATTCTCTACCAGCTTATACATACAAGGCATATTTCCCCACTACACCAAGTACTGTGCATAGTAAGTTTTCAGAAATATTCCCCCCCCAAACCTGTTCTTCTTCTAATCAATGACTCCTAGGAGATGTATCTTAGGAGAAAGAAGCACTTGGATGCCTCGGTGATCAATGAAAATTCCATCATTTCAAGCACGTGCCATGTCAAGGCAGCTGAAGGAGAGTAGGCTGAGCTGGCGGATCATTCTTTCTTTTACTGTTAGTTAGTGTTTGGTACTCCATTCAAAAACATGTATTTGCCAATCTTTGAATATGAAATTATACAATAAAAATGACAAAAAATATTCATACCTTTTGACCAACTGATCCAGTTACTGGGACTATACCTAAAAGGAGGTTATTTACAGGGGAAAAATTGTCTTTACAAAAATATTTCTTGGAGCATTATTGGTGCACCATCTGAAATGTTTAAGAACATGAATCTTTGTCAAAACTCAAACAAAAACTTCAGGAGAATGAGACCAGCTACACTTCAGCTAATGCCCAAACAAATATTGCACCCTTTTCATGTAATCCTTAGATTAGCGCTCAGAGTTTCCTCCTTTGATAACCTTTGCATTGTTTTGTAGTTAATCCAGTATCATTATGTGGGCATTAAAGGTTCCTTCACATTTATTCTGCTTTATAAATTGCATTCACATAACACTGTTAGTAAGGTGTACTCTTCCTCACTCCTAATTCTTAAATTTCTTATAATATTTAATTATTTCAATTCATTTCTAAAACAAAAATTGCCATCAATTCAAAATACCTTCACACGGGTATCTCACTACCCCAGATCAAATTCAGTTGTGTTACTCTTAGCTATAGAAAAGAGGAAATGAAAGAGTAGGAGATGAATACAAGTAATTTATTTAATAAGAAAATCCATGTTCAATAAAGTCCTACTCCGATGTCTCATTCTGGCATGGAAGTGAGTCTGACTCCTCAAAAACTATTGTAGCTGAGCACAACTCTGGAATACCTTCCCCCAAAGAAAATATTTTGAACAAAGGATCATAGATTTAGAGCTAGAAGTGAAATCAGAGGCATTCTTGTCCAACCTCTCATTTTACAGACGAGCAAATGAGACCCAAAGGTTAAGGATGATGGAGGTTGTAAACCTGTTGATAGAGAAGATATGGTGCTCTCCACAAAAACTAGGAAGTTTGAAGGAAGGGCAGGTTTAGGGAGAAAGAGAAGAGTGTAAAGAACACCTAAGCCTAAGAAAGCACCAAGCTTTAAGAGTGATTAGCAAAGTCCTTTCTGGCTGGAGCAGAGTGAGGAGAGCAGATGGAGGCAGGGTGTAGCAGGATACAACAAGGGAGCCATGGAGAATGAATTCAAGTATCAGGATTATAAGACAACTGCTGAGGCGCTTTTGTCTCATACTAAATACCAGCCCCAGATCTCAGTGATTGGTAATTCTGGCTTGGGGGAGTTGGCAACTAGACTGACCCAGTTCTAGGCCTTTAACTACAGTGAGATGCCCAGCTTCCCTCAAAGCACAGTAGTGGATCACCTAGGGTGCCTGGTGTTCAGATACTTAAATGGTAAATGCTGTGTGATGATGCAGGGCCAATTCCATGTGCATGAAGGCTACACACTCTGGAAGGTGACATTCTCTGTGAGGGTTTTCTGACCTGTGAACGTGTACAGTTTAATTGTCATCAATGCTGCTGGTGGGCTGAACTCTGAGTTTGAAGTTGGGGATGTTTCATTGATCTGAGATCATATCAACTCGACAGGCCTTAGTGGCCAAAATCCACTCAGAGCCCCCAATGATGAGAGGTTTGGAGAAAAGTTCCCTCCCATTTCTGACACCTATGACTAGATTCTGAGACAGAAGGCCCATGGCATATGGAAGCAAATGGATCAGGAACAACCACTGCAGAAAGGAACCTACATTATGGCAAGAGGCCCCAACTTCGAAACCATGGAAGAATGTTGGCTTTTACAGAAACTGGAAGCTGATGCTGTTGGCATGAGCACAGTGCCAGAGGTGATAGTGCCCAGGCATTATCGCTTTCAAGTTTTGGGATTCTCACTCATCACCAACAAAATGGATTACAAAAGCCAGGAGATGGCAAATCATAGAGACATACTGGTGGCTGAGTGCCTGCCTGTCCAAAAGGTAGAACAACTAGTCTGTATTTTTGTGGAAAATATGCAGTCACCAGCTAAGAAGATTTTTTGATCTGGAGTCTGTCCAGTCTCTCCTTTACCTGATGCCTATTCTTCATTCCAGACTATGACCAGCTTTACCTCCTTGCTTGAGCCACCTAGGTTTCTGCCCTGAGATGGTGGTAGAAAAGTGAGAAATATTGGTATTGGTATCTCCTTGGAATATCTACTTGTCCTACCAGGTCTCTTCTAATGGTACCAGCTCACTTTTATTCCATTGCACTGTTCCCCTTATGGAAAGCTGGATCATTCTATTGTAGCTTCTTACTCACAGCCAACATCCTTCATTCTACCCCAGGACAGGACACATCTAAGGATTAAGCTCACTTTGCACTAAAGCTGCTGCTAATATTTTGAAAAGACTACTCCTCCATTGCCTAGAGCCTCACTCTGGCCTCCCATGGCTTCTGGGGCCAGTGTATGTTAAAAACTTAGTTTAAATTAAAAACAAACAAACAAAGCCATTATATAAGAAGGAAAAAAAAGAATGATTTGTTAAATTTGATGAAAAAAATGTCTAAGGTATTTTAACTAAAGGAATCATAGATTTTCTAAATTGTATTCAGTACCCTTGGAGTACAACTGAGGCATCCCTAAAGATATAAATATTCAGACAATTTTGAAGTCATAGCAAAGAAGGAAATTTTAGGATAGTGTATGATATATGTAATGTTTTTTAGTGCTCTTAACAGACCTAAAGTCCCTTTATTAGTGTAAGAACATGAAACTGTTATTATTTATGTATTTATATTATTCATTAAATTTATCTTGTTTGAAATTTTAAATGTAAAAATATAGTTTTGCTAGTGTTTTCAGATTTGCTCTCATTAAATTTGCTCTCAAGTATTTGTTAACAACAGAATTAGAAGCATCTGAACTTTAAGGAATCTAAAATCTTGTAGTTTTTACCATTAGATAATAACATGAAAACTGAAGAAAGCATGTTAACATTTACAGTAAAGAGAGGAAGTTATTCTGTATTTCATAGGGCAGGAAAGAGAGGATTAATGCACAGGTGATCCCCACTTAGTTTCTGCCATCATTTATGGCAAAGGGAGTGAAATAGGTTTTTATGGGTCATCCTCAGGTTTGTCAAAAATAAACAAAGATCGATGCGACCCACTAGACTCAATGATGTTGTGCAAGTAGGATATGACATGTTATTATCATGTTATTCAATTAAATCTATTTTTAAAAAACCTTCAGTAAGATTAAGCATCTGTAAAGGTCAACTTCATTCATTTATATTTGGACAGTATGAAGAAAAATAAATACCCCTCCAGTTGATGTTGGTGGACAATCTAACCTGCCAATAAGGATTTTGTTCAGTTGTTTTCAGTTGTGTCTGAGTCTTCGTGACCCAATTTGGGGTTGTCTTGGAAAAGATACAAAAGTGGCTTGCCATTTCCTTCTCCAGCTCATTTTATAGATGAGGAAACTGAGGTAAATAGGCTTAAGGGACTTGCCTAGGGTCATACAGCTAAGGAAGTGTCTGAGGTCAGATTTGAACTTAGGAAGATGGGTCTTCTTCACTCCAGGCTTGGCACTCTACCTATTGCACCAGCTACCTGCCCCAATAGGGACTGGCTTTATTAAAAGTGTTATCTTTGGGAGTCAATAGATGTCTATGTCATATGACTTTTCAGAGTTGACCCTAGAAGCACCTGTTCCTTGATTAATCTTATAGGCTTACTTTAAATAAAGTAACACTCAGGTATGTAGGTAAATGAGTATGCTGAAAGATAACATTTTGAACCTCAGAGAAGTGTGTTTTGGAATGTGTATTTCTAACCATTGCCACATCAAGTCAACTCAGTCTTATTTATAAGAAATTCCATATCACTCCCAATTAAGTGTTTTGCAATTATTCTGACTATTGCAGTGTTGTTATCTAGTATGACCTACTATGCTTATGATAGTGGATTCATCATATTTGCCACATCACTCTCTAGTCAAATATTAGACTCGAAATATGCTCTGGAGGAGGTCCATGGGCAGATTCAGAGAAAGTCTATTATCAGGAACTACTAATAGCAGATGGAGAGTATCATAGAAATATGACATTCCTTCTGGCAAGGTCTGGAAAGGGGGCCTAAATTGCTAAACTCTCTCAGAGTTGCAGTTCTTCCCAGAATGGGAAGATGGAAGGAGAGGAAGCTAACCTGGGATAAGGACTGGGTAGAAGGGAGTGTCCATAGTCAGAGTTTTATGGATCTCTTGAGGAAAAGGAGATTTACAGAGAGGAAGGTATGGTGACCTTTTCAGACATATAGAGTAGCAGTGTGGTGGCAATGACATTAAACTCAAGCCTCCAAGGGAAACTCCAAGAGGTGAAAGCTAGAGGCATAAGCTTGTAAGCAGAAGATTATATTTTGTTTTGTTTTGTCTGTTTTAAAAATCAGGGGAATTAGCTCAGGTGGCTAGACCAGTCAGCCAGTAAGTCAGTTGACATTTATGAAGCACCTACTGTGTGCCAAGCAGTAAGCTAAGTACTGGAGATACAAAGAAAAGCAAAAGACAGTCTCTGCCCCCAAGGAGCGCACAGTCTACTGGGGGAGACAACCTGTAAACAGCTATCTACACAAAACTCTATGTGGGATAAACTGGAGATATCAACAGATGGAAGGCACTAGAAAGAAGAGGGAATCAGGAAAAGCTTTTTATAGAAGATGGGATTTTAGCTAAGACTTAGAGGAAGCTAGAGAACCCAGAAAGCAAAGATGAGGCGGGAAAGAATTCCAGGCATGGGGTAGAGCCAAGAGAAAAGTTATAGTGTCTTATTTGAGGACTAGCAAGGAGTCAGGTCATTGGATCTCAGAGGAGTGGGAGGTGGAGGGGAATGCTGGGAGTGTAAAGTGTAAATAGACTGGAAAGTTTGAGGGGGCAGGTTATAAAGAGCTTTGAACACCAGAGGGCTAATCCTAGAAGTGATGTGAAGCTACCACTGCTTATTGTGGGGGGTGGGAGCAGCCAAAGTTCAGCGTGTGACATGATCAGACCCGTGCTTTAGGAGGATTTATCAGCAAGGCAATAATCACAATATCAACAATAATTGTGAACATGCCTGTGTAGTTCTGTACTGCAAAATAGAAGACACTCACTATGTAGAAGGTAGTAAGAAGTAAAACATTTATTCAGACACCAGAGAACCAAATCCCCAAACCAGTAAGCCCACTTCACCATAACTGCAAGAAACTTAAGACACAGTATCACAGCAGAGAGCCTTGACATCCCATTAGCCTTCCCCTGTGCTGGGGCCTTCCCCAAACACTTACAAATCCTAGCTCACTCCTTGCCTGTGTCCTTCTGCTCCCACAGTTCTAACTTGCTCTGAGCATCTCTTGCTCCACTTTCCTCCCACCACATGTGACTTAGGCTTCCTTTGACATAAGCAGGTCACATGGGCCTATTAATGGGTGGGAAAGATCTTAAAATTTACATTACCATTACAGAGGATCACTAAGGAACGAAATAAATGTGGGGGAATTGATGGGTCTTACCTCAGCCCCTTCTTTATTTTATATGAGCTCAATTAACACTCGTTTCTCATGTTGTCCTTTTATTCTGTTAAACACTACACTTGACTGACTTATCCAATCTCATGTGTCATAAACAAATCT
The DNA here is from genome assembly GCA_028646595.1 of Phalanger gymnotis. NCBI lineage: Eukaryota > Metazoa > Chordata > Mammalia > Diprotodontia > Phalangeridae > Phalanger > Phalanger gymnotis. The sequence continues at coordinate 293,792,392 of CM053622.1, read as the reverse complement.
TATTTCTTATCAACACCTGTGGTTGACCTTCCAGAGAGATCTTTAGAGGAGATGCTTGTTTATGTGTGAGTTGGACAAAATGGACTCTCAGGTCATTGACAACTTTGAGATTCGGTGAGTCTAAGATGCTGCCCATTCTCCTGCTTCTTTTTGGTCAGAACCAGGAAATGAGTAGCTAGAGGTCTGGTTGCAGGGCCAGGACCAAAAAAAAATCAAAGAAGGACACTAGCTGAGGTCAAGTGATTCAGGATATCAGAAAGATATCAGATGGAATTTGTCTTTTTTCACTCTCTTCCTCTGCAAAAGGTACTTATAGCATGTATTATAAATTTATTTTGTGTTGAAGACTTCACATCCTTTCATTAAAGATGAGAACCAGTTAGTCAATGAGCAGTTGCTATGTACCAAGCACAAAGAAAGACAAAACCATGTTGTCTGTCCTCAAAGTGTTTAGATTCTAATGGGGGAGATGACATATAAGCAACTGTTTACATTTAAGATGTAAACGATGTAAATGGAGGTTCTCTCAGATAACAGATTCCTTATGTCTCCAATGGACTCAAAATCATTGACATTGGTTCTACAATTATTTTGAACTTATGGACTTGTTCTCCTACCACCCAGTGCTTTGATCTTTCCAGCCCTTTGGTTTCTAATAAGTACATAAATTTAAAATACCCTAGAAAAAAAGGGAAAAAGGAAAATGAGAAAGGTAAATATTGAACCAAAACAGCTGCCGAAGTCAGCAAGAGGGTGGGTGGTCAAGCAGCTGATAATGTCAACTCAAATTGCAAAAGTCAGTTCAGACAGGGGGAAAAGATAATGCAGGAAAAAAGGATGAGTCAGAAGGGTTATCAAGGTCTAAGGCAGTTCACTGAGAATCAGGCAACCTGTGGCAGCTGAAGGCAGCAAGGAGACATGGAGGAGGAGTATGTGTTAATATCAAAGACAACTGAGCAATGAGGGAGCTTCCAGCCCCAGCTTCAGCATTTCTATAAGATTCCCTCATGGAAGGAACCAAACCGAGCATCACAGAAACAGGATCTCCCGGTGCAGAGGAAGAACTGCAGCTGCCGGGCAGCTGGAAGAACCTGGCCAAGGTGGTGATTTCATGGACAGAGGAGTAACAGCAGCTTCTTCAGGCTTCCTCCTCACCAAAGCATCTTCCTTGTCTTCCCTCTGCCTCACCTTTCTTTTTGTCTCCAGTAGCAACAGCTAAGTGGCACAACATAAACTAGGCCTGGAGTCAGGAAGACCTGAGTTTAAATCTTGAGTTCAAACCCTGCCACAGACACTTCCTAGCTGTATGATCCTGGGCAAGTTACTTAACCTTTGCCTCAGTTTTTTCAGCTGCAAAATGGGGATGATAATAAGTATAATAGGTTGTTGTGAGGCTCAAATAAGATAATAGTCATAGAGTGCCCAGTATCCTGGCACATAGTAAGAGCTTAATAAATGCTTATGCTGCCCCCCCCAGCTATGTCTTCACTCTCCCTTTCCTTTTCACTATCATTCATTCACAAACACTTTCATTCATTCATGAACACTCACAAACCTATTTGTGTAGATCACAGTACCAGATCTGGGGGAAATACAACATTTAAATAAGATAGAGTCCTGTCCCCATTAAAATTCCCTTGAGGTAGTAACGGATCTCAGCATTGCAGGTTTAGGCTTTGCTGGATGGTTGGGGAAGTGAAGCTTACAATCTTACAGGAGTGTAAGATCCAAACACAGATAGTCAAATATCAGTCTCTTTCCTCAACCTTCTAGTTCCTTAATTGTCCATAATCTAAAATTGTTGTACATTAAAAAAATTATTTGTTGGTATTTCTTAAATAAAATGCTAATGGAATTTTTTTTAAAAAAAAATTTATATGTAGCTATTCTTCCCTCTGGGTCAATTTCTCTTATGAGGAAAAAAATACTCTTTATGGCTTAAGAAAAGGTCAGAATTGGGGGGGCAGAGCCAAGATGGCGGCTGGAAAGCAGGGACTAGCATGAGCTCCCCACCAAGTCCCTCCAAAAACCTATAAAAAATGGCTCTGAACCAACTCTAGAACTGCAGAACCCACGAAATAGCAGAGGGAAGCAGGGTTCCAGCCCAGGACAGCCTGGATGGTCTCTGGGTAAGGTCTATCCTGCATGGATCTGGGAGCAGAGTGGAGCAGAGGCCAGCGTGGGCGGCGAGGACCAACCAGACCAGGAGCCGGGTGTATATATGTATGCATATATATATATATATATATATGTATATATATGTATATATATGTACATATATATACATATATATATATGTAGAGAGAGAGAGAGAGAGAGGGAGAGGGGGAGGCACTGAGTGAGTTGAAGATGAAGGGATGATATCTAAAAGAAATAAAATCAAATTAAGGGATGAGAGAAGACTATATTGAGAGAGGTAGAAAGGGAGAGATAGGATGGGGTAAATTATCTTGCATAAAAGTGGCAAGAAAAAGCAGTTCTGTAGGAAGAGAAGATAAGGCAGGTGAGATGGAATGAGTGAATCTTGCTCTCATCAGATTTGACCTGAGGAGGGAATATCATACACACTCAGTTGGGTATCTTACCCCACAGGAAAGAAGGAGGAAGAAGATAAAAAAGGGGGGATGATAGAAGGGAGGGCAGATGGGGGTGGAGGTAATCAAAAACAAACACTTTTGAAAAGGGACAGGGTCA
>CM053622.1:293748654-293781736 GCA_028646595.1 Phalanger gymnotis | reverse complement strand
GCTCCTCTCATCAATGCAAGGTTCAAAGACAGTTCCAAAAGACTCATTATAGAAAAAACTGTGCACATCCAGAAAAAGAATTATGGAGTCTAAATGCAGATTGAGGCAAACTATTTGCTCTTTTTCTCCTTCCTTTTTGGTTTTGTTTCTTTTTTCTCATGATTCATTCCTTTAGTTATAATTCTTCTTTACAACTGGACTATTATGTAAATAAGTTCATTGCGAAGGTATATGTAGAACCTCTATTGGATTACATGCCATCTTGGGGGGGCGGGGGAGGAGAGGGAGGGAGAGAAAATTTGGAAACCAAAAACTTGTGGAACTGAGTGTTGTAAACTAAAAACAACAAATAAATTTTAAAAACAGTAAGTAGCATTTATCTAAAACCTTCAGTAAGCATTATCTGTGATAAGGATAAGCTAGAAGCCTTCCCAATAAGATCAGGGGTGAAACAAGGATGCCCATTATCACCACTCTCATTCAATATTGTACTAGAAATGTTAGCTTTAGGGATAAGAGAAGAAAAAGAAATTGAAGGAATTGGAATAGGAAATAGGGAAACAAAACTATCACTTTTTGCAGATGATGGCATACTTAGAGAATCCTAGAGAATCAACTAAAAAATTACTTGAAATAATTAAATTGTAGGATATAAAATAAATCCACATGCTATCCACATCCAGAACAAGAACTGAATGCAGATAGAAACTTACTATTTTCACTTTTTTGTGGCTTTTCCTTTTTGTTCTGTTTCTTTTCACAACATGACTAATGTGGAAATATGTCTACATGGCTGCACATGTATAAACTATATCAGATTGCTTGCCATCTTGGGGAGAGGAGATGGGAGAGTGGGAGAAAAAATTTGAAACTCAAAATCTTAAAAAAATGAACATTGAAAACTATCTTTACATAATATTTACCAAAAAATTTAAAAAATGAAAATAAAAACATTTGTTTTAAACAAATGTAGCCTGGATAAACTCTGGAAATCCTCATCAGAACTCACACTCTCCTAGCCAAGTTGAATCTTTCCCTCTCAGAGTTCTAGGGATTACCCTGAGGTGATAAGGTGTCTTCTCTAATGCCAGCTCTTTGAGCCCCCATTCTGGCACGTTCTACCCCATATTAACTGGCAGTGATTAGTGCTTCAGTTTCATTTAACCAATTAACTTTTATAAAAATATATTTATTGAGAAGACAGAGCCAGAAGAGAAGTGATCAAGCACCTTTGCTACCACTTGGCTCCCCTTCCCCCAACTAGAGATGCTACATTCTTCCTACCTCTCACTTCAGTCACTGAGAAGAGTGAGCTAACCCCTAAAGCATAATAATAATCACACACGTTTATATAGTGCTTACTACATATCAGGCATGGTGCTAAACGCTTTGATATTCACAACAACCCTGGGAGGCAGGTGGTATAGTTCCCCCTATTTTACATATGAGGAAACTGAGACAAACAGGGTTAAGTGGTTTGCCCAGTGTCACACAGCCAGCAAGTGTCTGAGGCTGGATTTGAATTCAGGAAGATGAATCGATGAGTCTCTAAATCACTTCAGTCTCCTATTGTTAGAGGCCACCTTAAAAATGCAGAATATAATCACTATCCCCTGCAGCAGACTTTCTCATAGATGCTCACTGCCTAATGTCAACATCTTCATGCCTGGATGCAGCTCCTTCTAGTTTCTGCGCTACCATGGAATGTGATTACCACACATTCCTGCATGCTGCTGACACAGAATTTGAATGGGTGGGGGAGTTTGGGAAGAGAGCCTTAGCATTGCCGAGTCAGTTAGGCTTAGAGGTGATCATGAATTGTAGTGAACATGTCTGAGAACCATTTGGCAAGAGAAGTAAAGTATTTAATAGCATGAAGCAAACTCCTCTTTCTGGTCACTAGTTCCATTGCTCATGGATACACATGAGTACAAAGCTGACCTGGGCTGTCCCTTCATGGGCATCCCTTTGGACTACTTTGTTCTTCAGTTGTTTTCAGCCATTCCAAGTCTTTGTGGACTCATTTGGGGTTTTCCTGACAAAGATACTGGAATAGTTTGACATTTTATTCTCTGGCTAATTTTATAGATGAGAAAACTGAGGTAAACAGGGTTAAGTGACTTGCCCAGGGTCACAGAGCTAGTGTCTGAGGCCAGATTTAAACTCAGGAAGATGAGTTTTCCTGACTCCAGACCTGGCACTCTATCTACTCCATCTAGCTGCCTTCTTTGGATCACTACAAATGGATTAAGAGCAGTTGAGGCCTGATACCAGTTAGACTTCCAGGTACTTTCCAGATACTCAAGAGCACAGATATAGTTGTATAATGACAAGGAGACTGGGCTACTGGGAGAGTTATTTGGGCTAAGGCAAAAATCACTATGTAGATAAATTCAAAAAGCATTTATTAGGCACCAGCTGTGTATAAGACACTTTCTTCCAAGCCAAGAAAGCATCCATGTCTATTTCAGTCAGGAAAGTGGCTAGAAATATAGTAGAACAATACACTCAGTTTATATTTGTAGTTGAGACAAAATGCTAATTTCTTGTTTCTGTTTTCTTTGTTTTGAGAAAAGTACATCTAGAGATAGGCCTCTGAAACAGAGGAACAGAAATATAATTAAATAAAATAGAAAATTTTAAATTAGACTAAATAAATGAAGACTTAGCATGTCACTTCTGGAAGATTGCTAAACGTAGCATATGATATGCCGTTCTTGCTCATGTTCATTGCTCGCTAAAAGTTTCCGAAACCAATTAATATGTTTCCCAAAAATTAATATGAATGAGTAATTTTTAGAAAAGGGGTGCTGTTGTTCTCAACATCTGTTGATGGAACTCTTGCTAACTGACCCTTTCATCTCTGTATTATTCACCATGGAAAACATGCTTCCAGTAGGTACATATAGGAGAATTAAATCCTTCTTTTTCTGGGAAGGACAGTAGGCTTATGATTGTTATTTCTTTTTTTTTAATTTATTTTTAATATGTTTAGTTTTCAGCATTGATTTTCACATGCGTTTGAATTACAGATTTTCTCCCCATTTCCATCCCCCACCCCACTCCAAGATGGCGTACACTCTGGTTGCCCTGTTCCCTAGTTTGCCCCCAGTTTGCCCTCCCCTCCGTCCCCCCATTCCCCTCTCATCCCCCTTTCCCTTACTTTCCCCTCTTCCCTTCCCCTCCACCCTCCCTAGGAAGTCAAGCAATTCAACATAAGCCACATGTGTATCCTTATGTATAACCCTTCCACAATACTCATGTTGTGAAAGACTAATTATATTTTGCTTCTTCCTAACCTATATGATTGTTATTTCTAAGAAATCTAGAAATCTCTGGCTCTGGACAAACATCAAGTAATGCCCTTTCATCTTGAACTTTACCAGGACTTCTATAGTCAATAAATTTTAGTCCATGACCAGTGAACCTGCAGGACTCATCATCATATGATGGCTAACAATTATATAGCTCTTTAAAGTTTCAAACAACAGCCCTGGGAAGAACATGCCATGGGGATTATTATGCCCATTTTACTGATAAGGAAGTTGAGTCCCAGAGAGGTTTCAATAACTTATGCATGGCCATGCAGCTAGAAAGACAAGAAGAGGTGGAATCACCAGTTCATATGAAGGAGTTGGCCTTAGAAAGAAGGGGCACCTCATTACCACAGATTTCAGGAAAGGAGGAAAGAGTAGGAAATGATGTCAAGGGGTTTTGAGATAAAGGGAAGAAGAAGCTACAGAATCTCCTTGAGGAGTTCTACAGTGTACTGCAGTAGGCTTACATTTCTAGTTAAAACCTCATCCCTAATAATGCTTGCCATATTAGCTTCTGTGAACCTAATCCTGATCTCTCTCTGCCCATGTTCCTATAGCCACTTAGACGACACAAAGCATCTTATCTTGTATTACAGTCAGGGGTGTGTGTGTGTTTGTGTGTATGTGTATGTGTGTGTGTATGTTTGATTTCCCCTACTAGCTTGTAAGCTCTTTGGGGGCAGGGACTGATTCTTATATGAAAAGCTTATTTTTTCTATAGCCTTTTCCTCAAAACCACTCTGAAAAGTTGGGAAGCACAAATAATTTTTATTCTCATTTAACTGGTAGAGAAACTGAAGGGTTAAGTGAATATGTCACAAATCTAGTGTCAAAGCTAGGATTCTTGGTCCAGGAATTCTGCTACCTCTTTGCCACTGTCACAACATTTTGCTTAAGGTCTTATAGATCTTTGCAATGATTCAGGAGGTAAGAATATGTGTGGGGGCTTGGGTGGGGTGGGGTTGGTGCTAAAAAGTAGGAGAGAATCAGAATTGAGAGGTAAGGAGAGGCAGGAGTATTCCCTGGAAAGAAAGCAGGCAGATCTGTTGAGGCTGCTTCAGGAAGCCATGTGCCTCAGAGGCAGCAATGGATATAGAGACAGTGGCAGAATCTATTATGTTTCAGCTAAAGTAAAAAAGGCAGGGGTAGCAATCATGATCTCAGACAAAGCAAAATCTAAAATAGGTCTAATTAAAAGAGATAACCAGGTAAACTACATTTTGCCAAATGGCATCGTAGATGATGAAGTAATATAAAAAATGTTTACATCAAGTTTCTCTGATAAAGGCCTCATTTTTCAAATATATACTGAGTATAGAACTGAGTTAAATTTATAAAAATAAGAGTCATTCTCCAATTGACAAATGGTTAAGCATACAAATTGGGAGTCTTCAGAAGAAGAAAGCAAAGCTGTCTATAATCATATAAAAATGCTCTAAATCACAAATGATTAGAGAAATGCAAATTAAAACAACTCTGAGGTACCACTTCATACTTATCAGAAGTGACAAATGGGAATGAGGAAAAATAGGTAGATTAACAAATTGTTGGTGGAGTAGTGAACTGGTCTAATCATTCTGGAGAAAAGTCTGGAACTATGTCCAAAGGGCTACAAAACTGTGCATACCTCTTGATCCTACAATATCCCTACTAGGTCTGTACCCTAAGGAGATCAATAAAAAAGGAAAAGGACCTATGTGGACAAAGATATGTATAGTAGCTCTTTTGTGGTGGCAAAGAATCAGAAATTGAAGGATGTTCATCAGTCTGGGAATGGCTGAACAAGTTGTGGCACATAATTGTAATGGAATACTAATGTGCTATAATTAATAACAAGGGGGGCGGCTCCAAAAGAAACCCCCGACAACATGGTGGGGTCTACATGAACTGATGTAAAGTGAAATGAGAAGAACCAGGAGAATGTTTGTAACAATAATGTTGCTTGTAGCTGCTGTAGGGGTTCAAGGCCAATAACAACAGTGCACAGGAGGGCTCTTAGCACAGGTCCTTTGATCTGCTTTTTTAAAGGAAAGCAACTTACTTTAATAAAACATATATATATATATACCATTCCCTTCGTTCAGGGGAAAGGTCAACACCCTGAACTTCAGAGCAAATACAAATGGAAATTACAAGCACAAATTATATAAACAGAGCAAATAATACAAATGAACAGCCAGGGCTTCTGCCTGGCCATAGCAATACATACATAGTTATCAGAGAGAGAATCACCAACATCTGGGTTTTCAAAGCTTGGGGAGGGGGCTCCTTCCTTAATGGCTACCCAGAGTCTCATCTGGCTCCACACATGAATACTTTTCCTATGAGTGAGCCCCAAAGCACAATGCTAATCTCAGAGTATGTATACTTCACAACCCTCATGATCCAGGCTCATGTGACTTAGGCTTCCATGTGACTTAAGTAGGTCACATGGGCCTATTAAAGGATGAGAAAGATCTTCTCATCAAGTAAAAAAAAATACACTAACAATATAATGTTATACAAAGCAATATCATAATGATAGTCAACTGTGAAAGACTTAGCTATTCTGATCAAGACAATGATCCATGACAATTTCAAAGGGCTCTTAATGAAAAAATGCTATCTTCCTCCGGAGAGAGAACTGATGAACTCCGGGTGCACACTAAAATCTCCTTCCTTCCTTCCGTTCTTCTCTCTTCTCTCCTCTCTCTCTCTCTCTCTCTCTCTTTCTGGTTTTTTTCCAATATGGCTAATATGGAAATACGTTTTACATGGTTTCACATGTATAACTGATTATATTGTTTGCCTTCTCAGTGGGTGGGGGAAGGGTAGGAAGGAGGGATAGAATCTAGAACTCAAAATTTTAAAAGAATACTAAAAATAAACAAATATTAAATTTTTAAAATGAAAAAATCATCAAAATATATAATGATTTTAATATACAAAGAACATGGAATGATGATTACATTTGAACTGTAAATTTCTATTATGTTTAGTTTTTTAGTGCATTTACATGAAATTTAACAAGATAGTAAGAAAAAAATATATATATATATATATATACAGAAAATGACAGCAAGGCCAGGTAACAGAGATGAGTATAGCATGATCCTGTAAAGAGTGTCAAGACAGCTAAACTCAGAATAAGTTTACTCTCATTACTGTCAATAAAGGATGCTCTATAAAACCCAGAGGTCGTTCACTTTCCTAGGTGTTGTCCTCTTTATTTGCTTCAAATAAAACAAGACTTGAGGCCTGGGGAAGCCTAAAATATTTTAGTTCCTGATGATGTCAAGATAGAATTGCTAATTTCCTTACATTTGGCATCACTTACTGGGTCCCAATATAATTTTCCCTGGTACACTAAGTGAAGCCATCAATATCCTTTTTTTTCATTCTTTTTTTTAGAGGGGGGAAGGCAGGGCAATTGGGGTTAAGTGGCTTGCTTAAGATCACACAGCTAGTGTCTGAGGTCGGATTTGAACTCAGGTCCTCCTGACTCCAGGGCCAGTGCTCTACTCACTGCGCCACCTAGCTGCCTCCAATCAATGTCTTCTTACTAAAGGTAAACACAATTCTCATTTATTTCAGAATACATTTCCTCTAATTCTAGGAATGAAGCAAAGTGGTGGGTGCTACAGACAACTAGTAAGCTTTGGGCCAGAGGTGAGCCTGAGATTGTAGTAGTGGAGATATCTTGACCTCCATCTGCATTTCCCCCTTTCCCCACCTCGTACATTTTACTGCTATTGTATGAGAGCAAAGTTTCAACTTTAGTTGGATATAAGAAATCCAGGCCAGGGGCTATATAATAAGCAATTCAGAACCTTCCCATAACCTTCAAATAGCCTCTGCAAGTGCCAACATCACCTGTTCAGGTCATACTCACTAGATTATGCCCCTAAGGAGGAGGAGAATGTGGGTTGGAGAAGGGGAAAGTGTCTTCTTCCAGACAAGTAGAGCATGAAGATCATTTTTTAATTGTTATTAGTAACTTCCAAGTCAAACTTTTGGAAGTGGTTCAACCAAGGCAAATGATAAAAACAAAGGTAGAGGCCAAATAAAGTTGTCTCACAGTTTTTAAATGAACTAGTAATTGACAGTCATAACAGCTCACATGATTATCCCTATTATTTCTTTTATTTCCTTAAACTTATTTTTAATCATTTTCCATCCCTATTCCTACTCATGATAATCTGGAGAAGCTGGTTTGATGGCACATTTCATGCCACTTGCTCAAGTGGCAAAAATGTTTATTTTTGACTCTGCTTGGATAGGAGAATGTCTAGTTTATCAGGTTTTTGAACAGTGGTCATCACATTTATAGTAGGTTGACTACAGGCTAATGAACCTGTGTGGCCTGGTCAAAATGACCGTATGCTTCATAACATAGCTCTCAATTCCTTAGAGTTCTTCTCTGTGAAAGCAGTCTGCATCTTGTTTTTTCTTTGTATCACCTTCAGGGCCATGAACAGTACTCTGTACACAGTGGGTGCTTAATAATTGTCTGCTGAGTGGATGAATATAAAGGTAAGCCTAGATATCTATCCAAGTCATTGTTCTTTACTTTGTTATTTATTTTCCCAGCATAGGGATAAAAAGTAATAATAGTTTATCTTAAATTATATAGCACTTTTAAGTTTACAAAGCATTTTGCTTTTGTCTAGTTAGTGCAAATATTATTTCCCTTAGTTTACAGATAAGAAAATTGAGGATCAGAGACTTTGAGTAATTTGCCCATATTGCTAATAAGCTGCAGAACTGAGATTTGAATTCAAGTCTTCAGAGTCCAATCTAAGTCCAATGCTTTCCCCATTACACTATTGTACCTCTCAAACCAAAAACACAGGCAGATCCACTGGGAACCAATGAGAATAGGAGAGAATTCACTAATGCCTAAATGGATTAGAAACATATTCCAACCCCCACAATCAAGTTTTTTCCAGCATCAGTGGGACTAACCCCAAACTAGCAGGGCTTCTGGGTGGCTAGCAATGGACACTATTACAAAAAAAAAAACAACACCTATGATATGGATATTTGTGTGTGCATAATCAGGAGTAAACTGGTGTGAGTGCTGGAGACAGATTTTTGTTAAAGTTGATTTTCTTCTCTCCCATCAACTTAATGTAGGGGTATGTATTGTTTTTGTCGGTTCTGTGTATGTCCATGTGTGTTGTCTAAGACCACTGTAAAGGATAAATACTGAGTAAAACCCATTTATCAAACAGTCAGTTGACAGTCACTAAACATTTATTAAGCATCCACTATGTGTCAAGCATTGGGGATATTAAAAAGGCAAAAGACAGCTCCTGTCATCAAGAAGCTCACAGTCTAATGTGGGATAAAAAGAAACTGAAAAGGGATAGTATGAGTTGGGGTAAAGGGGAAGGTATCTGGCACTGGGGCATGATAAAGTCCAGAGGAGTACATGTGGATGGGAAATGAAGAGATGGCTTCCCTGGGCACCCTCTTTAAAAGGAAGGTTTTATTAATATCCTACTGTACCCTAAGACTCTTTCAGCCAGAGATGCTGAACATCTCAGGTCTTCTATTTATTACTTATACGACTTTGGGCAAGTCATTTAATCACTTTGGGCCCTCATTTCCTGCTCTGATAAGGCCATGATTTTAAGGTCTCTCCCAGTCCTAAAATGTAGGTATGAATGAGTGAATGAATGAAATAGTATACCAAAATGATCATATTCCACAAGTAAGTTATCTCATTCATTCATTTATTCATTTGCAGATTTAGAACTGGAAAGCACCTTAGAAATCATTGGTTCAATCCCTACATTTTTCAGAGGAAGAAAATGCTAGCCAAAAAGGATGTGACATGTCCAAGGTCATATATGACTGAGCTGAGGTTTGAACTCAGAGCTTCTAACTCCAAATCTAAATTTCCATATACCATTTCATTCATTTATCCATTCAGTACTAACAACTAGCATTTCTATGTTGATCCTCGAAACAACCCTATGAAGTAGATATTATTATTTCCATCCCCATCTTACAGATGTGGAAACTGAGGCTAGGAGATGTTAAGGGATTTGTCTAGGATTATGCAGCTAGAAAGAGTCTGAGGCAGGATTTGAAAAATGGTCTTCCTGGTCTCAAGCCTAACATTCTATCCACTGGGCCACCTAGCTGTCATTAGCAGATATGTCATGGAGTATTTATAAGTGTCCCATTGGCCTGGCCCTAGACAAAATTGTGAAGCAAAGCTGTTGAGTAAATATTTTCTTAACATACTCATCAACTTAATTCCCTCCACAGGCATCAAACCTCACCCCTAAACATTTATCTTTTATCTCCTCCTTGCAGGTTTTTGGATCAACTAAATATTACCTTGAGAGAGACTGCTCCAATTTTCTTTGAGCTATTAGCTAAGAAGTAGTATATATCCTAATTTTTTTTTAGCATTTAAGGGGATTCTTGAGGACTGAAAAGATTTCAAACACAAAGGAACAAATCTCTAAAGGTATAATGTCAGGCATGATGATTAATAAGAGAAAAATTTCAGGCAGAGAGGCTTTCTCAAAGCCCCTCAACTCATATTCTATAGAGTATGTACACACCAAAGAACAAAGAAAAACAAATAAAAACTGAAAAGTGGTTTCGACTATTAATTGATCAACAAGCAAGCTAAGTACTCAGGATAGAAAGAAAAATATTTTAGAAAACTGTAAGTCAGCTAAATTTCTGTAAAATCCAAGTTTAGTCAAGGGAAACAGCTCATGGGACATCCTTCTCTCCATCTCAGTAGAGGAGTGGAGGATGAAGTGATGCAGAGAAAATAGAACAGAACCAGGAGAACATTATACACAGCAACAGCAATACTGTAATGATGGTCAACTGTGAAAGATTTAGTTACTCTGATCAAGACCATCATCTATGACAATTCCAAAAGACTCATTATGAAAAATGCTATTCACCTCCAGAGATAGAGAACTGATGAAGTTTGAATGCAAATTGGAGATTTTTTTCATTTTCTTTATTTTCCTTCTTTTTTTGCAACATGGCTAATATAGAAATGTTTTACATGGCTTTGCATGGGTATCATTGCTTTGCCTTCTCAGTGGGTGGAGAATGGACTGGAGAGAAAGGGAGAATTTGGAATTCAAAATTTAAAAATGAATGAAGGGGAACTAGACATTCAGAATATCGCATACACTATCATACATAATGTTTTATTACTTGGTTTTGCTTAACTACTCATCTTTTTCAGAAGGGAAGGTTCATTGGGGAAAGGGTGTATCAGGACATGACAATGGTGTATAAAATAAAAGGCATCAAGAAAACTGTCTTTTGTAATTAAAATAATTAGTTGAGGAGGAAGAAGAAAAAAAATGCCAGGAGAAATAAGAACGAAAGTATCTCTAAGACCAACACAAGGAGGAGATAAATTCAATAGAAAGGAGCTGCTTCAAGAATTAAAGAAAAAAAATCCAGGGGCTAGGAGTGGGGTGAATTAATTTGAATGCAGTTTAAAAAATCTCCAGAGAAGCTAAATAGAGGGAATAGAACTGGAGGGTATTTGGGCAAAGATTAATGCAAAGAAAAATACAGGAGACTGGAAAGACACTGGAAGGAGACAGAGATTGGGAAATAGACAACAATCCAGGCATTAAAGCTTCATATAGAAGTGATGGAGGATTTAGACATTTCCTTTAATATTCTACCAATGATTTTATTCCTCAGATGATGAAGAAAGGGACAAGGGGAGCTGCTATTCTGGACCTGTTTCAGATAAAAAAGAAAGAAACTGACCAGTTGTGGTGTTGTACACTTATTATTCTTGGTACTGGGGAGGCTAAAGCTGGTGGATCACTTTAATTTTGAAGTCCTGAGCTGAAGTAAGCCTAAAACTGATTGTGTATCCACACTGTCTGGCACTGGTATTGTGAGATCCCAGTAGCAGAGGGATTACCAAGATGCCCAAGAGGGAGAACTAACCTGGAAAAGAAAGAAAGAAAGAAAGAAAGAAAGAAAGAAAGAAAGAAAGAAAGAAAGAAAGAAAGAAAGAAAGAAAGAAAGAAAGAAAGAAAGAAAAAGGGAGGGAGAAAGGGAGGGAGGAAGGGAGGGAGGAAGGAAGGAAGGAAAGAAGGAAGAAAGAAGAAAGAGAGAGAGAAAGAGAGAGGGAGAAAGAAGGAAGGAAAGAAAGGAAGGAAGAACAAAGGGGAGAAGAGAAGAAGGATTAAAGGAAGAAAGAAAGGATGAAAGGAAGGAGGGAAGGAAAGTGGGAGGAAAGGGGAAGGAAGAAAGGAAAAGATGAAAGAAGGGAGAGAGGAAGGGATGGAAATCAGAAAGAAATAGAGAAAAGCAAAAAAGCAAGAAAAGAGGAGGGGAGAAGAGGGAGGGAAGGAAGGAGAGAGAGAAAGGAAAGAAGGGAGAAAGAAGAGAGAGAAAGAAAAGGAAAAAAGAAAAAGAGAAAGGAGGAACTGGTATATATAGAAATGTTGGGAACCTGGGAAGGATGGAAATATTCCAACCTATAATTTATGAGAAGAGAAAACCAGAAATAATTTGATGTTCACCCAGATTTGGGGAGACTGAATTTTAGAGTATTCAGAGAAAGTATAGGAAGAATCACTATGGCCTAAAATTCCACGTGAGGGTTTAGCCTAAAAGGTATGGAAAGCTCTTCAGCATAAAATTCTGATGACCAAATTATTATGAAGAAAATGGAGAGCCTTGCAAATTATGATATGTAGAGGACATTAATCAACTTATATGCTAAAAATATGCATGGAAGTAAAAACAGATTACAAGGGGAAATAAGGGTAAAATTTTATAAGAAGAGTGCCAGGTTCATTGATGCGCAGAATGTCTTGAAGTTATCAGTGTATACTGAGGAAAACCAAAACGAATCTTTAGCTATGTTGGAGCCAAAAGGAAGATCACAGAGGGGACAGCATCTCTGCTCAGAGTTTATTGGAGAATGTTCAAATAAGTTATTGTATATGAATATAATAGAATTCTATTCTGCTGTAAGAAATGATGAAGGGAATGGCTTCAGAAAAATCTGGAAATACTTGTATGAAACGATGCAAACTGAAGTGAGTAGAACCAGGATAACCATTTATACACTGTCTACAATATTGTCAAGACAAGCAACTTTTTTAAGATGTAGGAACTCTGATCAGTACAATGAACAACCATAGTTCCAAAGGATCATGATGAAACATACTACCCACTGCTAGACATGGACTCAGAGCAAAAACTGAAACATTTTGTTGTTGTTCATGGCAGATGCAGGAATCTGTTTTCCATGACTATATTGTTATTCTTGCTTTCTTGAGGCGGGAAGGGGAAGGAGAGAATTCAGAGTTGAAAATAAAATAAACTTGATTTAAAAACAAATAAATAAAAAAATTTAAAGGGAAGACATTCCAGTAATCTTTATATCCCAGCACTGTGCCTGGCATATAACAGGTGCTTAATAAATGTTACTGACTAACTGTAGTAGTCTAGTTGAGCTTTTTATGGTGAGATCCTTTTTTTTTTGTTTGCTTATTCTTCTAGTCTATTTCCTGACTTTGAACTTGATGTTAGGGTCACAGTGTGCATTTCTGTAGGGAATGTCTAGTTTGGCCCTGTTGCTGCTTTCTTGAGGTACAATGTTGTGTTATTCCAGTATCTCAGAAACAGCTTAGGACTCACAAGCATTCAAGGGTCCCAAAGTCATTTTCTCCAGAGCAAAATCTAATTCCTCCCTACTGATCTGAGATCTGCAAGTTCCTGACCAGGATTTGAGTCTAAACAACAATGGAATGCTACTAAACCATCAACCAGCTAGAAAGCTGAGCTTCCCTTTGGGCTATGATTCCTACCCTGGTTGTTCCTTCGCAGGCTTCAGACTGGGCTAAAAGCTGGAACTGAGACCCTAGTCTGCTCCTGAGGTCTTAGGTACACAGCTGCTGTTTGCTTCTCTACTTGTACTTCTCTAGGTATACAGCCCAGGATCCAAGACTGCTCCTTACCCTGGAATGCTACCCCTGTGTACAGGTCCCCTCTTCAGTCTGACCTGGTTTGTGACTCAGAACAGGGCAGTGAGTGACAAAGATGCCAGTTAGCACCTGTTCCCTCATCCTGCATAAGGTTGGATGCCTCAGTTTGAGTCTAGGACCTCCTTTTCCTTGGGGTTGTGGCCTCTCCCTGCTCTGCAGTGCTTGGAGAGGTGTGCTCCTGACCAAACCCTGTCCCCTGTGTTCACAGAGCTCTCTGTCTCCCTTTGCCAACCTGGGTTGGAAAAATGACTCTCTGTGACTTTTTTGTTTTATATTTCCTCATCAGGATTCAGTCTGGTTTGTTTTCAAGATCTGATTGGAGAAATGGGGGGACAGGGAGCTCCCTCTACTTCTTCCTGCTATCTCATCATCTTGGCTCCCTTCTGACCTGATCCTTTTCTGACCTAAGCCACTTAGCCCCATCTTGGGCAGTCTGCTGGCCTCCTGCTTCCAGGAGCTCACCATACTGGTGCTGGTCTTAGCTCAGATACCTGATTATCTCTACTATAGCTCAGAAATCCCAAATCCAAGTGATCCACCAGTTTCAATTTCTCTAGTATCAGGAATTATGAATGTGAGCACCCATACTGGGCTCAGAGTGCTAATTCTCAAGATATTTCGAAGGAGGGGGGAAGGATCTCAAACACTTCAGGGGGAAATAGACCTGTTATTACTGAAAAGGTGAGCAAGAAAATATCAATAACGGACTCACATGCCTGATTTTATGTCTCTACAAAATCTATATATGAATTTTCTATACCTACATTTCAGTATTTTCAATGAAGCTATGGGAAGGGAATAGGCAGGTTTTTTTTAGACAATATTTTATATCGGATCACATTTTCACATTTTTACAACTGACAAGAACCCACTGTGTTCATTATTTGTTGATTATTTTTTAAAAAAATTTTAAAACTTGATTCATTATAGCAAACTATCTCAAAGGCAACCCCTACAATAAGTGGCCTCCTGGGATTGTCAAAAACCAAAGATGATTTCTTGAAATACAGAATAATAAAGATAACTTTCAGTAAGGATAAAAAGTCAAAAGGAAAACAGTTCCTGCCCACAAAAAATTTATATTCTACTAGGGTAATTATTTAGTTATAGAGCTGGGACAAGCACATAGTTCATCTAGTTTCCAGTCCTAGGTTATAATTGCATTTTAAAAAAAATTATAGGTTTAGACCTCATAAGTATCTTAGAGGCCATGTTAGTCTAACACCTTTTTTTATAGATGAGGAAACTAAAGTCCAGAGAGACTGGGACTTGCTCAAGGTCACACAGCTAGTAAAACAGCAGAACTGGAATCTGAAACCTAGGTACTGGGTTTTTTGCACTATACCCTAGATTCTGTTTACTGATATCAATGGAAATGTAAACCAGGGAGATATATTCTTACCAAAGGTGTTTGTCAACCTAATGGCGGATGTCTAAATATAGACTTCAAATAGAACGAAGATTGTCTGTAACTTATCTGGTATATTGCTTACTTTGTTTATTCGTTTGTGTGTTGTTTTCCCCATTTGATCGTAAGCTCCTTGAAGGCAGGAACTGTCTCTTCCCCCTTTTTGTATCCCCATTGCTTAGCAAAATACCTGGCACATAGTAGGCACTTAATATTTATTGATTGATTCTCAATAGATGATGAGGCCCTCTAGAAGTTCCTATTTCAAAATGACATTGTGCTAATTGCAGCAAAGCCCTAGACCATTGCAGAGTCTCTTAAACGGGATCCATAAAGAATTAAGCCTAACTATCTACACAAAAAAACCTAGTGAATAAAGAATGCTTGTTGTCAGGACACTGACATGCCATGTAGTATAGATGGTCCATATAGATCCCCTATTAGTCTATGTGCTTTAGACAGACAGTACACACAGAATTGAAGACTGAGTAGAGAGTGAGCTAGATTACCTTCATGAAATTTCAAAATGTTTATAACAACCCTGACTTCTCTCTGAAACAAAGATCCATCTTTCTAATACCAATATTCCTCAGAAGGTGTCATATGGTCATGTCATGGAATATTAGTGTCTGAAGAATTAAGTTGAGGATCACCCAGAAGGCAACAGGGAGGTATGTGTTGCCACAAGTAGGCAATGACATATTACCATACTAATGAAGAATTAATTACAAAATAGAAACAGAATAAAGGATATCATCAGAGACTGGAAAAGAAGAAGGGAAAATAATAAAATTAGAGCTAGGTACAACCAATGGACATCTTCCATGATATGCATGCAATTTCAAGAGATCTAAAAGAAATATGTCTTAGCACATTGGATGCTAAATCCTCAGAGGATTTACAGGATCATGTTAAATAAGAGTTGCCCACAAATTGGTATTGATGGGTTGTGGTCCATGCTTTCACAGTCGTGCCCACGTTAAGGACAGTTGTGTCCACAAATTCATCAAAGGATGTTTTAAAATCCTGAAGTATATTTCACTTTATTAGACTTGATTCACTTTATTAGACAATTCTTATTTTGCAGACCATACAAAACAGGTGACAGGATGGATTTGATTTGCAGTCGGTAGTTTGCCAACCCCTGGCCCAGACCATAAAAATCTTTTTGACTACAAACCCTGTGCCTAGTACTTTAGTTTTTCTTCTCAGGTTTGTGTCACTTGCAAATTTGGTGAGGATGCCAATTCTGCCTAACTCAAGTCACTAACAAAAATGTCCAACAGCACAGGGTCAAGCATAGATACCTGGGGCACTCCATTCAAGACCTCCTTCTAAGATGAGTCATTAATGATTATTGCTGGGGTCTGGACATTGAACCAATCCATAATGCTACTTCTGCACAATTCTTCGGTTGTAATGTGTTGTAGCCTACTCATGCTCACCCCATACCTCTCCATTGCTTTTGTGTGATACTCAACTTCAATTCTTGGGAGATTGTGGTTTCCCATGACCTGAAGTCTTACAACAACTCTGGAAAAATATTTGTATTCAAAAGATGGGCATTTGTTTCAGGATGAAGGTTGGGATCACTAATAAACTGTGGTATTTTACAATCTCCTCCTCCTATTCAATTCTGGGCCCACTTCATTGTCCATTTTCAATGCCTGTCCAAGATAAGCTTTGTGGGTTGACTATTCAATGGCTTGTGATATTGAAGAAAATAGGAATTTTTTGTTCACTTGTTTTTTTTTCCCTTTTGTGGTTAGTTAGCATAATGTCATTCTGAGAAAGGAACATTTGGAAGAGTTCTTTATCTATCTATCAGTCAGCCAATAAGTTAATCAATAAGCATTTATTAAATGCCTATTATGTGTTTAGCACAGCCAGGCGCAGTGCTAAGAACTGGGGATACAAAGACAAGATAGTCTCCCCCCTTTTTTTTTGCTTGAAAAGGTTCAAGTCTCTTTATTATCTTTAAAATAAAATGCTTACTTTACACATTAGTATTTTTACTGTTCTGCAATTCTGTTCCCACTTATTTATAATTATTTTATTTTTAATTCATGGAATAAAAAAGCATTCTCATAAAATAGTATAGTACAAATAAGATGATTGCACATGAAATTGCAAATCCATTATGTATGACTTGCTATTCCTTTTAAATATATAATAAAGTTATCATGTAAATTTCTTTTTCTCCTTTTTTTCCCCTTCCCTTGCCATTCTCACCCCAGAGGTAGCCTGTACTCTTGAGGAACTCACAGTCTAATGAGAGATAAACATGAAAACAACTATGTACAAACAGGCCATATACAGGATAGATTAGAGACAGTCAATAGAAGGAAGGCACTAGCATTAAAGATGATCAACAAAGATTTTTCATAGAATGTGGAATTTTAACTGGTACTTGAAGGAAGTCAGGGAAGCCAGAAGGTGGAGATAAAAAGGGAGCATATTCCAGGCATGAGGAATATCTAGTGAAAATACTTAGAGAAAGGAGATGGAGTATTTGTATGGGAGAAACAGCAAAGAGGTCACTGATACTGTATTGCAGAGTATGTAAAGGTGGTGTGGGGATGGCGGGGTGGAGTGTTAGACTAGAAAGGTAGGAAGCGGCCATAATACGAAGGGCATTGAATGCCAAACATAGGATTTAATTTTATCTTAGAGGTAATAGGGAATCATTGGAGTTTATTAAATAGGGGAGTGGGAGTGAGATAGACAGATTTGCACTCCAGAAAAATTAATTTGATAATTGAGTTGGAAGAAACTTGAGACAGAGACCAGTAGGCTATGTCAACGGTCTAGTCTTGAGATGATAAAGATGAGAGAGAGAGGGTGAAGAGTTAAGGATGATACCTAGATAGCAAGCCTGAGTGATTGAGAGGATGGTAGTGTCCTTGACAGTAACAGAAAAACTTGGAAGTAGGGAGTGTTTGGGGAAAAAATAATGAGTTCAGTTTTGGACCTGTTGACTTTAACATATCTATGGGACATTTAGGTTGAGATGTCTAATAAGCAGTTGGATATGGAAGACTGGAGGTCAGGAGAGAGGTAAGGGCTAGATAAGTAGGTCTGAGAATCATCAGAATAGAAATAATAATTGAAACCACGGGAGCTGATGAGGTCACCAAGTGAAATAGTAGAGAGGGAGGAAAACGGGACAGAGCCCTAAGAGGAATTCACCTTTGGAGGGTGTGATCTGGATAAAGATCTCACAAAGGAGACTGAGAAGGAGCAGTCAGACAGGTAGGAGGAGAGTCTTTATTCCATTCAGACTGTGCAATGGACAATCCTCCATGAAGGTGTCTTATACCTTTGGCTCATTGTTGTATGCCTTGCTTGATATTATTGATCAGAGAGCTGTTGAAAAATAAAAGTGATTTCTATTTTTACTTCCTTCAAGGAATTCTTATATGATTATGCTATACGAGTTGGACATACCTTGTTGCAGTAGTGTCTTTAAGAAGACATTCTGTTTTACCTAATGAAATGTTTTTTATTGTTAAATGATAAATACAAAGGAATCTTGTATGCTTTACAGTCAGCCAATTAGATTACTAAAAAGATGTGATCTACTATCAAAATTCACTTCAGAAAGGTTACTTGTTCCATTCTCATCTTTTTATCAAGGATGTCCTCTATGTATGTATACATTATTCTCATAAAATCTTCGTAGGGATGGAAAGTAAATGTATGAAATTTTATTTAGCTATATTCTTAATCATCTTTTTATTGAATGTAGTAAAATCTGAGTTCTTTTCCCCATAAGCCTTTTGTGTCCTGTCATCTTTCATATATCTTGAGAAAAGATCACTCATAATTTCAAAATTATATTGCTTTTAGCATGGGATGCTTCTTTGTATATTTGGTCTATTCCAGCAATTTTTCCACTTTTGGTGGGGGGGCTATATTCTGCTGTCTCAGGTTGGGCATATCTAGAACTATGAAGTTAGAGACCAAATGTGGTGACTCCACTGTCCTTCATGATATTGAGTTTTTTATGAAAATCTTTCAATCTTTGTCTGCTGAATTTCAATTACATTTTAAGAAATCTCTTGGGATAACAATTAGGATCTTTCATCAAACTTTAAGCTTGATTTTCTTTGCTTTATACAGTTACATTGTTCATAATATTTTACTCTCCTTCTCTGAAATCTTTTAAAATGTGTTTGTATTCTAAAATGGTATTGTCCTCGACAAGGTGATCAAACATTTGCTGATTGAAGTACTTTCTCTTTAATATGGCAATATATGTGTTAGTATATACGTACACATATATACTTGCGTGTGTTTGTATGTGTGTGCATTAAATTTCTCTAGAAAATAATTTTAATCACAGTCAATGTTTGTTCTTCCCTCCATTTTTTAGCATCAGCACCTTTAAAAAGAGATTACATTGGAGTTATTTTAATTGCCTGCCTTATATTTTTCTCATTTTCATTATTCTAGTTTTATATCAATTTTGATCTTTGCTCTAACAAGTTGGTGGCACAGCTACACACAGACAGCTAATTTGGGAATGACTCCCACATTAGTAACAAGTTGTTTCCTATAGTAGTCTAGCAACTGTTGAAAAAAAGAGAGAAATAAAGTAAATGTGATATGTCTTGTCTTTCACAAAGTCATGTTCACTTTGTCAACCTCACTTTCTTTTCTCCCTTTTCAAAAACTATCCCTTTGATAATGTGATATAGAATTTAGCAAAGAATAGAAGTCAAGCTCACTGGTAATATAGTTTATAGGCTCCATTCCCTTCTCTTCTTTTGAAATTGGAGTGTTTCCCCTTCTCCAATTCTATAGTTCCTCTGGTATCCCCAATCTTTCAATGGATTGCAGGATCATAGATTTAGAGCTGGAAGGGACCATAGAGGACATGACCAACGGCCTCATTTTAAAAATGAAGAAATTGAGGTTCAGACAAGGACTTGCCTAGTCACACATGTAGTAAGCATCAGAATGAAAAGTCAAAGGTCCCCTCATTCCATGTCCAAAACCTTTCCTACTATAGGACAACGGTTCAACAATAAATCACAACTACTAATTCTTTCAGTACCCTAGAATATAGTTCATCTGGTCTTGGTGACTTGAATTCATTTAATTTTTTTTTGGTAACGCTTCATACTTCCCGATAACTTAGAGTGCCTCAAACACTTAACCGTGACCCTGGGCAAGTCACTTTACCTACATCTGCCTTAGTTTACTCATATTACTATTGGGCCAATAACAGCACCCACTTTCCAGGGTTGCTTATAAGGATGAAGCAAGATAAAACTTGTAAAATGCTTAGCACTGTGCCAGTCACATGCTATAGGTGCTTAATAAATGCTTGTTTCCTCCCTTCCTTTCTCCTGGCTAAACAATACCAAAAATTCCTCTTCCACATGACAGACACTTCTGAGCCTCATTTTCTCCATCTGTAAAATGAAGATAATACTTGAATAATCTAATTCACAGGGCTGTTGTAAGGAATGAATTGGATTACATACATATGCATATATATGCACATATAAACCCAGAAAATGTTATACATAAGTAAGCTACTATTATTCTGGAGTCCCCATATTAAAATGCAAATACTAGTCAATTCAGTCAGATATGCCAATTTCTTCTTTGTAGTGAATTCGCTAGTTAGTAAATGCACCAAAAAGTTAAATGATTTGGACATGTGAAGACTCACTGGGAAATTAATGTAATGTGGAGGGTTATACTTACTAGGGAAAATACTAAGTGAATAAAAATAAGAGTCAAGAAGTCTACTTCCTTGGCAATTTAGCATCAGGAAGTGGTAATATCGTGGGCACATGGTGATATAACATGGGTACATCTTATCTCAGAACTCCCTGATGTCTGGGGAATAGCAGGTAGCCACATCCATAATCTATCCTCTATCAGTGTCTTCCTCCAAAATGGAAAAGGAAAGCTGTAAACCTAGCTAAGAAATTCATCAGGGGTTGTAATGAGTTCAACAAGTAGATGAACAAAGAAATATTTGTGATATAGAAAATTACAAGCTTTAATGAGTGTAAATTGATGGGAATGAAAGATTAAAAGAGGTCTAGGAGAAAGTTATGCAGTCCTCTTAAAGACATTTACAGGTCTGAAGAGTGATCCAGTAAGATCTGAGAATTCTCTGATCCTGTGGTGCTGATGATGAATTAATTCATTACAAGTGTGACCAGGGACACAGCACTAAGCCAACTTTAAACACTGTCACAAGGACCTCAAAGGTTACATAAGGAGAAAGAGCTCATGGAATTGCAAATAAATGAGTCAGTCTTATTGTTCACCTATCTAAAAAACAAATTTGATACAAAGTAAAAATATTTTTTAGACAAGCATAAATGTATGGCTAATTGGTTTTTCAAGAGCATACTGTTTCCTGCCCTCTGATATGATACTGAAAAAGTATGTTTTTAGAGGTAGGAGGGGACAAATCCTTATGGGATTTACTTTATAGTAGTTACTCCTGAAAACGATTATTAGAAAACGAGAACACATGAAATCTACGTAATATTTTCTATAGGGTATTGTCCCAACTGGGCACCTCTTAAGGATAATTAAATGACATAATGACCTCTTACTTGTAAAACCTAATAGCCTTTATCAACCATTTTAACCTTTCTGCATCTCGGCATTGTTGATGTATCTCTTCTCTTGTTTATTCTTTTCTTTCTTGGTTTTCATAGCTTTGTTTTCTCTTGGTTCTCTTCCTAGCTGTCGGATTGTTCCTTTGAACATCAATCATATACTTCACTCCCATTAACTGTGGGTAAGCCCTCACCTCTTTCTCTCCACACTCCCTCACGTGGTGATCTCATCAGCTTCTGCTGGTTCAATTGTCATCTTTATGCTGATGATATTCAGATCTGCATAGCCAACCTTAGCCTCTCTCCTGATCTCCAGTCCTATATCACACACTCCCTCTTAGACATCCTGTAACTATTTCAAACTTATCGTGTTTTTCAAACTCAAATCAGATGTTATTATTGTGCCATTCTTTTGCCTAACTTTCCTATTACAAGGCAACCATACCTAGGTTCCCAACCTGGGTGCCATTACTCACTTCGCATATCCAGCCAGCTCCCAAATCTTATGATTTCTGCCTCCACAATATCACTTGTCTACTTCTCCTCTTCACAACATACATAGCTACCACCCTAGATCACATTTTTGCTTCATGAGGACTCAATGTGACATGGTACATATACACTAATACTTCATCTGTAAAATGGGGATGATAAAAGTTCCTACCTCCCTGGGTTGTTGTGACTGTAATGCATTTTGCAAACTTTAAAGTGTTATATAATTCTAGCTATTATTATTAATACTTCAATAGATCTATGATCTAATCAATTTAGTTGCTCTCTTTAACAGTGCAACCCATCCATGCCTTCTTAATCTGTGTCTCTTCCATGTACTACAATAAATCCTACATAGGGAGTTCACTCAATGTGTTAAGGGGTTTCCTCTTGATTTCTTGATATTTCATGGGTACCAATGCATCATGAGAACCATCTGTCCATTATCCCTCACTATAGCTACATGGTCCAGAGGATGAAAGGTAAAATGAAACAATTCACTTCCTTTTCTGGTTACATATATTTTTGATGATATCTTTTGCACAGCTTCGTGTCTGTAATTTATAATTTGTAATATATTACATTCCACTGACGTCTACAAGTCTCTCCATTGTCCTTTGTGTGATTCTTAATTTTGATTCCTCAGAAATTATAGTATTTCATGATTTGCAGGCATATAGCATCACCAAAAAAATGCTCAGATGCTCAAATGGAGCTGTGATCTTACTGATGGGGATGAAAGAAAACTTCCTTTTCCTCCACCCGATGTAGTTCAGATCCTACCCTCCGACCTTCTTGCCAATGACCCCTTCCTTCATTTCCTTCCTGACTGGACACTGATTTCTCTGCTCCCACTGCTGTCGGAAAGAACATGGAATATTCCTCCACTCTGATCCCATAAGCCCATTCCCCCTCTCCCCAATGATGGTGGCCTAGTCTGTTCCCATCCTGCAGGGCAGACACCCCAATGTAACCTTAGTCATGTCAAGTCAGCAAATATTGTTTACTATGTGCCAAACTCTGTACTAAGCTCTGTTGATACAAATACAAGCCAAAAGAAAAGACAGTCTCTACCCTTAAGAAGCTTACATTCCAAAGGAAGAAGACAATACGAACATGAAAAAGGGAGTGGGGGATGCTCCCTGCATGGGTGCATGGTCGTTAAGTTTAGAAAATGAAGGATGTCCGGGTTCTTCCTCCAAATGGATGTTCCAGGAGGAATTTGTTAACAGAAGGAGGTCACAGGGGTAAAAGGAGAAGGCATTGGAAACAAGGTGGCAAAGTTTGGAAAATAAGGAATGGCTGGTCTGGGCCTTTCTGAAAAAATGGAGGACTTTTGGACCTTGTCATTCACCTTGTTGCAGAACCCTTAGAGCCCCCAGGCCTTTCCAACCTCCCTAAAGCTGACCCCGCCCCCTCATGTATATTGCCAATTAGAGTATGAACTCTTTGAGAGCACAGACTGTCTTCTTTTGTTATGTGGATCCATACCACTTTTCACAGTGCTTGTGACATTATAAAGTATTTAATAAATGATCATTCATGCATTCATTCATTTATTCATAATACCTCCATGCCTACCTATTTTCTGTCTTCTCCGTGCCCTTCCTTTATCAGAAGGAGGACTGCCCCATTTTCTCTTGACATCACTAAGATACCAGAAAAACACCCTGGCTGTTCTTGCTATATGACTTGCTCATCATATCTTTCTGTATAATTTTGTCAATGGTTTCCTTTACTCGAATTCTTCTTCACAATTCCTCATTTATTACATCTTGAAATGAATGGCTTATATCCATCACTGGCCTTTCTAGCCAAAAAAATAGTGATGTTAGAGAGGATTTTGAAGAAAAATCAAATCAAAGAGCTTAGGGTCACTTAAAAAACACATCTGCTCAGTTAGACAATGATGCAACTGTTCAGACCTTTAGACTTTTCAAGCTAACTAGCTACTTGCTCAAAGGAAGGAAACACAAAAGAGGGAAGCTGTCTAGAGTCCTTGGGTCTTGGCTAGCCTCGTTAAGGCCCGGGCCCTCACAGCTATTAGGGTATAATCGCCATGATACCAGAGTAGAGAGAGGGCTTTGTCTTTTCCTTACCCAGCAATTGCACCACATCTTACTGCCTCGAGAGCCATGTTGTTGTTGTTGTTGTTGTTGCTCAGTTGTTTCAGTCATGTCTGACTCTTCATGACCCCATTTGGGATTTCCTTAGCAAAGATACTGAAGCGGTTTGCCATTTCCTTCTCCTGCTCATTTTATAGAAGAGGAAACTGAGGCAAACAGGCTTAGTGACTTACCCAGGGTCACACAGCTACTAAGTGTCTGAGGCCAGATTTGAGCTCAGGAAGATGAGTCTTCCTAACTCCAGGCCAATCAGAAGAGTCTCAGCAAGAGAGAGGCCAACCTCCAAAGTTTCTATGTTGTCTCCCAAGAACAGACAGAGAATATTTGCCCATCCTCAAATGAATGACTGAGCATGCAATGGAAAGGGCTCCTTATACAAGGATCTATGTAGAGAAATAATAGTTGATGTTTAGAGATAGTCTAAAACCTTCATGATTCCTAGCATCTTCTTCCCTTTTGTCCACCACTCTGTCACCATCACTGTAGGGTCAGAAGAGGGAAGAACAAGACCAAAGGGCATTTTATATTTTTCTCTTGTTCATAGCCAGTGGCCTAGTGGCCGGCCTACAGGTAATGACCTTCTCCATATTTAAGTTGGTCTGTCACTGGGATAGCAACTGGAGCCCTTCCAGCATAGTATAATCTGCCACAGTTGATGTTTTGCTGTCAGAGCTTTCAAGCTCTGCACCAGGAGGCATCAGAGTATGAGTTTTGTAGAAGTATTATATTAAGTAATTTCAAATGTAGATTATTCTAAGCAAGGAGTATCATTTTGTCTTTACAGAAATTGCCTTCTAAAGTGGATACAAAGAAACAGACATACACAACTATATTTTGATCTTAGAATAATAAAACCACTGAATTCTGAATTTGGAAGAATTTGGAGTTAGATCATCAGGTTCAGTTTCTCATTCAGCAAATAATCCCTCCTGGCTTCCTGTAAAATGGTCTTCCGGCCTGTTTAAATACCACTAGTGAGGGAAGGGAAATGACTAGCTTACAAGGCAGGCTATTCCATTGTTGAACTATTCTCTTTGTTAGAGTGGTATTCCATATGATAAACAAAAACCTGCTATCTTATAATGTCTATTCATTAGTCTGTCTTCTGAAGTAACATAAAGCACCTGTTCTATCTCCTACAAGAGAACTCTTTAAATATTGGAAGTCAAGAATCATGCCTTCCATTATTTTTCTCTTGAGCTAAGATCCATAGCTTATTTTTTTCCAGAGGCAATTGAGGTTAAATGACTTGCCCAGGGTCACACAGCTAGTAAATGTCTGAGGTCAGATTTTAATTCAGGTCCTCCTGACTCCAGGGCTGGTGCTCTATCCACTGTGCCACCTAGCTCCCTCTATCCTTAGGTCTTTCAAAATTCTACACATTATATAGTTTCTAGGCCCATTATCTTCCTTGCTATCCCCCTCTGGACAAATAAAATTAATAAATGTCCTTTAAAAATGTGGTTTACTTGATTACTGAACACAATATTCCAAATGTAGGCTGGAGAGCACAAAGTACAAATGAGATTTTGAATTTTCATGACTTGAACAGATTATCTGGGGTGTTAACGATATGACACAACCTAGAAAATGGTTATTTTAGGGGATGACTACAGCAGGAGAATAGTTTTCTCTGTGTCTAGGCAGATATGTAGCTTGTGCAATATTTTCCTCTTGAAGAACAGGAATCAGTTGGTGGGATGTGGAGAAAATAATTGATGGATTCATTGGGCCTTTTGTCTCCCTTTTGTGCCCCGGTGTGTGTATAGTGAGCTCTTCATTAAGTCTAAAGCACATGAGTCTAACTCTTTTGATTGTACAGTGTATTGTCTCACTAAAAGAATAATGCATATATTACTATGTGTAAAAACAGAAAGATAGAAAATAAACGAGGAGACAGCTATTTGAATTACAGATACACTTTAGTATTATAAAAGTCCTCAAAATATTACCTAACATAAATTTTCAAGATTATATTCTTACCTAATATAGGGTTCATTCAGCATTATATGGTAGAAAGCTGAGAGGCAGGAGCCCTGGGTTCTAGTCTTGGCTCTGCGGATAAAATTTGAGAGACCTTAGACAAGTCACTTAACTCCTTTGAGTATCATTTTTCTCACATAAAAGATGACGAGTTTGGAATTGGTCTCTCGGGTTCCCTAAAGCATAGGCACTCAGTGAATTCAGAATTTATATACTATTTACTCTTCCTTATTGTTTGGTAAATCCTTTAAGATTTGACCTTAAGATCAAGGGACTAAATTATAAGGGAACTTTAGAGATCATTTAGTCCAATCCCCTTATTTTATAGGTGGAGAAATAGAGGTCAAGAGAGGTGATGTGACTTTGCCCAGGGTCACACAGGTTGTAGCAGAGCTGAGAGTTGAACCTGGTCATAGAATCATAGGTTTGAAGTTGGAAGGAACCTTACAGGTAGGTCCTCTAGTCCAGCATCTTCATCTTACAGACAAGGAAACTAAGACAATGAAATTCAGTGACTTGCCCAAGGCAGCATCATAGGTGAGATTTCTAGCTGGTCTCAAGAGATGAGGAAACTACTTAAGTTTAAATGACTATAAGCTATCTATATTTGTTATGAGTTTTGATTTTTCTTTTTCAGTGAGGAGATGTGGGAGAGAAAATAGGTTTCTGAAAATTAAAAAAAATCATAAAAATTATTTTAAGAAACTGGGAGGTGCAGCTGATCACGTGTTTCTCTTCATCACTCATTTCTCTGAAAGATTAGCTGGTAAAATGATGTGTTGGCAGCTCATCAATGTTTATTCAGATAAAGAACAGGTGTTGATTTTTAATTTAAGAAATATCGAAAGAGGAGAGAAAGGGCTCTTTGTTTAAAGTTTAGGCCCAAATTAGTGCAAATCAAATAAAAAAGTGTAGACCTTTCAAGCCTAAGGATTTTATATTTTAATCCCAAAAACAAACTGGAACCACTGAGGATTTTTTAGCATGCTAAAAGACATGGATTTCAAGAATGAAGATGAAGAGTAATGTTTAAAGACTTAGAATGATAAAACCCTAGGAATAAAGGCCTGAATTAATCTATTAAAAGTGACAACCATAGGATCAGTCAGTCAATAAAAATTTGTTGAGTGCCTACTCTATGCCAGATACTGTACTAAGCACTAGGGATAAAAAGAAAGGAAAAGATAGTCCCCGTTCTTAAGGAGCTTATGATCTAATGAGGGAAGACAAGATACAGAAGGAAGAAGAAAAGCAAGGATGAAGTGGTAAAGGTCCCCAGTGCGGGGGGGGGGGGTGGGGTGAGGAAGCTCATTATCCAATGACAATAGAAAACAAAACTTTTATGCAGTGTTGGCGATGTATAATGTGGTATGGCCATAGCCATGTAGTATACCACAAACTCATACTATTTGTGCAAAAATCTTGAGCCATGGGTTATTTCTTTAGAACCTCTCTTTTCAATTCTTAATCCCTGAGTCCCAGCTACTACTGACACCATATGAACTGT
Organism: Phalanger gymnotis; assembly: GCA_028646595.1. NCBI lineage: Eukaryota > Metazoa > Chordata > Mammalia > Diprotodontia > Phalangeridae > Phalanger > Phalanger gymnotis. Next base: position 293,754,318 of record CM053622.1, on the reverse strand, counting down.
CCTGAGTTTGTATTGAGGGGATCCTTACCCCCCAAAATTCCATATTCAAAGTTTTCAAGGCAAATGGATTTAGGGGTGGGGAACCTGTGGCCTCGAGGCCACGTGTGGCCTTCTAGGTCCTTGGGTTCGGTCTTTCAAAGAGTCCAAGTTTTACAGAACAAATCCTTTTATTAAGGGGATTTGTTCTGTGAAATTTGGATTTAGTCAAAAGGCCGCACTTGAGGACCTTGAGGGCCACATGTGGCAGAAGGTCCCCCACCCCTGGATAGGTTCTTTCCTATCAGTCTGCAAACATTACAGTCTTTTTATGCCTGGGGAATGGTGGCTTGTCCAACTAGTCTTCTCTCAATTTACAATCCCTTGGCTAAGATGCTTCAACAACTTCCTTGCTCTTCTAACCCTCCCCCACCAAAAAAAAAATAAGCTGAAAAGTAGCTGAAAGTTATTGTGGAGCAGAGGACTAAAGAAATTAAGTTTACACAGTTACTTCCCAGAATGTGTGGGGACTTCTGACACAAAAATTTTCTAGTCTGCAAAATGAAGACCCTTTGTCTGTGGTTAAATGTAAATTTATTGCAATAGTCTCCTTTATACCTTCTATTGGCAGGGCATTCCAAAGTACCACTACTGATGTCATCAATGACATCATGAGGGAGGTCTACCATCAATGTTGTAGCCCACAGACTGGGCTGTTCCAAGTATCTCTTTAATGGTTCCAGAGAGGTCTCTTGACAGATATCAGTGCCTCATCTGTCCAGCAATGTTGATGATGACATTGTGACTGCTCTTTTCCTTGCATTTAATATTTTTCTGATTCTTTCTATCCCAAGGAAGTTCCTTTAGGGCTTTGATGATCAAGGCTGGGGCAAAAGGCACAACCTCAATCAGGGCCTGTCCGTTTTGAATGGTAAGTGTTACCATGATCCTTAGCCTTTTCCAGTCACCAGTTTTCTTGGCCATGTCATCACCAACCTTTTTGGGAGACGAACTCAAGGGACCAATTTTGGAGGCCGGAGCAGATGTGGCACTAATATTCACCACCAGTGCACCTTAAAAACAAAACCGTAATTTCATTAGGGTCAAACTTGGGTGGCACGGGCGATGAAGGTAGAAGCTCAGCCTGGATGCTGTGGGGTGGCTGTGTCAGATGAACCCAGATTCAAGACAACTGAAAGAAACTGCATCTTCTCCCCCCAGGAGCTGGAAGCCTGCCAAAAGTAAGGTGGAATATTTCAATGTGAAGAGATCCTATATGGATTCAGATAACAAAAGAATTAAATTCCATCTGATATTCAATCTAGTCATCATACAGGTCTGTCGAGAACAGTTTTTGAACCCTCTCTCCTTTCATAAGCCTCCCTCCCTACTTCTTCTGAGTCCCCTTTTCTGGCTTATAGCATACCCCGCAAAGGTAGATGCTCCCCAAGGCTCTGTCCTTGGCCATCTCTTTTCTCTCTATGTCATCTCCCTTTACAGACTAATTTGTTCCCTAAATGTCAACTGCTACCTCTTGGCAGACAATTACGAAATTTATATTTCTACTGCTGACCTCTTTCTTGAGCTGTGGACCCACATCTGGCTGTGCAACCTTGGGTAAATCATTTAACCTCTTAATGAATGAGTTTTCTCATCTGTAGAATGAGAAATAACGTATATGATCTCTAAGTTCTCTCTTAGCTATAAATCTCACCATTTCCCATTGTCTGATAGACATTTGCTATTAATTAGCTTCTGGCACCTCAGATTTAACATGTCCAAAGCCAAATTTATTATCTTTTCCCCAAACATGTTCTTCCTACTGATTTCATTATTTTTATCTGTGACCACACCATTTACCTAGTCTCCCAAGTTTGAAAAAGTGGGTAGGATTTCTGGCTTTTCCCTCTCTTTCTCCTTTTATTTCCAATCAGTTACTCAGTTGATTCTACTTCTTAATATTGCTTAAATCTATCCCCTCTTATCAATTTCTACCATTTATGGAATCTAATACTCATTTAGTAGGCCAAACAGCACCCTTCTGGGATAATTGAATTGGAGATAAGAAGATTAGTTACCTGAGCTCCTGAAGTCCACGTTAGTCCTTAAATTCTCTGATTAATTAAATGGAGGTAGCTTCCATAGCTTCTAGGAGCTGGCACTGTGCCTTGCACTACTGGGGCTTAATACACATCGGTTAAGTTTTTGTTGAATAACATCACCACTAGAAAGGATGAGGCAGGCAGTTGATCTTAGTAAAGTCTGATTGAAGGGGAAAGTGAAAACTTAGTTGATGATACAGATGGAATCTCTGCAGGGTTCTTCTCTGTCTAGCTCGCTCTTCCCTCCACACACTTTCCACTGCCTGGAAAATAAACATCAATTGGTGATGTCATTATGATATCCATGAGTATCGGTTGGCAGCTCTCCCAGATGCAGAATGGATGTGGTATCCATGGCAGCAGAAATACAGGATTTAGACTACAGCTCCATTTGGGTTCTACAGATAATGGAGTTGGCTCACACTGTGGTTGCCCTTGCAAGACTCATGACTTGGCTGAACTGTGCAGGAGGAAGGAACTTTGAAGTTCTTTGGGATAGGACTGGGCAGAGACAAGTAGCTTTGAAACTTTGAGTTTGGATGGCAGCCATGGAAAGCCTTTGACCTTCCTTTGTTAGGCTCTGAAAAGGGTAGGGCATTAATTAATTGTTTTTAAGTTTATGAGACCACACTAAGGTATTGTCTGTAGCCAATTCAGACAAACTTGCGCCTGATGTCTGATTAGATACCACACAGATTATCCTGACAGTGGTGTTAGCAATGAGAAGTTAATGATTCTCATGAGATCGAAATCTCCTAATAATATAGAGTGAAAGGGAAACAGGCCACACAATATGAGTTTAGAATTTTTGAAGCAATCAGTCACACAGCATAAAAGACAATTATTGCCTCAATATTCCTGAAATCTGTTAAAAATCAGTTTAACTAGCATGGATAGCAAGTCATCAGGTTATAACAGCTTACATGTGCCCAGGACTGTCCTCACAACAAAGCTGTAAGGTGGGTAGTGCAGGTATTATTATCTCCACTTTACAAGTAAGGAAACTGAAGCTTACAGAGGTTGGGTAACTTGCTGAAGGCCACTGCATTAAGTGTATGAGTAAAGACTCCAGCCATGTTCTCCTGACTCCAGATCTCTACCATAGGTCAGTCTTCTTTCTCTTCTTCATCTTTGGTGAAAAACTTGGTCATAACAATTATACATCATGAAATTTCATTTTTACAATTTACATATTGTTGTAGTTATTGTCATATTGTTTTCTTGGTTCTGCTCACTTCACTTTGTATCATAACGTATGCATATTCCTGTTTCTCTGAATCCTTCATATTCATTCTTCCTTATGACATGATATGATACATGAACAATTAATTTGGCTTCCTCTAATTGTTGGACATCTACTTTAATTCCAGTTCTTTGCTACTATAAAAATTGCTTTTCTTAGTGTGCTATCTAAATTGCTTTGCTTTGAACTAACAGTTTCATTTGACTAACTAATAAATATAATCACATTGGAGGAGGCTTTATGATTGTGAGTGGACCGGGACCTACCGAATACTCTCAGTCTGGGGTAGACTTTTCTGAGGGATCCACGTGTTGAGTTGAAGGAGATGATGCCCTTTCAGGTGACACAACGGCATGAGTTATCTGAATAGTATAAGAGTCTGGCTTTTTTCTTCTAAATCCTGTATTATATTTTTCAAATTTTTAAAAAGTCTTTTTCACCTATCTCCATCTTATATTGAAATCAATTAATGGTGAGGTAAACACTGACTTCATTTAACGTGGAAACTTCTTCCCCTAATAGCTATCAGCAACTCACCTAAAACTTAAGAGTTTTAGAGAAATGGTTGAGGCACTTTGAGGCTGAGTGACTTGTCCATGGTCACATAGCTAGAACATATCAGAAACAAGACTTGATTGAATCCAGGTGTTGTTGACTTGAAGGTGAGCTTTCTATCTAGCATGCAAAGCTACAGGAGTTATCATTTTTATAAATTAAGAAAGTGAGGTTAGGAGTGATTAAGCATCTGGCCTAGGGTCACACAAGCAATAAGTAAAGAATGCTTAATTTAACAATTCAAGAAACATTTATGTAACTCTTTAATTACCTTTTATACAAGGAGGACTATGTTACTTCCTTGGAGAAATACAAAGTTTAAATAAATGGGAGCCCTGTTCTGAAGGAATTTATAGTACAGAGTTGGAGATAAGATACACAAATAACTGTCATATAAAATAAAGCATAAGTACAAGAAGGGAGATAAAGAAAGTACTAGTCTAGTAGAGGAATTTGAAATATGCAAGTAAGCAACATATAAAATAACACATGAAAGTGATGACATGTGCTAAACTCTGAATATGAAAAGATGGGAGAAGATATTTCAGGATGTCATCTTTAAAGGATGGCAAGGAATTAAAATGGTGGGGGGAAGGGGAGAGGAGAACAGTTTAGGTATAAGAAAGTGTGCACAAAGGTACAGTGAGGAAGAGTGCCATGTGTCACTAGGACAGTGACCAGGGCAGGTGGGCTGGGGAATACAGCACCTGGGGGTAAATAGCTGATAGGGGTCTAGAGGCCATGTAGTCAACAATCTCTTCATTGTGAGGAGAAGGAAACTAAGACCTAGAGAGGTCACAGTATTTAATAATAGGGCTTTGCTTGTAACCCAGGGATTCTGATTCCATATGTAGTCTCTTCCACTATATTATGTTGCTTCCGGTTGCAGAAGCTCTTGAATGCTCGATTTGTAGGCAGTAGGGAGCCACAGGTAGCTAGGCAGCTAGATGGTGCAAAGGATAGAGCGCTAGGCCTGGAGTCTGGAAGACCTCAGCTCAAATCCAGCCTCAGACACTTACTAGTTGGGTGACCCCAGGCAAGTCACTGCTTGCCTCAGTTTCCTCACCTGTAAAATGAACTGGAAAAGGAAATGGCAAAACCACTGCAATATCTTCACCAATAAAATCTCAGATGGCGTCATGAAGAGTCAGACAAGACTGAAAAACAACAGGAATCCACAAAGGAGAGCTATGGCCAGATCTTTGCACAACCATTATGCATCCATTCAAGCACTTTACCTCATAAAATTAGAGCATCTAGAGACAGAAGAAAACCTTAGAAGCTATGAAGGGCCCTTCACAATGTAACCTTTCCAGTAGTAGTAATGGTTCCCTTGTATGGCTCTGATGGTACAGTCATAATGTAAAAGCATAGTTCTTTCCACCCAGTGCCTTGGCACTGGCTATGCCCCCTGCCCATTTTCCTCCCCCTCCTCCTCTCCTCCTTCCTCCTCTTCCCCCTCCTCTCCCTTTCCCCTTCCCTCTCCTCTCTCTCTCCCTCCCCTTCCCCCTTCTCTTCTCTCCTCTCCTTTCAATCTTTTCTCATCTTTTTCCTGCTCCTCCTCCTCCCCAATCCCCTGTTTCCTTCAGTTAAGAGGCTTTCTCATTCCTGCCTCACCCAAACTCCAAGCTGGCAGTGTCTGCCCCCCAGCTCCATACCCTCTCTGTCATCCCACAACCCCTCACTAGGGGGAAAACAAAGGCACTGTTGAGAGGGAGGGAGAGAGAGGGGGAGGGGAGGGAGAGGGAGAGAGAGAGAGAGAGAGAGAGAGAGAGGGAGGGAGGGGGA
>CM053622.1:293713068-293748154 GCA_028646595.1 Phalanger gymnotis | reverse complement strand
TGTAAACAGCATATTGTAGAATTGTGGTTTTTAATCCATTCTGCTATCTGCTTCCGTTTTATGGGAGAGTTCATCCCATTCACATTCACAGTTATAATTTCTATCTGTGTCTTTTTCTCCATCATATTTCCCCCCTGTTTATGCTTTTATTTCTCCCTTTCCCCTTCCCCTCCTCAACAAAATTTTATTTTGACCACCACCTTCCTCAGTTTACCCTCCCTCTTGCTTCCCCTCCCTTATCTTATTATTTTCCACTTGCTACTTCTTCCCTCCCTTCTGACCACTCCCCTCCCTTTTTTCCCCCTTGCCCCTCCTACTGCCTGTAGGACAAGTTAGATTTCTATACTTCTCAGGGTATGTTATTCCCTTCTTGAACCAGATCCAATGACAGTAAAGCTCAAATACTGTTCGTCTCCCTTCCTTCTTTCCTTCTACTATAATGTGTTTTTGTGCCTCTTCATTTTATGTAATTTACCCTTTTCTACTGCCTCCTTACCTCTTCTCCCATAACCCTCTTTTACATCTCTTATGTTTTTTTTCTTATATCAGTTATTTTATACAGACATTCACAGTCTATGTGTATCCCTTTCAATTGTCATAATAGCTGTACTGTTCTCAAGATCGACATATTTGTGTGTATGTGTATATATTTATCAGAGATACATAACATGGTGTAATCCTATATAAAGAGGTAAGAAATTTGCCCTTGTTGATTAATAAGGTTTGTGGGGTTTTTTTCCCCCGTTTACCTTTTTATGTCTCTCTTGAGTTTTGTATTTGAAGATCAAATTTTCCATTGAGTTCTGGCTTTTTCATCAGGAAGGTCTGGAATTCCCTTATTTCGTTGAATGTCCATCACCTTGCCTGAAAAATTATGCTTTATTTTGCTAGATAGTTGATCCTTGGTTGTAGTCCCAGCTCCTTTGCCCTTTGGAATATCATATTCCAATTTCTCCTGTCATTTAATGTAGAAGCTGAGAGATCCTCCGTGATCCTGACTGTAGTTCCACGATATTTGAATTGTTTCTTTTTGGCTGCTTGCAGTATTTTCTCCTTGACTTTGTAATTCTGAAATTTGGCTATAATATTTCTTGGTGTTTTCATTTTGGGATCTCTTTTAGGGGGTGATCGGTGGATTCTTTCCATATCTATTTTACCCTCTGGTTCTTGGACCACTGGGCAGTTATCTTTGATAATTTCTTCGAAGATACTGTGAAAGCTCTTTTTTTCATCGTGGATTTCCGTTATACCAATAATTCTTAAATTATCTCTCCTGGATCTATTTTCTGGGTCAGTTGTTTTTCCAATCAGATATTTCACATTTTTTTTTTATTTTTTCATTCTTTACATTTTGTTTGACTACTTCTTGGTACCTCGTAGAGTCGTTAGCTTACACTTAAACAATTCTAATTTTTAATGAGTTGCTGTCTTCATTTTGCTTTTGAGTCTCCTTTTCCAATTGGTTGATTTTACCTCTCAGCGTGTCATTTTCTCTATTTAGATTCTGAATCTCCATAGCCATTTTGCCAATCTTATTTTTTAAGGACTTGATTTTGTCATTTTTTTCCATTTTTTTCTTTTACCTCCCTAATTTGGTTTTTAAAATCCTCCTTTAGCTCATCCAGTAATGCTTTTTGGGCTTGAGACCAGTTCACATTCCCTTTTGAGGTACCAGATGTGGGTATAGTGTCAATGCCATCCTCATCCAAATGGGCATTTTGATCATGCCTGTCTCCATAAAAAGAATCAATGATCCTTGGTTTTTTTGTGTTCTTCTCCATGTTGGTTAGCCTTTTCCTGGCTTTACAATGAATTTCTGCTTTTGGGGCTCAGGGTTCTTTGTCCCAGGTTTCTTATTCTGGGCATTGTGAGTCTATTTACTGCCTTTGTGTATTATAGCCTTTAGTTTCCTGAGGTGTGGAGGAGGGGTCTGGCTACCGGAGGTCTCTTCTTCCCCTGGGGCTGCTCTTCAGCAATGGTCTCAGCTGTTTGTTGTTTGTGCTGGCGTCTGCCATTTCCTCTGGGGGTACAAAGGTACGTCTGGGCTCCTGGTGTTGACCCCTGCTGGCTTTGCCCCTCTGGGACTCAGGAACTCCCACTGCTTGGCCACTGAAGCCCCACTTCTGTCTCCTCTATTGCAGCATTTTTTCCCAAGGAATTCTCTGGATTGGGGGGGTGGGGCGCAGAGATTAGAGCTGTTTACTTGGCAATTATGTCTCTTGGAAGTTCAAGAAGACCCGTTTCATAACAATTGGGCTGCAGTCCCCAGGAGTTGATGTCTCAGGGCTGGTGGCATTGCGCTGCTGCCTCTTGTTGCTTCCACAGACTGCCATCCTGTGTTGGGAGGCCTGGGTTTCTCTGCCAGTTTTGGGTGCCCAGCTTTCTCCCAGCCCAAGCACCCTCATTTTAGAAATGAGCAAATGTTAGGAGCTATGAAGAGGAAAAGCCATACAATCAACAGGCATTTATGAAACACCTACTATGTGCTAGGCACTGTGCTAGATGCTGAACACAAATTTCTGACTTGAAATTTGAATCCACATATTCTTGATTCCTAAGCCTAATGCCCCATCTGCTATGTTGGCTGCCTCTTAGTCTTTTGGAGTGGTTGAGTGGCCTAACTGAAAGAGTGGTCATTAATGGACTGATGTCATCTTGGAGGGAGGTCTGGAGTATTCTTGTGCTGTTTAACATTTTTATCACTGACTTGGATAAAGGCATAAGAGGGGCATCTAGGTGGTGCAGTGAGAGCACTGACAAGTGAGGCCTTGAGTCAGGAAGACCTTGAGTTCAAATCTGGCCTCAGCCACTAGCCATGTGACCCTGTCACTTGTCCAGAGGAGATAAAACTCATGATGCATGCATGAAAGCATACAGAGTAAGACATCTGAAAGGCAACATTTATTAGAACTCAAGGTGTTAATAGATGTTAGTGTCTTTAGGAGTTTAAAATCATTCTACCAACTTTGCAAGTTTGCAATCTCAATTCTCTTAAGAGAAATAGCCTTTTTGTGCATTAAGTTAGATTTTGATTGGTTGGTTATTGTCCTTTGTTCTCAAAGAGTATCAAAATGACATCACTATGTTAGATTCTAGTTATAGTGTGTCATGACTGTGGCTGGTCAGACCGAGATGAGCTTGGAATGTTCTGGGCAAAACCAGAACATTCCACAGGTTGGCCAAAAATTGTCCATGTGAACATTTGGGGTGGATTCTCTAAATTTGGGCATCTTGAGTTTCTTTTGAGCTACTTCAGTTCTGCTTTGTTAATAGAGCACAGTGCCTTCTCTGATGAGGACATAGCATTCTGGGAGGTCCTGTGCCATTGTCTCCCATCTCATACAATCAGTTCCAGAGTTCTTGAGAGAGACCTTGAGAGTGTCCTTGTATCACTTTTTTTAACCACCATGTGATTGCTTGCCCTGTGTGAGTTCTCCATAAAATAATCTCTTTGGCAAGCCTGCATTAGGCAGTCAAACAGTGTGGCCAGCCCATTGGAGTTGCTCTCTGCAGTAGAGTCTGAATGCTTGGCACTTTATTCGGAGAAAGGGCCTCTGTGTCTGGTATCTTATCCTGCTGGGTAATCTTCAGAATCTTTCTAAGACAATTCAGATGGAAGCAGTGCAGTGCCCTGGCATGGCGCTGGTACATAGTTCAGGTTTCACAGGCATAAAACAGTGAGGTCAGTACAACAGCTCTGTAGACCTTTTGTTTCATAGTCAGTCTGATAGCTCTTCTCTCCACACTTTCATTTGGAGCCTCCCAAACACTGAGCTAGCTCTGACAATGAGTGTGTCAACCTCATTATCAGTGTGCACATCCCTGGAAAGTACACTGCTAAGGTAAGTGAACTTATCCACAGTATTCAAAACTTCTCCATTTGCTGTAACCGATGATTCCAAATATGGATGGTGTGGTGGTGGCTGATGGAGCACCTGTGTTTTCTTGGTGTTAATTATTAGACTACAGTTAGCACAAGCAGCAGAGAATTGATCCATACTTTGTTGCATCTCAGCTTCAGAGGGTGCGTTGAGTGTACAGTCATCTGCAAACAAAAAATTCATGGACATTCCCTCCACTTTAGTCTTGGCTTTAGCCTTTTCAAGTTGAAGAATTTACCATCAGTGTGGTAGCTGACCTTGATACCGTGTTTGTCCTCATTGAAGTTGTTTGACAACATGGCAGAAAACACCATGCTTAGAAGTATGGGAGCAAGCACGTATCCTCGTTTCACTCCATTGCTGACTATGAAAGCATGAGCGTGTCATCCATTATCCAGAACCCATGCAGGCATGCCATCGTGAAATTGATGTACAATACTGATGAACTTCTCAGGGCAACTACATTTTGACGTAATTTTCCATAAGCCTTCATGACTGGAAGTATCAGAAACCTTGGTCAGATCTACAAATGTTGTGTATAGACCTCTGGTCTGCTCCTGAAGTTGTTGGGCAAAAAACACCATATTAACCATTCCTCGACCCTTTCTGAAGCCACACTGGCTGTCAGGTAGATGACCATTTTCCAAGTGAGGGATCAGCCTATTAAGGAGGACTCTGGCAAGAATCTTGCCAGCAATGACTAAAAGAGAGACAACCCCCTGTGATTGTCACAGGGCAGTCTATTTCCTCTACCTTTATAGAGATGGACAATGGAGGCATCCTTGAACTCCTAGGGGGATGACTTCCTCTTGCTACATAACCTGGAAAATTTCAGTCCACTTTTGTATGAGCAATAGGACCCCGCCCCTCCCCCCACCTTGTAAATCTAGAATCAGCACTAGGTGCTTTGCCACATGAAAGATGCCTAATGGCATTCAAAACCTCTTCTTTAGTTAAAGCTTTCGTTAGGGATTGACTTCAATCTGAGGTAAGCGTTCAGTAGCTTCAGTATTGATTGTTTATAGTCTGTTGAGAACACTAAGGAAGTGTTCAGCTCATTTTTCTAGGATCATGTCCTTATCACTGATCAATGTGGCTCCATCAGCACTGAGTAGTTAAGATACACCATAGGTCTTTGACCCATAAATAGCCTTCAGGGCATCATAAAAGTGCTTTGAATTGTTACTGTCAGCATAAAACTGAATTTCATCTGCCTTCTTACTGAGCCAAGAATATTGCATCTCTCTAAGCTTCACTTGTACTTTACTTTTGATGGAATTAAATGCTGCCTTCTTAAATATGAATGAACTATCCTGCTGGTAAACTCTGTGGAATCCTCATGTTTAGCAGTTTTTGAATTTCCCCATCATTTTTGTCAAACCAGTCTTAATGTTCATGACTGTTCTGACCCACATGAGCAAATGTAGTGCTATACACCAAATCTCTGAAAGCTCTCCACTCTATTCTGCTGTTGCCAAATGTGTGTTGGCTCAACTTTCCCTCCAAGTTAGCAACAAACTGTACCTGATCAGAAAAGAGCTCTAATCTGTTGCCATTAATTCTTCTGGTAGTCATTTTGCCTTGCACCCACTGCTTTTGTTGAATTGGAATATTTAGCTTGGAGAGGATAAGTCTGTGATCATTATGAGCACTCTGTGCCTCACGTTTCCTTTGTCACTCTTACGTCCTGTCTGTCTCTTCTCCTTAGAGTCACCTAGTCTATTATATCCCAGTGTTTGCTGTTAGAGTGCATCCACAAAGTTTTATTTTGTTTAGGTAAACAGAAGACAGTGTTGGTGATGAGAAGGTCATGAGATACGCAAGTCTTCAGTAGTAAGTGACCATTGCTGGTGCTGTTTCCAACCCCTTTCCTCCCAAGAACTCTCTGCCATGTCTGGTAGTCTGAGCCTACTCTAGGATTAAAGTCATAAGCTGGGCCTCTTTTGACACATTGATGATAGGAGTCTCTAGGTTTTCATAAATTTTTTCTTTGACTTCATCAGGGTTCATTGTGGTGGGAGCATAGGTAGTGATAATGGTGGCATGTCATTTTCCCTGCAGGTGGCAATTGCATTGTCATGGGCTCATCATTCACTCCTTTTGGTAGGCATACAAGCTTGTTGGCTGGATTAGTTTTGTTTGCAAAATCTATACCAGCTTCATGGCGCTCCCCTTTACTGCAGCCACTCCAGAAAAATGTATATCCATCTCCAGCTTCAGCAACCTGGCCTTCATTTGCCATCCTTGTTTCACTCAGGGCTGCTATTTGGATACAATATTTGATGAATTTCTTTGCAACAAGAGCTGTTCATCTTCAGGTCTACTGGATTTTATGTTGTCTATAGGTGTGTGTACATTCTATGTACCAATGGCGAGTGGAATCATCCTTTCAGAAGATTTTATATTTTTTTTTGTGTTTTAAGTGCAGGATAGAGTCTCCATCTGCTGCAGTAATCAGGCCAGAGTTGAGTAAGCATACAGTTTTTAGGAGACCTTTTCTGGCCCCTTCCTCACACCGTGAGGGTGAGCAGTGCAATCCTTTCATTTGGGCTGCCAAATTTCACTGCTTCTTCTAATGAGAAGAGGATTCTATGGCCTAGGCCACTTGTGTGCAAAGGTGTGAATGTGGTTCCCAGTTCACCACTTGCTGCTTTGTCACTTACCTGTTGCTGTAAGACTTTGGGATAGGTAAAAGTGGTAAAATGGTATGGTGATATCTTTTGATTCATGTGTAAATTGGATTTAAGTGAGGTAGATTTGCACAAAGTCAGTCCAGAGTCATCACAGTCCCGTGGCAGGACAGAGTCAAGACAACTGGTGATTGCTCAAGATGGAGTGGATGACTTTGGGGTTTTCGATATCTAACCACCCTCCAAGCATTCCACAGCACCTGATTTGGCTGTCTTCATGGTCATTGGAACAAATTGTTCTCATCTACCCATTCCACCAGGGGAAGTCTTAACTTGGGGGTAGACACCCCTCCCAACTCACTAATGAGTTTGTGACTCCTGGGTTGCCCTCATTCTGGTTTAGCCAGTCTGCTAAAACAGTTTCCCGGGGTGTGGCCACCGTGCATGCTACAGCTTCTTGGAGTCACAGGTGAGTTAAGTGGATTAGGAGGACACCAAAGGTGGAAAGCAGCCCTGAAAAGGGTTCAGCAGCCCTCACAACAGAGGTACTGGTCTTTCCTGAACACACCCTACACCCCATGCTAGATTACAGACAGCATTTAGAACATAAAATAATTGGGAAAACAAGGCAGATTTTAGGTCTAGGTAAATATTTTTTTTTCTGGCAATGGTTAGCTTAGAAAAGATTTGGGACATATATTTGTTTTCCTCAAGTACTCTGATTTGGAAGATTATAATGTTTCTGGGTGATACCACAGGGCACAACTAGGATTTGGGTAGAAGTTAAAATGAGACAGTAGAACAGACCTTTACCATATCAGTTGACTGAAAGATATAGGAAATACAAAATCTTTCTGTGCTTAGTTACGGAAAAGCATTAGATAGCCGGTAGAGGTAAACACCACCTTAAAGGATCTCTTCCAAGATGGTATTTCTCATCAGTTGACCAAGGTTAGTCAGGATTCCTTGAAAGATGTAAGCATAGAGTTAGAACATTGTTCAACAATCCATTGATCACAAATAGCCGGCAAGGCATAAAACACATGCAGGGTTGTGTACAAATTAACTGGAACAAAGTAAAATAATTAAATTTATGTAACCATGAAAACTTTTGACATCTTTAAAAATGTTTAGGATGCAGTATGTCCCTTTGTTTCCTTCACTTGCTCTGTATGACTTTGTGTGGAGTTCATAACATTTTGACATATTGTTTAATTCATCATGAAACCTCGGTTTTATCATATCGGATGCTTTTAATAGTCTATTTTTCCAAATCTAGCCTTGATTACAGACAGCAGGTTTTCAGTGGGGTGAAAAACTGACAAGTTCCAAGACCATCGAAACATCTTTTATCTCCATATTTTGGATAAATTTATTATCCATTTGTGATGTGTAGTAAAATTGTTTAGCAATACTTGTGATTTGGGAACAATTATTTTTCAGTATATCAATATATTTATTGGGATTCATTATTCCTCAGTGAGGACAAGCCTTCCAGAACACTGAAACTAAAAAAAAAATCTCTACAATGCTTTTTTTCCCGGTTGGATGTTTTGCAGTCTGATGAAAATGCCCAGATCTTACAGGCAGATGAGGATTACTTCTGACAAAGGGTTTAGTATAGCTGTGAATAAAAAAGTGAGTTTCATCAGTAAAAATTACCTTTTTCCTCCATTTTTTAGTACTACAACCTTTGTATTTTCTTGCCCATTTCAAGTTTTTTTTTTTTAAAATGTAAAGCTCGGTGGTTAGCAGCTGTTAGATTTTACTGTTCTTCCTGTTCTTCTAAAGATCTTCGAAATCTATCAAGCTTGTAGGTCCTTTGGAAGGGTATTACTTTGAGATCAAATTAGGCAGTTTTGCAACAATAATTTGCCAATTTGGGCATTGGTTTTTGTTTTCAATTGCACTTTCTTTTTGTACTTCATTGCTGATTGATCCTGTTTCATTGTGGGCTTAAGATCCTTGAAATGCTTGACTTTTCCCCAACAATAGACATAGACATTGGGCACATTTCCTTGTAGTAATAGCCCTTCTTAAAAACCACAGAATTAAAAGCAACAAAAGAGAGCAATGAAAAAATAGGTGCATGATATGGATTCCATCACTAAACTGAAAAGGAACTAACTAAAGGTAGGGAATTCTGCTAAATCCAGTTTTGTCACTCACTGTCATACTTCTGAATTAGCCTAGTGTCAGTAGGAGCACACAAGCATGACCATTCCTACCACAAAGTGAAACTATCAAAATCATTGCTTGTTCTGCCAGTTTATGTACTACCATATGTTTGTTAAGAGTGTTCACCACTGTCATAAAGAACATCCAGCACAGATTCCAAGTTGAAAATTCATGCCCTCTGGATGGTGAAGTCCTCCAGATATATTTGTGGATGGCATTGTGCTGGTTGCCCTGGAACACCACAGAACTTCTTGGAAGATATTGGTTAACAACTCAAAAGAATTTGGCCTTACCATCCATATGGGGGGGGGGCGAGTAGGTGAAGAATTCCCATTGTCCAAAATTTTGATATGCAATTATATATACAACCTATAGAGCCTCATCCTGCCATTTATATATCTTGGACAGATGTACAAAAATGGATGACTTGGGTTGCTGAATTATATATAATTATATGTAAATAGGAGAGTGGGTTTGGATAGCCTTTGAGAAATTCCATAGTTCCTTTAATGACCTCAAACTTAGTCCCAGAAATGTTAAGCACATAGAAACAGGATTTGAACTCAGATCTTCTAACTCCTAATCCAGTAATATCTTCACTGTATCTCCAAGGTAATTTTTTTGTTTTTTTGGGGGGGTTTTATTTTATTAGAAAGCAGTTTCTTTAGGAACTATGGACTTCTACATCTGGCACCAACCTACTTTTCCCAGATAAGCTTAACCTTATCAATAGAATGGTGAGGACCTAAGCCTATTGTAAGGGATTAAGGAATAAATTGGAGGTATCTGGTGTCTAGAAGGCTGAGGTAGGAGTCAGATGGGTTTGAATTGTTGAATGGAGAGCATTCTTAGCTTTGGGAAGACCTGATCATATTTGTAAGCAGATGAGAAGAAGCCAGAAGATAAAGGATTGAACGTACATGTGAAAGAGGACAGTCCCTGCTATGTCATTGTCTTATAGGTGAGTTGAGGTGAAAAGTGTTTGTGAGGTGAGATGTGTTTCTGGCTTTCTTGCCTCAGTGGTTGGGAGTATCCTCTTTGGTATCAAACCTTGGGGTTACACTCTTGCTTAGGGGGAGGTAGATGGATGATTCAGGAAAGGAGTTTGAAGTGGAGGGTTATACAGGTAGGAAAACCAAGAAAACATTGTCATAGGAGCCAAGAGAAGAGAGACTGCTTAGGATGAGATAGGGGCAATAGTGTACAAAGCTGCTGAGAGGGCAGAGAGGATGAGGATGGAAGTTATTTTACAAAGAATTTTCTTGGATATCAGTCTAAAAATTGATGCTGTCCATTTTTAATTCTAGGTTTCCCTTTGGTAGCTGGGCAGACTCATTTTACCATTATTTTGTATTTTGTCAGTGAAATACAATTCTATTTTATATTAAACACTTTTTAGAAAGGTATCACTAAAAAGTCATATGATACATTCTAAAACCAAATAAAAATGATTACTTTTTTTGTAGTGCTCATTCACTGTTGTTCCATCATCTTCAACATCAACCCTTTGTGTTGTGTTGTGATTTTTCAGTTGTGATATCAGATACCGTTTCGGGTTAAACCTCTTAAAAGTTCTTTAAGATAGTTAAAAGAAGCACACAGGATGGTAAGGTATAAATCAGTCATTGCACCCCTGGGGAGAGTGCCCTTGTCACTGATATCATGGATCATTTAGTGGAATATTTCAATGTAGTCAATCCTTTGGTTTAGTTACAAAGAGTTAGGGCAGAGTAAATATTCTTAAAATTTTCTATTCTTAGGTGTACTTCAGTCACTATCTATCCCTGGAACTTACCAAGAAAAGATTACTCATCTAGGAAATTCTTTGAAGAATTTAACTTATTTAAAGTCTCTAGACCTCTCACGCAATTCATTGGTTTGTCTAGAGGTAAATTTTTAGTTCGTTTGCATTTCAAAGAAACTTTCTTGCTATTCAGATTAAAGCAGCAGAAAACAATATGAGCTAATAACATAATTTACTTTACAAATAAATAAAATACATTCCTTGTATTTATTTTGTGCTGTATTCTGTCTTAAATTCTGAAATGATATTCTCTTTTGGAGTAACAAAACTGTAGTTCTCATTAATTGTGATAATATATCTTAAAGAAAAGGTCATAGATGTAAAAATGAATAATTTTGCTTTTATTGTATACAAGATTAAAATATTAATAAACATCCCTAATTTTATATTCATAAGAAGATTCATAGAAATATTTAAACATACATTGAAAACGAAAAGACTGCTTTTAAAAAGAGGACTGTGACACTGAATTTCCCAGTATTGTCATATTACCGTGTCAAAGCCCTTTCTTGGATATCTGTCTTAATGACAGTGATAACATTTTGCCTTTATTCCCATTCTGACAATGACTTCCTGTTTCAACAGGTGTGGTTTTTATTTTTATCTGGAAGTCTTTATGTTAGTGATCTTTTTACTTATTTACAACTTGCTAATATCTTTATTATAGTACTTCTAAAGAGTGTGAACTGATTTTGCTTTCTTTTTTTTTTCTGTCAATAGGGTATTGAATACTTAACATTATTAGAAAATCTCAATCTGTACTACAATAATATTTCCTCACTAACCGAAGTATTTCGGCTTCATCAATTAACTGAACTAAAAGATGTAGATTTGCGACTGAATCCTGTGGCTAAGAATGAGTCTGATTATCGTCTTTTTCTTGTCTACATAATTCCAAGACTTAGACAATTAGGTGAGAGAGACAATATTCATCAAAGACTTGATTTTTTTTTACCGAGTGGTTATGCTGTACAAAATGGAATAATTTTTTTTTATATGAAGGTGATGGTACTAATAAATTCAGATCTCTATTTTTTTTTTCAATTGTGGTAATGAATTCGCTTTTGTCTCCCTATTTGGACCTTTGTAGTCATCCGTGTTTCTTTGTGGCATGGGTATGTAAGAATGGACATCTGACTGAATTATGTGGAGATTGGCCCCATGACCTTGGCCTTGATGTGGTAGTAGTGAATACAACTTACTTTTTGAATTTTTTAGCAAAAATAATTTAAATATTTAAGTAATTCATTCATATAGTTCCTAGTATCACATTTAAAACTCTGGTAGATCAAAATTTTCTTTTTTTCCACACTTAGAAGAAGTAATAACTCAAAAAATTCTTTAAGGTATGTATAATGTACTTTTCTCGCAGTTACCCTGTGCAGAATGCAGTGTGAGTAGATTGGTGAAATTCAAAAAGAGAAGAGACAGTTGCTCTCTTCTTTGGACTAAAATATTTCAAAATAAGAAATGAAAAAAATATTGCTTTCTTCATAGTACATGCTATATAAGATTTTTGTAAGAAAAACTTATTAACATTTAATTAAAATATAGAATTGAGCATAGGCTTTAAAAGTCATCCCTGTCTGCTATAGAAGTTGCTATAGAAGTATGAGTCGGAAAGATAAGATGTAACCCTTTTGGCCTGGTTTTCCCACTTAAAATAAGGAACGTAATGCTGTGTTACTCAGAGCAATATTAGGAGGGTCAAAATGCTTGCAAAAGATTTTGATATGTGTTAAATTAATTATACCTAGGTATGCTCATCATAATATCAACCAATTTCTTTATCAAAAGTGAGAGATGCTTAAAGTATATGTAGTATTATTCTTAGGTATGGTGGTGGTACACTAGGTACCTGGAGAATTGGTTTCTCAGAATCTCCATTTTATCCTTACTACTTCCACATTTGATAAATTAGACTTGAATAAAGTAATCCATGTTGTTAATTTTCCAGGTCTTTAAAAGAGCTGTTGAACTCCCCTTACCTCTGGAGTATGGTGGTTGGAATTAGGATGAACTCCTTATTTCCTCTCACTAGTCATCTTTTAAAGCCCTACACAGCCAGACTTAAATCTGTCTGCCCAGCCTCGTTAGACATTACTCCCTTGTCTACTATCTGTGATCCAGTCAAATTGGCCGCCTCTTGGGTTTTTATATGTGCTACTCCATCTTGTGTCTCATGCTTTTGCACTGGCTGTTCAACATACCTTCTTTACCCCCTGATAGGATAGAGTAGTGGTGGGGAACTGGTGGCCTTGAGGCCACATGTGGTCCTCTAGGTCCCCAAGTGGGACCTTTTCACTGAATCCAAACTTCACAGAAAAAATCCACTCATTAAAGGATTTGTTCTGTAAAACTTGGACTCAGTCAAAAGGCCAAACCCAAAGACCTAGAAGACCACATGTAGCCTCAAGGTTGCAGTTTCCCTTCCTCTGGTAGAGCCCCTCTTTTCCCCTAAGATATAACTCAAGCTTCATGAAGCTTTTCTTGATCCCCTCAACGGTGCCCTCCCTACCAAACTGCCTTTTATATAACTATTTTGCACATATTTTTATTTATTAACTTTATAATTTGATTGTGTGGATTCTTCTCCCCTTCCCCCCAGATAATCGTTTAGTGAGAGAGAGTGAACGAAAAGCATCTCTTTTGCATTTTTCTGTGGAAGAAACATTTGAATCGAAACAGATTTCTTCAAATTCATTGAAAAACAAAGCAGAAAGGTATGAACATAAATGATATTTGAATATTTAGAAAATTAAATTTGGAAACGTCAGAACAATTTAGACCCAAGTTAAAAACATTAAATGAATACATAATCTTTTTTTAAATTATATTTATGTTTTGATATTCAGTTTTTAATTTTGCTATCCAAATTCTCCCTCCACCTGTTCCCTTACTCATTGAGAAGGCAAGCAATGTAATACTCATTTGTATGTGTGTGTATACATGTATGCATGTGCATATGTATGAAGTCATACAAAGCATTTTCATATTAGTCATGTTCATAAAAAAGCAAGAGAAAGTTAAAAATATGCTTCAATTTGTTGAATATATATTTTTAATGAAGGCTCCTCAAAAGATATTGGTGTCTGAGGTAATTTTTTTCTTAATTCATGGAATGACATTAGATAGTCCAAATTATAGAATGTCTGAAGGTAATGCATATTTATTATTTTAAAGTAGTACTTTTAAATATCATTGAATATAGAAGTAATTTGTTGCTACTGGACTTTATATACCTTTGTGGCATTGCAAAACCCTGTCTGATTTATGAGGGTTGAGTCCTTGCTAAAAGTTCACATGAAAGATAGCTTCCACCATTATGCTATGTATATGTATATGCATATATATATATATATATGTATGTAGAGCACAATAATAATATTTTAGGCTGTATTAACAGTATAGCACACTGTCTTTAAAATGCTCTAAAAATTTTATTCAAAGCTTAGCAACTGTTTTCAAAACCAAATTTTCAAATAAAAAGTTGAATCCACAAACTACACTAATAATAAAAGAAAATTTTCTTCTGTGTCCCATCCTGAGTTTCTGTATTTTGAAAAATGTTGTTGCTGTTACTAGTTTTATAGAGTTGAAGTCATACATATATACATATATATATATATATATACAGACACACACACACACACACACATTCATGTTCTGATTCTTTGCTATGTATCAATTAATAATAAATTTTTCTGTAGTTCTACATATCTTTTTAGAGTAGTCATTTCTTTGGCTTTAGTAGTAGCCAATTTGTTTTCATAAGCTGTTTGTCATTTTCAGTTATTGGATATGTGAGTTACTTCCAGTTTTTTATTATTATGAATAACTGGTAAGGCTTTGTTTCCTTTCCATAACACCTTCATTAATCCTAGTTATATGTGCTCATTAGGTCAAAGAGTGTGAGTAGTTTTATAACTGTTGTTGTATCACTCAATTCAGTAAGTATTTATTAAGCACCTTCCATGTGCCCGGTACTGTGCTAAAGAACTGTGGATACAAATACAGAAAGTGAAACAAATTTCTATGTTTAGGGAATTTTCATTCTATAATTTTATATTACCATATTTTTCAAAAATATAGTACTATATCACTACTGCAGTATTCATATTTTTTAAGGTAGCTGCCAATTTAAAGGATATAAGGTAGTATCTGAGTTGTTTTTTAATCCTAAAGTAATAATTCTTTTGTACTCTCTATTGGTCAGACTGTATACCTAGATATTGTGTTAAATTCCAGCTATCACACTTTAAAATGGACACTGACAAATGAGAGTTTGTACAGAGAGGATAATGAAAGGTAGGCACCATTTTGCATAAAGACTGATTGAAGGAACTAAGGATGCTTATTCCAGGGAAGAGGACTAAGAGAGAGAATTGATGGCTACTTTCAAATATTTGAAAGGCTATCACATTCAATAAGCCTTTATTAAGTGCCTGATATGTACTAGGTGCTGTGGTTATGACACAGAAATGACAAAAGTATATTGTTTCAGATAACAAGACTAATAGAGAAATGACAAAGAGGCTCTTAATTTTAGCTCAGTATAAGGATTAATGAAACGAGGTTTATAAAGGAGTACCCAGTACCAGCATTAAATAAAGGCCACCACTCAGGAAATTCATGGAACTATCCCTGAATTGGGTAAAAACTAGAATAGGCCTGTAAGGTAAATTCTGACTGTAATCTTGTGTTTCTTGGTTGAGATGAGAATCTTCGATGCATACTTTTTCCACCTAGGGAGAATCCCAATATATAGAGGAATCTAAACAAGGGTTTTGGGATTGCTTTTATTATGGTGGTATACTTTAGCAGGAAATGTAATAACCCGTATTTGTCAGAATAGTTAAGGAATGGTCAGATTAATTTTCAGTAATATTTTCTTTATATTCTGTGCACAGATTTCCAATCTCCAAAAAAAACCTAGAATATAATAACTTACTGCTAAAACTAAAACTATGCTGAGCATATTTACTTTTTGATAAATCAGAAAGAACTTCATGGTCATTCTTATTAAAATTTTTTATCCTTATTTTATGGGTTATATGGCCAAGTCAATTAGTAAAGATTTTCACTTGATAAGGTTAAAACTTAATTATCTTTAGCTAACTCAGCTTTTTCCTATACTTAGGAATCACTGGATGAATTATATAGTTAGTCATTGAATTTAAATCTGGGAGAAACATTGGCAATCATCTTTTACAATCGAAGACAATCTGGCTCAAAAAATCAAAGTGACTTTGCTAAGCTGGGACTAGAAACAAGCAATATTTTAAACATTAGTAATGATAACAACAATAACAATAAGCCTTCTGGTAGTGGCAGAGTGAGTGGCTCCTCAGCAACCACTTCACAAGAAGAAATGTGCCTATATAGTCATTAAAATTACAATAAAAAATCATGTAATAAGAAAAGATAGGAAATATCACCTCCTAAGGTAAATACCAAGTACAGTTTCATTGTTCTTCACAATGAAATAATAGAGGAGGGCCACAAGAATAGTCCATTCTTCCAGCCACAGCCAGTGTGACCAACTGAAGACAGCTTTTCCTGTCCTCTCTTGACATGTGTTGAGTCTTACCCCTCTACCCACCTTAACAAAGGAGAGCTTTGAATTTGTCCAGTCTGTGATAGAGAAATCAAGCAGCTAGGGCTTAAGGTGAGGTGAAGTGAGGAACACACATCATTAACATGTCAGCCAGAGAGGCTCCCCCGAGGAAAAGAGAAAGCATAACCCCACTGTGGTAACTTCTTCATGGAGTTTACACTTGGTAGGGGTGTAGTCACATACTCTCCCTCACAAAAAACTTGAGGTAATTGAGGACTGTGTCCTTAGAGAGGAAAACTAGTGGCAATTTATGGAGAGGAACAATGTTACCTAGAACTGCAGAAGAATGGTCAAGAAGGTCAAGGGAGAAAGGTTAGCTATGAGCCTAACCTCCAGGGAGAAAAATTAGCTATGAGAATTATGGAGAGAGAAGGAACAATGAACAAACAGTCCGGAAAGTTAAAACACAATGAATAAATGTGTTGCTGTAAAAGAAAGTGACCTAAAAATCACCATTGAGACAATTCCAAAGGACCCCCAGAAAAAAAAAAATGGAATGATAACAATAAAGAATCTCAGAATGCCTTAAGAGGGGAAAATAAAAGTAGAAATTAGGGCAGAATTTATGGTAGAAATCGAACTCAAATTCAATAAGAAAAACTAGAATAAACAATTAGAATACATAATGAAGCACTTCTTCAAAATAGAGGCTCCTAAAAAGAGGATGGCAGATATAGAACTCAAAAATACAGGGTAAAATAAAATGACAACATAGTAAGAACACTATTTCTTTAAAAGGTAAAATGACCTAAAATGAATATAATTTAAAAATCTTAGCTCTCAGAAAGTCATGGTGAATTAAAGGACCTAAATGCAAAAAAATTACCCAGTAGCATTGAAAATAGAGTATAAGTTGCAGTGTTTAGATTCACAAATCACTAACAGATTAACCCCCTAAATCACAAAGAAATGTAATGGGTAATCTTAGGAATTTTAATATCAGAACATAGTAAGCAAAGAGAAAGGCATTCAATTATCATATACAAATTTTAGTAACTTAGAACCATTTCTTGTCCATAAGAAATCAAATAAAAAAAATGTCATTGCTCCCTAAAAAAACATATCCTACATAGCCAAACAATTGTGTACATTAAACAAAAGGAAGGAATCTGAGTCATTCCTTTAAAAGAAATGAGATGAGAACAGTATTCAACATGTAAAAACTTAAAAATGAGGGAACAGCTATACTTAACAAAAAGTTTAAGTGGTGAAATTAATGCCTTTATGCATCTTAGTCTAGAGGAGGCTATTTAAAAAAAACAAAAACCTTTTCACTTTGGGTTGAGGTTAAAGAGAAAATATCTAGGGACAAAAGTTCCTAAGGAGTTGAGGTCAGGGGAAAAGAATTAAATTAGTGTTATATGGACAAAAAACCCACTTTTCCTCATAAGCAAATCAATATTGTAGAGGGCAGATGGGCACAGAGAGGAGCTCCTACCTTGCCTTGGTTAGATGCGGAGGGGTGAAATGTTCTTGGTTCCTTAAAATACCTCTAGGCATTCAGGATAGTAGGGGAAAGCAGTGTATGTGATCAAGACTATAACGGGAAAAAGAAGTTGGGTCCTTCACTAGGAGGGAAAAATACAGGGAATCGTTGAGATTTCCTTGCAAGAAGATTGAGGAGGTAAAGTGGTAGGGCCCCCATTTGAGTTTCAGAAGGAGTGCTCAAGTATTAGGCTTCTTAGAATCACATTCCACCCTTGGAGAAGGGAAAGAGAAGAACAAATGGAATAGGCAATCATATTAATGAATTGTACAGAATGTGAACAAATTTTTTGTCTTTTGGAAGCCCTGCTTTGTATGAAGGACGTAGAGGGAATAAACAAAGCATAAGCATGAAGCCTGTGAGTAGCAGATTAAATTTTAGAATAGTCTGGAAAGAAAAGGAAATAAAGATAGGGGGAAGTAAATTAATGTCTCTTGGGAAAAGGTGCTTTAAATGAACCCTACTCAAGTTAGTAGAGTGTATAGGAATGGGATAGGTTAGATTCTGATCTAAACTCTTATTTGGATTGGAGAATGGAAGGGAAAAATGATGAAAAAGAATAATAATTAAACTCATAGAACTTAGTATAGAGCATGGTAACAGGAGATGAGAAAAATCAGGAGGAAATAAAGGTTAATTTCACGTAAGCAAAAACTAACCAAACTGATCAAGCTTAATGAAGGTGGAAGGAAAAAAAATCAATACAAGAGAATTAATGGGAGGAAAACACATCTAGTAAATATAATTTTAAATGTGAATTAAGCTCTTTTAAAACAAAAGAAATAGAATGATTTTTTTAAAAAAAATCTCTTATATACATGAAACACATGAAACCAAAGATATATTTAGAGTGACACTGAGGGATTGAAACAAAATTTCATTTGTTTAAGGTCTGAGTTTCTTTATAAAATGGGGATGAGGAGAGCATCTACCTCACAAGATTGTTGTGAAGATCAAATGAAATCAGATATGTAAAGTGCTTTGCAAACCTTAACGAGTTTCATAAATGGTAGCATTAAGTGATTACAAAAAGCCAGCGTTGTGGTCATGATTTCAGTCAGACGATGTCAAGAGGAAAAAAAATCAGAAACTACATAATGCTTAAAGGCACCACAGACAGTAAAAAGTGACACACACTTATATGCACAAAATAATGCAGTGTCTAAATTTTTAAAGGAAAAAACCAAATTACAAGGGTGATTCTAGCACAGTTATTATAGAAGCATTTAATGTTCCTCTTTCAGAACTAGGTAAATGTAACAGACATGAACAAAAAAAACCCAAACATTTGGAAAATTAGATTCAAAAGATTTATGGTATCATCTGGGTGGAAATAGCAAAGAATGTATACGTTTCTCAGAATTACAAGGTACCTTTACAAAAATTGATCGTGTACTAGGATACAAAGAAATATATAAATGTATATATATGTATGTATATAAATGTAAAAAAAGGCAGACATACTAACCTTTTGCAAACCATCCTAAAATTAAAATAGTGGTTAATACAGGGAACATAAGCAAGATGCATAACTAATAATAATGAGTGACATCTTGAATGAGTTTATCAAAGAATGAATGATAAGAATAATGAATAACATTGAAGAAAATGATGAGACAACATTCCAGAATGCAGCAAAAGTCTATAGAGACAAAATTATCTCTGAAAACATTAACAAAATATAAAAAGGAACGTTAGTAATATGATTGTTCGAGTTTTGAAACTTAGATTCTAACTTAAATAGATTAAATTGAAAATTAAAATAATTGAAATGATAAAACTAAGAGCTGCTCTTTAAAGACATAACAAAATGGATAGACCTTGAGTAAATTCAACTAAAAAAAGAGAGTGGAAAAACAAAGTGCTCAAATAAATATGTATTTATACATGCATGTGTGTGTATATATGTGTACATATACACACATATAGAATTCATATACATACAGTATACATACACATATATATAGAACGCTCAACAGAAAGTAAGAATTAATAGAAGCACTCTACTAAACACTTTTTTATAAGACAAAGATGATGCTGATACATAAGGTTAGTATCTTCAAAAATATAAAGTACTCAGAGTAACAAAATGAGAAATGAAATCTTAAATCAATTTTGGAAAAAGACCAAAAAAACAAAACCCATACTCCTAGTCCAAGTTAATTCTATCAAATTTTTAAATATCAGTGCTACAAAATTACTCTTAAATTGGAGGAAAAGTCACTGTACTAGACTCCTTTTTATAAGATGCTGATACACAAACCAGAGAGGCGTAAAGCAGAGAAACAAAATTATACATAATTTGGACTAATGGATGTCAATACAAAAATACTTTAAATGTAATCTTTGCAAAGAGGCTATAGTAATATAGCAACCAGTTTTTTTTTATCATCAGCAAATTAGATTTTTAAAACAGATGCAGGGATGTCGCAACATTAGCAAACAATATAATCATATATTCAAATTTCTCAAATACTTTTGATCACATTAAAGAAGGTTCCTTCTATGCCTATGCATTTTATCATTTTGAAAACAAACTGCTATATTTTGTCAAAGGCTTTTTCTGTGTCACACAAACATGTGTGTGTATTTTTATATATGTATGTGTATGTATAAATTCGTATTGGTTTTTCCTGTTTATATAATGATTTGGGTTGCATAATTTCCATCAAGGGGTGATAGTCTCATTATACTCAGTCCTTGTCAGACCTCCCTCATTTGGAATATTGTGTTCAATTATGTTCAGTTCTGGGCTCTACTGTTAAGGTTATTCATAAGATGTAAAGTGTCAGGGAAAGGCTACTAGAATGGTGAAGAGCTTTCTGTTCATAACATGAAGATTAGTAGAATGAACTAGGAAGGTTTTGTATGGAGAAGTCTCATGGGGATATGTTAATCTACTTCAGGTGGAGGAGGCATTAGACTAGGCATTAGAGGAGTTCATTTCACCCTAGAGGGCAGAACCAGAAACAGTGGGTAGAAGGTGCAAGAGGCCAGTTTGGGCTCAACATCTGGAATTAGAGTTGTCTGGAAGTGAAATGGGCTTCCTTCAGAGGCAGGAGGTTACCTCTTGGAGGTCTTCAAGCAGACAGAAACTGGTTAATTATTTGTAAGTTATATTAAAGTGGGTATTCCTTTTGTGAATGGGTTAGATTAGATGACTGCTGAGATATGTTCTCTCAAATTTTGCAATTCTATGAAATCCATCAAACTTAGGAGCATTTTTAATGAAGTAGTTAAAAGCAACAGGAAACCAGAAAAAGAAAAATTCCATTGAAAATGCCTATCAAATGCATGAAATGTTTGAGTACCATGTTTACCAAGATATTTTCATGAGGAATATTAAATATAAATAAATGTTAAATATATACAAAACACTGTACTGTATATAAAAATAATGGAAGACTGAAAAAATTGGAAAGGTATTACTGGTTCACTATTGGGTGGAGTCAATATAATAAAAATGATGATATTGCCCGTAAAACTGCCAAGGCCTCATTTGGTAGAAGACAAAGTAGTAACAAAATTCATTTGATTAAAGGGTTTAATAATACTAAGAGCAATAACTTTTACATAGCACTTTAAGGCTTGGAAAGTGTTTCACATATGTTGTCTCATTTGATCCTCTCCACAACTCTGTGAGATGTTTGCTATTATTATCTTTATTTATATTAGAAGTTTCTTTAATGATGGAAGGCAATACATTTAAAATATCCTGGAAGACAGGGATGATTGTCTTTTGGCATTGCCCTATCTAATAACCTTGTAGGTAGTTTTGTCTGGATGGAAGTTCATACAGTTGGGTCTTGGTATAGTTAAAGTAGTACTTTTGTGTGCTTTGAGGAGAGCATTTTATGAGCTGTCAACTTTGTATTTAAGCTGCTTCATGTGAGCTTAGTGTAAATCAAATTCCTACACTTATAATGTCTTTAGATTTTCCTATGCTTAAGAGTGACCAAATAAATAATCATAGAATTTAGAAGATAATTTGGAGAGACCATATAATCTGATTTTCTCCTTTACCAATGAAACAGTCAACTATGCAAAGAGAAAGCTTTTCAAATTAATACTAGATAATACCAATAGTAATAAAAATCCTATTTATTTTTAACATTACATTTTAAAAATTTTGAGTTCCAAATTCTCTCCCTTTCTGAGCAATATTATATTAATTATGTATATTTAGTTGTTTATTTGTTTAAAAATCCTATCTAATCTTTATACTATAGAACTGTGGTGTCGAACTCAAATAGAAAACAAGGCCACTGAGCCCTACATCAGGATCCCTGTAGCTACATATTGACTTAGAAAACCTTATAATAACATCTGTGTTATATTGTACTTTTTATTTATTTAATTAAATATTTCCCAATTACATTTTAATCTGGTTTGGACCTCACTCCAGGGTTTTGCAGCAGGTATTTGATACCACTGCCATAGAAAATAGTGCTAATTGTTGTTGTTGTTCAGTTATTTCACTTGTGTCCTACTCTTCGTGACCCCTTTTGGGGTTTTCTTGGCCAAGATACTGGAGTGGTTTGCCATTTCCGTCTCCAGCTCATTTTACGAATGGGGAACTGAGGCAAACAGAGTTAAGTGACTTGCCCAGGGTCACATAGCTAATCAGTGTCTGAGGCCAGATTTAAACTCCAGATCCATTGTACCATCTATCAGACCCCATACTGCTGATATAAAATGATAATGAACAACTTTGCTTTCTTTGGTAGAGATCGACATTCCAGAACAAAATACATTGACTCCCTGACAAAGAAGTGTTCAGTCATGGATGCAGAAGATGAAGCTGTTCTAACTCTAATTGCTAAATGTCAGTTGGATTTAAGTAAGCCTCCTGGGATTACAAGTGCTAGTAAAAAAGACTGTGCTGTACCTGAGTTTCATAATTTGCAAGGTATTTTATAGTGACTAATGTTTATTGAATGTTGGTTGTGGTCTGTGGCATATACTGTCTAATTGGTGATTTTTTTTTTAACAACATGTTTTTGTAGAAAGAGCCCTGCATTTTGGAAGACCTAGGTTTGAATCTCAGCTGCTGGGCTTCTGGTTTCTCATCTATAAAATAAGGGAGTTGGACTAGAAGACCATTAAGGGCCTAAGTCCTCCGATCTGTATTTTAAACTCTTTAGAAAACTGCCTTGTTTATACAGGGTCTTCTCAAAGTTTTTATGAAGTTTTGAATTTTAGTAATTATGTTTTAGATATGACAAAAAGAAACAGCAAATGGCATTTAAAAGGAAATTTACTAAAATTTAAGATGAATGCATAGTTCTGCAGTGTATAATTATTTCAGAGTTGACAAAAGTTTAAAAAATGTCTCCCTCAGACAAGACCCTGTAGGCTAAGGTTTATGTTATTTTTCATCTGTGTTTCCTTAGTGCCTAGCACAATTCTTAATAAATGCTTTTTTAATTTGATTGAGAAGATAAACTGTATTCTGTATCTAGCAGAATTTAAATCTTCGTCAGCTATGAAAAGAAAATTGTTTGCCTTTAAATGTAGTTTTATAGAGATCATTTCCACGTCTATAGTTTACAGTACCTTAAAAATTTCACAAGGTCTTTATGAAGATTTTGTATATTTGTCTAGACCTGTGATTTCAGTGTCATAGGGAACTTTTATTGAGGAAACTCCCCTTGCTAATGCAGGTTGGTATATTTGCTGAAGAAGCATCATCACACTTTCCTGAGTGTCTCTGGAACCAGATTAAAATGTAATTGGGAAATATTTAACTAGGTAAATAAAACAACAGTAAAACAGATGTTAATTTTTTTTTTTTAAAGTCAGTATACCCCTGAAGGAATCCTTATCTAAGTTTAATAGCCCCTATTTCTCTGTTTGATACTTCGGCCTTGTTGGGGAATTGCCTGGAACTGAGAGGTCAGGTGACTTGCCTAGGCTTACATAGTATGTCTCAGTGGCAGAACTTGAACTCAGGTCTTTCTATCTCCTGACTCTTTACCCCTACTCCATGCTAACACTTGTATATCTTGCTTATGTGTTTATACTTACACATATATTAATTTCTCATTATATTTCTTACTATTTTATGAATGTATATAAAGCTTTATGAAATCTTATTCATAGAGCAGATAAATTTTGGTTGTCAGTTTTTAAGAGCTTTTCATTAAAAAAACAAAAACAAAACAGTACCTGGTTAGCTAGGCAGCTACTTGATTTTTAATTTTTGGCTGAAATCCTAGAATTACATTTATTAGCATGACATGATCTCTCTGAAGAATACCCTTCTTTACTTATTTTAGTTCCCAGTCTTTCTAATGTTTTATCAATAAAGGATCTTAATAAACACAAAATGTTTTTCTATATTTTCCACATTTATATATCTATTTAGACATAAATATATATCAAGGTAAAGTATGACCAAAGATTCTCTCATTTATTCAAATTATCTTGGTGTATTGCAGTGTGCTTTAAGGGAATACAGAGAGATTAGTGGTATAGAGGAAATGGCTCTCAATTTGGTGTCAGGAGAGACTTGGGCTTGAACTTTGATTCTGATTCTTTATAGTTGTGTGACCATGGGCAAATTAACTTAATTCCTCTGAACATTACTTTTCTCATCTGTGAAATAGGAATAATAGTGTCCTAATACTTAACTCCTAGGTTGTTGTGGATATTAATTGAGATAATGTACACTAAGTGCTTTACAAATCTTTACAGGGCTATATAAATGTAAGTTATTACATCTAATAAATTTTTAGAAATAGTTTATAGTCAAGTGATATAGGTAAAGATTGTGAAGATTTAGTAGATCTTTGTTATAAAAAGTAACTATATGCATCATAAAATAAGCTGATTTCTAGAACAGTGCTCAAGATAACTGCTTGTTCATTATTCTAATTTCCTAAACTTATTTGAGGAGCAGCAAATGTAGGTATTGATTACATATACATGACTGAGTATACACCATATGCATAACACAGTATCAGATACTTTGGAGTTAGCCTCAGAGAAAAAGTCTCCTCAAGAGCGTAACTGTCTACATGAGGTGTTTTACAGTACACATATTTGTAAAATGGTCATAAATTGTAAATAAAAATTGTAATTGTAAGTAAAAAAAATTTCTGGCATTATATTTAGAGCCTATGAAAAAGAACAGTACCAAAAGATATTTTTAAAGTTATTATGTATTAACAATATTACTTCCCTAGTCTTTATAAATACTGTTTTTCATCTCAAACAGTATGAAGAATACATAAAGGTGTGCTGAGAGAGCTAGTTCTCAAAATATCTGTATTCTAAACTTGAAGTAATTTTCATGTCCAATATGTTACTGTAAAAAAATGAGTATTTTTTTAAGCTAACATATATCTATATATACACATATATATAAATACATATACCCACATATATTACATTTATTATGAAGTTTTTATTCCTTATTTATATGTGGTTCCCAAATAAGCATTGCTGATGAGATAATCTGTAAAACTCTGCACAATTTAAAGCACTATGTAAATGTTAGCTATTATAATTACTATTATATTTTAGATTGCATCTTTTCCTTTGTTTCATTTTCCTGCTCCTACTCTTTCTGCTTGGAGATTCACCTACTGAAACTATATTTTATTTGGTCTTCTGCTGCTCTTTCTTTCTCAAGTTGTTTCATGTGCTTAAAATATCATCTTCAAGTTATCTCTCTTGTACCAGTAAAATACCTTATGAAATCCTATCTCTTTTGTGAAGGCTTCTTAAATTGAATCAGAGAAAAAATGATTTAAGGGAGATACTTTGTTAGGGTTGGAGACCTATGAAACCTAGAGATATGATGGTTGAATGAAGAGAACGTTTCAACAAGTTTGCTTGAGAGTTGTGGAAGGGTTAGGAAGAGATAAGAGAAGAGAGGTAGTTTAATGGAGGGCTTTGAAACAAAGGGTGAGGATGTTGGGCTTCATTTATTGTGGTAGGAGAAATTATTTGCTAGGAGGTGGGTGATGGTGCCAAAAATATAAGTGTAGAAGCAAAGTTAAGTGTTCGTTGAAGTGGAATGAGGAATCTGTTTAAGAAGAGTTTGTATTAGTTTAAGAATCAAATGACCAGGGTCTGGACTAAGGCTTTACAAGTAGAGGTGGAGAGCAAAGGATAACTACATGAAATTTTGAAGTATAGAGTAACACTTGGCAGATATATAACTTTGGGCAAGTAATACCTCCCAGGGTTGTTGTGAAGATCAAATGAGATAGCATTTGTAAAATGCTTAGTGTGGTGCCAGACATGTAGTATGCACTTAAAACATACTTGTTTCCTTCCCTTCCTTTGTGTGAGCTAAAAATCTTCCTTGAAACTTGCCCATTTGGTTTTGAATCTGTAGAATTATATACCTGTGTATATACTATATATGTGTATATATGTATATACAATATATGTGTATGTGTATGTATGTGTGTGTGTATATATATATATGTAATATATAAATATACTATATGTAAGTATGTACCATGTACTATATGACCTTAGGAGAAAATGGAGATTGCTTAGTAAGAGGAGCTCATTGATTTAGTCTGAACTGGGCAAATTATGAGTTGTTTCCAGATTAGATTATTGGTTCTTTTTTGAAAGAATACCTTTAATGAATACCATATTATTTCTTCTTATGTATGATAAATAAGGAAGAAGGAGCCTCATAAGGTTGGAGATGGGAAAGGGGGATTTAAAAGGAAACTCACTTTGTCCAGATATTACTATACCTAAACAGTCAGTCACCCTTAGTATGGTACCTGAGTATGCTGCTTATTAGATTCTTGAATAAAACTCACTTCATGTGTCCATGCATTCAATAAACATTAAGCATTTGCTATGTGCTGAGTATTGTGCCAGTTCAGGGGAGATACAAAGAGAAATAAAACACATTCTCTGTCCTTAAGATGTTTAGGATTTATTAGGGGGATAAACAAACACCTATAACATAAAGGAGAATATGGCAAGGGAATAAAAAAATCACAGTTTATAAGGTGAGAAGATCCTTCTATTGGGTGGGATTGGGGAAGTTTCACAGAGAAATTAACATTTGAGCTGATCTTTGAAGGATGGTTTGGACTTTAAAAGGCAAAGACTATGGTGAGGGCATTTTAGGCATAGAGAATAGTATGAGCCAAGGTGTGCAGATGGAAAATCACCTGACATATTCAGAAGATAGCAAGTAGTTCATTTTAGCTGGAGACTAGAATATGATCTGAGGTTGGATGTATTGTTTGAATTCAGTGAAGAACAGAAAACTTTGAATTTCAGGGGAACACTGTGTCAGTGGGAAACCATTGCAGGTTTTCAATGGGACCAGAGTATTTGAGAATTTAAATATAGCATTGGGGTGTAAGATGTATTATTATTTGGGTAAAAAAAATGAAGTCCTTAATTATGCTGGTCACAGTGGTAACAGAAAACAATAGATGCCAAAGAAATTGTAGAGAAAGTACTGAGTGAATGATTGTTTGTAGAGAATATTATCCACTATGACCCTGAGGTTATAAGCATGGGTAACTTGGGACTCTATACTGCTACTCCTAATTCATTGTTTCAATAAGTTTCTATTGATGTCTTGTGGGGTTTTTTTCCCATATCATCATAATTTCTCCTGGTAGCCCTCTACCTCCCAGAGAGTCATCCCTTGTAAAAAATAGTATTTTTTAAAGCCAAAAAAGAAAAAGGGGGGAAAATGAGTATAGCCAATCTTTACATCAAAAAAAAAATCTTAAAATATGTGCAATTTACAACGCTTGTGGATCTCCTACCTCTGCAAAGGGATAGAGTGGGGACGTCTTCTCATTGCTGTCCTTTTGAATTGCACTTGTTTTCTATTATTTGCTGCATTCATGTGTATATGTGTGTGTGTTTCTTTCCATTTACATTGTTGTACACGTTGTATATATGTTATTTTTTTGACTCTGTTTATTTCACACTGAATCAGTTCACATAGATTTTTCCATGTTTCTCTCTATTCATCACATTCATCATTTCTTATTGCATAATAATTTTCCACTGCATATATGTACCACAGTTTATTCATGCATTACCCAGTCAATGGGCATCTTATTTTGTTTCCAGTTCTTTTACTATCACAAAAAAATGCTGCTAGAAATATATTGGTGTATATGAAGAATTGTCTTCTTATTAGTGGCTTTGTTGGGGTATAAGCCTAGTAGTGGAATCTTTAGGTCAGAGGTTATGAACATTTTATTCACTTTATTTGCATAATTCCAAATGGTTCTCCAAAATGGTTATACTATTTCACAGTTCCATTAACAATGCATTAGTGTGTCTATCTTTCTACAACTTGTCCAACACTGATTATTCTCAACTTTGTCATCTTTGACAGTTTGCTGGGTATGAGGTGAAATCTTAGGGTTGTTTTGATTTGCATTTCTTTTAGTGTTTTGGAGCATTCTTTCATAGGGTTGTTAATAATTTTCAGTTCTCTTGAGAACTGTTGTATCAGTAAGGCAAGATTCGTGACTTCGAGGATGACCATGAACATGCCTGTATGGTTCAGAATCACAAACTATGAAAACTCTCTAGGTAGAAGGCAGAGGAAATATGCCATTTATTTAGACTCCAGAGTATCCAATCCCAAAAATGACTCCAATTCCATATAGCAGTAATTATATTCCAAAACCAAGGAATAACAACTCTGTGTAGCAACAAGGAGATTATAACACAGTATTATAGCAAGGAACCAAGTCATCTTGTAACCTTCCCCCCTGCTAGGGCCTTCCCATAAACAATCACTCATGAATCCTAACTGTCTGCTTGCCTGCATCCTCTCCTGCAGTACTTAAAGCCCTTGGAGTTCTCAGTCTTTGCAGTCTACTGGATTCTCTGGAATCTCAGTTCTCCAGTGTCTCAATGCTGTAGATTCTCAGCTTTTTGATCTCTGCAACTCTCTGGCCTGCACTCTCTGCTCTGCAGTCTCTCTTGACACTTGCTGTCTCTCAATATCTGCTGCCTCAATGTCTTCTTGATGTCTGCTTCTCAATTCTGCTTCACAATTCTGCTTTGCTCACACTCTGGGCACTCTTTATATACAGTCCTAGCTGGCATCTGATTGGCTAGAACTCAGGTCTCCCATTGGCTGAATTCATGCACATCTGATTGGCTAGAACTCAGTGCACATACAGTTGGCTCTGGTCTTAGCCTGTCTCCTTAGGGACTTGAGGGCTGAAGCCTAGTCAGTGAAAGGGGCAAGTGATCTGGGACTTCTTACTGAGTACGTAAAGGGTATAAGTAAAGGCCCTCTTGAATGGGTGGGGAAGATCTTTAATCACCATTTATTCATGTTCTTTGTTTACCTATTGGGGAATGACTTTTGATCTTATATACTTATCTGTTAGTTGTTTATATATTTTAGATACCAAACCTTTGTAAGAGAAATTTGCTAAAAAGATTTTTCTCTCCATTTGACCACTTCCCTTCTTATGCCAGGTGCATTGATTTTGTTGGTACAGAAGTTTGTAAGTTACATGTGATCAAAGTTAACTGTTTTATCTTTTGTAATTGCCTCTATTCTTTGATTAAGAATACATCCCCAGTCTGTAGCTTGGGAAAGATGTTATCTCCTTCTCTTCTAGCTTTTTTTTAGTAGTATGATCTTCAACATTAAGGACATATCCATTTAGAATGTTTTGTGAAAGACGGTGTAAGATTTTGGTTGAAGCATAATTCCTGCCAGATTACTTTCTAGTTTCACAGTAGATTGTGTTATTTTTTTTTAAAAACAAATAAGGAGTTCTTTCAAAGTAATTTTTGTGTTTTCCAGTTTATCAAACTTTAGGTTATTAAGTCCCATTGTTTCTGATTCTCATATATCTAGTTTGTTCCATTGATCTGCCTCTCTTTTAAAACCAGTACTAGCAAGGAATAGTTTACCTGTCAGATTTATGGAGAAGGAAAGAATTTATGACCAAACAAGAAATAGAGAGCATTACAAAATGCAAAACGGATAATTTTGATTATGTTAAATTGAAAAGTTTTTGTACAAACAAAGCCAATGCAACAAAGATTAGGAGGGAAGCAGAAAATTGGGAAAGAAGTTTTACAACCAGTGTCTCTGATAAAGGCCTCATCTCTAAAATGTACAGGGAACAGAGTCAAATTTATAGGAATACAAGTCATTCCCCAATTGATAAATGGTCAAAGGATATATGGATATATATGGCAGTTTTCAGAAGAAGAAATTAAAGATATCTATAGTCATATGAAAAAGTGCCCTAAATCACTATTGATTAAGGAAATGCAAATCAAAACAACTCTTAGGTACCACATCTCTCCTATTGGATTGGCCAACATGACAAAACAGGAAAGTCATAAATGCTGGAGAGGATGTGGGAAAATTGGAACATTATTACATTGTTGGTGGAGTTGTGAACTGATCCAGCCATTCTGGAGAGCAATTTGGAACTTGCCCAAAAAAAGGCTATAAAAAGATGCATACGCTTTGGCCCAGCAATATCACTTCTCTAGGGCTGTATTCCAAAGAGATCACAGAAGTGGGAAAGGGACCTGTATGCACAAAAATATTTATAGCAACTCTTTTTGTGGTGGCAAAGAATTGGAAATCAAGGGGATGCCCGTCAATTGGGGAATGGCTAAACAAGTTGTAGTATATGAATGTAATGGAATACTATTGTGCTTATAAGAAATGAGGAGCAGATGGACTTCATAATAACCTGTAAAGACTTACATGATCTGATGCTGAGTGAGGGAAGCAGAAGCAGGAGAACATTATATGATAGAACCTTGGTTTACGAATTTAATTCATTCCGAGATTCTGTTTGTCATGCGATTTGTTCATATTGCAAAGCGAATTTTCCCATAGGAAATAATGTAAAGTCAGATGATTAGTACCACATCCGCAAAAAATATTCATATAAAAATAATTATTTATAATTTTAAGTAAGTTTTTTGTCCCTAATGCACCTGAAATATAATAGCAATGGTTAGTACACAATATAAATTGAAAATAAAACAAATTAACCCGCACTTTACCTTTAAGAAAAGTTGTGGCTGGTGTGAGGGAGACCCGAGGGAGGAGGAGGGAAAAAGCATTATTGCTTGGAAGGAGAATCTCCTTCCATGAGAACACTGGGGATTTTAACATCGGGAGGGTTATCTCTTAGGCTGCTTTCACCAAAAGTAAGACTAATACTACTGCCTTTGCTAATTTCTCATTTTTTGGAATCACTTTCATGTTTTGACTCACTGATTTTTTTTTCTTTACATTCGTCTCTGACTAGGAATCTGTCTAACAACACTTGTTTTTGATGTTTTTTCAGAATGTCACAGAAATGTGACATTGCATTATCATTAAAAATATTTGTGGCGCTCATTGCTACAGCCTTATTCAGGTGATGTTTTTCAACAAAATTTTGCACTTTTCCCCTCATTCAATAAACCTCTCTAATCTCATTTGATGTGAGGGATTCCTCCAACCTCTCAGTCTCTTCCTCAGATGAGATATCCTTTGCATCTTCTCGCTGTTGCTCCTTACCCAGATTCATCAGTTCATCCGTCTTCAGCTGCTGGCTATGTTCCTCTATCAGCTCTTGAATGTCTTCAGCACCCACCTCCAGTCCATTCATGAAGGGTCAGTGCCAAATGAGGCCGATTAGGCAGTTTATTGACCTGAGGTTCCTTTGACATAGGAAAGCAAAAAAAAAAAATTATTGCCCTAGTTGAGTGTCATCCCTTCTCAAGCCATTTAAGTCCAAACATGTTGTTCATGCTGTGACTTTTTGTTTGTCCTGCAAGACAAATTTTGTGAAAAAATTTTCCTCATCCAGTGAAGCATACGTAAGCCAGGTTACTTGTAAACCAAGGTTCTACGTAAATCAAGATACGTGATTGTAGACCCACAGTGTCTGTGAGGACTAACTTTGACAGACTTGCTCTTCTCAGCAATACAATGTTCAAAGACCGCCTCCAAAAGACTCATGATGGAAAAAGCTGTCCACATCTAGAGAAAGAATTATGGAGTCTGAATGCATATTTAGGCAAACTATTTGCTCTCTCTTTTTTTTCCCTCTTTTTTTGGTTTTGTTTCTTCTTTCTCACGATTTATTCCATTGGTTATAATTCGTCTTTACAACTTGACTATTGTGTAAATAAGTTTAATGCAAAGGTGTATGTAGAACCTACATTGGATTACATGCCATTTTGGGAGGGAGGGGGAGAAAATTTTGAAAAACTTGTGGAACTGAGTGTTGTAAACTAAAAATAAAAAAAAATAATAGATGGTTTTGATGACTGCTTCTTTATTCTGTAGTTTAAAGTCTGAAAATGCTATCCCTCTTTTGTCTCTACTTCTTTTCATCATTTCCTGTGATATTCTAGGTCTTTAATTTTTCCAAATGAATTTTGTTTATTATTTATTAAATTCCATAAGTATCCCTTTGATAATTTGATTGGCATATTATTAAAAGTGCAAATTATCTTTGGTATATTTTTATTATCTTGGCACAGTACCACCATGAGCTATTTAAGTTATTCTGTATTACTTTAAGGAATAATTTGCATTGCTTTAAGGGGTACTGTGGAATTGAATACGTACAAGTATTTTGTGTGTCTCAGTAGATTGATACCCAGATTTTTTTCATTTTGTACTTATTTGGAAAGTAATTCTCTTTTTGTTGTCATATATTTGATTTCGTTACTATTTTATAGTAATGCTGTCTGAATTGCTATCTTTATTGATTCCCTAGGATTTACTAATTATAAACCATCATGTCATCATCAAATAGAGATAGTTTTGTCTTCTCTTTATCTTTCTTCTTTAATTTTCCTTTTGTCTTATTTATTATGTTACTGGGAAGGTCTTTCCCATCCACTAATATGCCTGTGTAACCTGCCTGAGTCACATGTGTCTGAGTCACGTGGAGCCTGTGGTGGGAGGAACTTGCTGAACAGGTGGAGCAGGAAGTGAGACAGAGCAGTCAGAGCTAGGAGAGAGAGAGCAGGCAGAGCAGCTAGCATGAGTGAGAAAGGGAGTAATTTTGCTTAAGGGAGCTTGTTTTGGGGAGGCCTGACTGAGGGAAGGCTTTGGGATGGCGGTGCCCTGTGCATTGGTAATGTGTATAAATTTCCTTATTACTGTGATGGATTTGGCTTTCTGGTGTTTGAATAAATGTCTTGGTTTCATCTTCAATGAAGAGAATCTGTTATATCTTGTGATTCAAACCTGGGAATATGCCTGTATATTCATAGCAGCTGCTGTGGGTATCTCATTGGTGATATATTATTGCATTGCTAGCAAATAATAGTGGGAAGAGTGGGCCCCTTTCATTTACTCTGTATATATTGGAAAATTGTCTAGTGTATCCCCATTTTATATGATACTTGCTTTTGGTTTTAGATACACTTTTTCTGATGTTAAAAAAAAAAGTCCTTTTCTGCCTATGTTTTATAGGTTTTTATTCATTTATTCCGTTTATTTTTCTGTCCATTTATTTACTTTGTCAAAGGCTTTTTCTGCATCTTTTGAGATAATTCTGTGGTTTTGGCTGTTTTGGTCATTAATGTGATTAGTTATGTTGATTGTTTTACTAATGTTGAATAATATCCTTACATACCTTCTATAAATCCAACTTGGTCATGACCAATAATTTTTTGAATAAATTACTATAGACTAATTTTCATTTATAATTTTTGAGTCATTATTCATTAATGATTTTGGTCTATCGTTCTGAATTTTATCCTTCTCTGGTTTGGATACTAGGACTGCATTTGTCTCTTAAAAGGTTTCTGGTAGGGTGTTTTCTTTTTCAATTTTTGAGAATAATTTGCATAATGTGGGAACTAATTGCACTTTAAATGTGATAGAAGTATTTTGCGACTCCACAACCAGTATTTTTTTTTACCTTTAGTGGTTCCTTTTCTGAAATTGTATTACTTAAAATTTCTTTTTTTGTCTTCTTTTAGTTTATATTTCTATTTCTTTTATGTTCTCAGTTTTGTTAACGTGTAACTGTAATAAATTCCATTAATTATTTCTTCTGGTTTTTTTGTGATTTTACCCTGCTCATTTGCTATTTTGTTGATTTGATTTTCTGACCTCTTCAAATCAGATTGACTAGAAGATTTATCAATTTTATTAGTCATTTCAAAGAACTAACTTTTAATTTTATATTTTTTATGAGTTTTTGTTTCCAGATCATCTATTTATCTAATTTTAGATATGTCTTTTATTTTTTTTAGGTTTGCTTATTTGTTGGCTTTCTAATTTTTAAAATACATTTTCAGTTAATTAATAATTTTTTTCTATTTTGTTATGTTTATAGGGGCATTATTTCCCCCACTGAAGACTACTTTAACTGCATCCCAGAAATTTCATGGGTTTTTTTTTTCCGTCATTGTAATATTCTTTCACACAATTATTTATTGTTTTTATGATTTGTCGGTATTTGGCTCTTTATTTAAGATTCATTTGTTAAGTTTTCATTTGGGTTTGTGTCTTGTATTTGTGTTCTCTGGAGTGATTACTATTTTTATTGCATTATGGTCTATAAAGGATACATTTACTACTTCTATTTTTTAAAATTTGTTTGTGGGGTCAGAGCCAAGATGGTGCTGTGAAAGGAAGGAACTACTGGAGCTCTCTCACAAATTCTGTCAGATACATCTAAAAAAGTGAATTTGAGCAGATTTGAGAGAGTTAGAAGCCACTAGTAGACTGAGAGGGATAGGAGCGCCAGGCACACACAAGGGCACCAGACCTAACCAACCAGGAACAGCAGAGGAATCCAGCCAGTGTGCCAGTCTGGGAGATCACTGGGTGAGTGAAACAAAACGCCGGAGCAGAAACAGGCCCAGCACAGAAGTACTGGCTACAGGCCACGATCGAACCCCAGGCCTCTCAGCCCAGGATGGAAGTCTGTCGGAGTGCAGAGCCTGGGGCCGCGGCAGCAGCTAGCCTGGAGGCCTCCATCCCACAGTCTAAAGGTTTGAAACTTGCCTTCTTGAGCTTCCAGGAGCCATGATGTCCAGGTAAAATGGCTTTTATCCCTCCCTTGAATGAACCCAGAGAATACCACCTCAGGAGAAGCAGAGGAGCCAGAAGGGGGCTTCAGTAGTGAGAAAAGTTGGGGAGAGGGCACTTCCTGTGGTGGCAGAAAGAGACTAGTGCAGGAAGAGAGGTGTTCCAGCAGCCCTCACCTCAGCAGAACAAGGAGAGTAACTGAGCCCCAGGGGGTGGAGCTAACTAACATCGATGCCAGGACCCCAGACATGGCTTTGCACTGCCAGGGGAAATGGCAGACACCAACACAGGCAACAGCTGAGACTACCCCTGCTGTAGAGCAGTCCTGGGGAAGAGGAGACTCCCAGCAGCCAGACCACCCCTCCTCCACACCTCACGAAACTAGAGGCCACAGAACATAAAGCCAATGAGCAGGCCCACACACAATTCCAACACAAGTAACTTGGGACAGAGCCCCCTGAGCCTCAGAAACAGAGATCCACTCCCTGGGG
>CM053622.1:293679605-293712568 GCA_028646595.1 Phalanger gymnotis | reverse complement strand
TTTTTTTTTTTAGAAATAAGCTTACTAATAAATGTTAGAGTTTAACAATAGTACATTTGGTGTTACATGAAATAAAAAATTTCACAATCATACTTTCCCATTCAGGTGTCAAAATCTCATTCAACAACACAGACAGTGAGTAAGGATATGTTTGAAATAGCACTCTTGGATACTCTTTTGGACTTAGTGGATAAATATTGGAATGGTCGCAAATCTCTGCACTCCAATGAAAAGTTTATTTGTGAGTAAAAACAAAACAAGTGAACATTAGTACTTGGTAAATCCAGGAATTGACAAGACCAGCATTGGACCAGACCTTCTAATTATTTGATTGTTGAATTGGGTTCTTAGAAGTGCATTAATTGTACTTGTTCTTTAGGGTACCATTTGAAAGATTACTGTTCAAGTTCACAGAATTGTACTGTGTGTAAGTGAAGGAATTCTTTGAATTTTTATGTTATGAGGCATTTGAACAGGAGAGAGAATACAACTGACATGGCCAGGTGGTGGTTGAGGAGCCATATGTAACTTTGCCAAGGTTGGTTTGACACAAATCTATGCTACTTCATCTAGGACTTGTGCTTGCTTCCTTGCTTGTTTTATTTATTTGCTTATTTATTTGAAATTATGACTACTGCTCTTGCATCTGCAAAATTTCTACTTCATGACTCATTCTGGCATAGAAGTGTCTTGGATTTTCCAAGATTTTATCAATGGAGCTTAACTTTGACAGATTCTGCCAAGTTGCAGATTGTTTAAATATGGACACAGTAACATAATATGTCTGTGGACTAAGATTAGCTAAATTAAGAGAGGCCCATCACCAGTAGATTAACTACAGAATGATGAATTCTTTAATGAGTACAAAGTAACTCAGTACTGTGCAATGCTCATGTGGTAGAGAGGTGAAAAAGGGCCCAGAAGGTGGCGAGAATCACATAGTTTTTATTCTCATATATAAACAATAACTATGGTTACTCTGAGACACAATGGGATTATTGTCCAGAAACTACTGAGTTGATATATTACTGGAAGAACTGAACCATGTTCGATTCTTACAGTCTTGTAGATGAACCAGAAGACAAATACGAGTTTGCCAACAAATGAAAGGATTAATCAATCAACAAGTCTTTATTAAGTGCTTGCTATGTGTTAGGCACTGTGCTAGGTACTAAGGATACAAATAAAATGAATAAAACCATCCCTTGTAAGAAATAGCATTCTAATGGAGAATGTAAACACACATGCATGTGCACATACACAAACATAACTACGTTATATACCTACATAACCCGTCTACATAATAAATACAAATTAGTTAAATACAACACAGTTTGAGTCAGTCAGGAAGCATGTGCTAAGCACCTACTATGTGCCAGACATGGTGCCAAGTGCTGGGTATACAAAGAAAGGCAAAAAATAGTTCCTGCTCACAAAGAGTCCATAGTCTAATGGAGGAGGGAGGAACATACCAACAATTATGTACAAATAAGATGTATAGAGGATAAATTGAAGATAATCAAAAGAGGGAAGGCACTAGCATTAAGGAGTGGGTTTGGAAGGGCTTATAAAGGTGTGGATTTTAGCTGGGACTTGAAGGAAGGTAGGAGAACCAAGGGAGGGAGGGTATTCCATGCATTGGGTACAGCTAGTGAAAATTTCCAGTTGGGAGAATGGAGTGTCGTGAGGAAGGAATTACAGAGACCAGGCTCACTGAATGGCTGAGTGTGTGGGAATGATAAGGTAAT
Organism: Phalanger gymnotis; assembly: GCA_028646595.1. Classification (NCBI taxonomy): domain Eukaryota; kingdom Metazoa; phylum Chordata; class Mammalia; order Diprotodontia; family Phalangeridae; genus Phalanger; species Phalanger gymnotis. The sequence continues at coordinate 293,710,820 of CM053622.1, read as the reverse complement.
AAACACACTGGAAAGATAGGAGGAGCAGGTTTTGAAGGGCTTTGGATGTCAAAGAGGATACTTTTAAAAATTTGAGCCTTGGAATTAACTGAATAGATGCTAACTTTGGTCATATCTGCACTTTAAGAAGATGAATTTGACTGCTGAGTAAACGATGATGGACTAGATTGGGGAGAGATAAAACAGGGAGACCAACCAGTAGGCTGTTACACGAGTTTGAACGTGGAATGAGGAGGGTCTGCCCCTGGGTGGTGTCATTGTCAAAAGAAAGGATAGGTTTATGGTAGATATGGCAAAGATAAAATCAATAGGAGTTGACAGATTAGATATTTGGAGATGGGGTAAGAGAAAATGACAAGTTGAAGTGACACCTAGTTGAGAACCTAGGTAATTGGCAGAGTAGTAGTACCCCTGATGGTAATAGGGAAGTTAGGAAGAGGGAGAGGTTTGGAGAGAAAGATAGTGCATTCAGCTTTGGATATATTGAGTTTCAGGTGTCTATAGCATATCTAGTTTGAGATTTCTAATAGGCAGTTAGAGATGCAAGATTGGAGACCAGGAGAGAGGTTAGAGCTGGATAAGTAGATTTGAGTATCATTAGCATAGTGATAGTAAATAAGTCCATGGTTGCTGATGAGATCAAGTGAAATAGTGTAGAGGAAAATGAGAAAAGAGCCTACGACAGAGCCCTGTGGGACACTATTAGCTGGCATGAACTGGATGAAGATCCAGCAAAGGAAACTGAGAAGGAACAGTCAGGTAGGTGGAAGAACCAGGATAGAGGAGTGTCGTAGTAACCAGGAGAGAAGAGAGTATAAAAGAAAAGAGGGAGACCAGTAATGTCAAAGGCTGCAGAGAAGTCAAGAAGAACTGAGAAAAGGCTATTAGATTCGGCAAGTAAGAAATCATTGGTAACCTTGGAGAGAGCTTCAGTTGAGTGATGAGGTTGGAAAACAAAGTGTTTGGAAGAAAAATGAAAGGAAATGGAGACACTGATCGTATTTGATTTTCTAGGGGAAGTTGGTCACAAAAAGGAGGAGACAATGGAGAGGCAATAGATAGATCATCTGATAGTATTTTGAGGATGGGGAAGACAAAGACATATTTTTAGGAAGTTGGGAAGCAGCCAGCAGACAGGGAGAGATTTAAGATAAGTGGGAATAGGGATAATAGAGGGAACAATCTTCTGGAGGAGATGGGACAGAATGTGGTCACTGGTTCGTAGAGGGGTTTGCCTTGGCGAGAAGGGCCCCCTTTTCACATAAGAAAAAAAGGAAGGAAGATAGTTGTACAAGGCATCTGAGTTATGCGAGATAAGGAGAGAAGAGGAAGTTCTTGGCCAATGGTGATTCAAAAGTGGAATGACTACTTTAGGAGACTGTACCCTTTCACTTGATGATTCCAAGTGAATACTGTTTGTCCATTTGTTTTGATGTGAAAGAGGGGATCTTTAGTAAGTTTTTTGATTGTTCTAATTGTTAGAAGCCAAAATTTACCTCTTTACAACTTCCAGCCATTACTCCTAGTTCTGCTCTTATGTTGACTTGGTTTTGAAAATTCCAGGTTCTTCATGTGATTTTTTTTTCTGTTTCTTCAACCCCTACAATAAATGCTGATAAACTGAAATTATCTTCATGGTGGTCTGTATAAATTTTAGTTCTTTAAGCACTAAAAGGAGAGAATACCAAGTGAGCAACGAAGCAATGAAATGATGTTTTGTTTTTTTTTTTGCAGTTGTGCCCAAGTTGAAACCAACTTTTCCAATTTTTTTATTTGTCTCTCTAAAAAGAACCCACAAGCCTTTCCTTCTCACCTCCATCTCTCTTCCTTCAAGGCACAGCTCAAATGCTTCCTTCTACATGAAGCTTTTCCTGATCCTCTAAACTGCTGGTATGTTTCCTTTCAACCTTTTCATTCCTCTTAAAACCTGTAGCATCCCCTCCCCCCACCCTCTGAGAATCTTGCCTCATATTTCACTGAAAAAAATTGGGGACTAAGAAGAGCAAGTTTATATGAGAACTTAAAATATGGAGACTGAGTTGGTATGGTCAGATGAGTAGATGGAAGACTAAGAATAGTGCCATGGAAGAAGAGGATATCAAATAGGTGTCAAAGCTACAGTAGGGGCAAGTAGAATGAGATCTTGAAAAGACCATTCAGCGATCAAGAGATTGATGATAACCTCGGCAATATTGAATAGTGACCTCAGAAGCCGAATCTCAAGGATACAAGAAATGAGCGGAACATTGAGGGGAGGTGGTGACACATTGGTATCAAGTGGAGCTCTAATCCCTTACAAACACCCCAGAAAACTCTTAAACTGCACCAGAAGGAACAGTGATAAAACCAAACAGAAACAGCCATGAGCTCCTTCATTCAGTGTCCACTACAAGTTCAGACTATAAGAATCCTTCAGAACTTTGTGAGCAGAGACAAATGAGGATAGGGAGAAGGTAAAGTACATATGCAATACAGACCTAGAGCAGAAGAAAGCACCAGACCAAAGTTCAGCTCAAGAAACAGAGCTAGACCAGTGCCCAGGTAGTGCTCAAGCTGCCCTACCTAATGCACAGGAAGAGATAGGATCAGAGTAACACCTAGTTACTCTGTCCAAGTAGCCCTGCTAATGGCATTGCAGGCCAGTGTTTAGGCGGCCCAGGCCAGAACTCCAGCAGTAGAAAGGTCCAGGTCAGTATCTGGGGAAAAAAACAACAAACACTGGACTCTTGCAGAAGGTTGCTACCAATATAATTAACATCTGTTTATGGTCTGCCAGACTCATAGCAAGGGATGGAGCTAATTCTAAGTTCAAGACTTTTGTACAAAGGAAAATACAGAGAAGCAGCCAAGGCTACTAAATTGAGTTAAGGTACAATGCCTGTCTATAATCCAGATATTTCTGCAAAAGGAGGGCCTACTCTTAGCTACCACTTCTAGTGCCAAGCAGGACCTACCCTCACCATCCTAGAGTATGGAAGGTGGCGAAGTATGACCCAAGTACAAAAGCCCAATCCAAAAATTGAAGCAAGAGATTTAAGTACACAAAAGAAAATACCAAACGTAATGAAAAATAGGATGAATTGACCGAAGTCCAAGAGAAAAACCCAGAAAAGGGAGTAGCTCCAAACAAGTCTAAGTAAAGCTTCATAGAAAATAAAGTCTTCAACAAAAGGACCGTGAAAACACATGGAAAAATTTATCAATATGCAAAATATAAAGTAAAAGGGAATGACAGTGAAGAAATACTGGAAAGAAAAATTAATAGTAAAAATAATAGCAGTTAACATTTATGTAGTGCTTTAAGCTTTACAAAGTACGTTACAAATATCTCATTTTGTCTTTACAAAAATCTGGGAAGGCAGGTGCTATTATTATCCCTATTTTATAGGCAGGGAAACTGAGGCAGACAGAGGTTAAGTGACTTAGCCAGGGTCACACAACTAGTATCTGAAGGCAGATTTGAGCAAGTGTCTGATAAAGGCCTTATTTCTCAAATAAATAGAGAACTGAGTCAAATTTATAAAAATACAAGTCATTCTCCAGTTGATAAATGGTCAAAGGATATGAACCAGCAGTTTTCAGACAAAGAAAGCTGTCTATCTATAGTCATGAAAAATGCTCTAAATCACTATTGATTGGAGAAATGTAAATTAAAACAGCTCTGAGGTACCACTTCACCTCTTATCAGATTGGTTAATATGACAAAAAAGGAGAATGGTGGATGTTGCAGGGGTTGTGGGAAAACGGATGCACTGTTGGTAGACTTGTGAACTGATCCAACCATTCTGGAGAGCAATTTGGAACTATACCCAAAGGGCTATAAAATGTATAAATGTGCATACCCTTTGATCCAGCAATACTGGATCTATTACTACTGGGTCTATATTCCAAAGACATCAAAAAGGGGATAGGGGGTGGGGAAGGACCTATTTGTACAAAAATATTTATAGCTCTTTTTGTGGTGGATAAGAATTGGAAATTAAAGGGATTCTCAACAATGGAAGAATGGCTAAACAATTTGTGGCATATATGATTGTGATGGACTATTATTGTGCTGTAAGAAATGACAAGCAGGATGCTTTCAGAAAAACCTGGAAAGATTTACATGGACTAATGCAAAGTGAAGTGAATGGAACGAAGAGAATGTTGTACACAGTATCAGCAATATTGTTCGATGAAAAACTGAATGACTTAGCTACTCTCAGCCACCCAGTGATCCAAGACAATCCCGAAAGACTAATGATGAAGCATACTATCCACCTCCAGAGAAAGAACTAACATTGTTTGAATACAAACTGAAGCATACTGTTTTTCACTTTCTTTCATTTTCTTTTGTTTGAGTCTTCTTGTACCAAAATGACTAATATGGAAATGTTTTATATGATTGTACATGTATAATCTGATTGCTTACCATCTCAGGGAGGGGGGAGGAGGGAGGGAGAGAGAGAATTTGAAACTCAGAAATGTAATTGGGGGAAAATTATATGTGTCTGTGTATATGTATATAGACACATATATATTAATACATCTATATGTATATACACATATACACAAATACATGTGTACATATACATACCCCACCCTATATACACACACATTTGAACTATTTTAAAACAGGTCAAGGAGAGATCATATGAGAATCATCAGAGTGCCTGAAAATCACAAAAACAAAAAACCTGAATGCTTTATTTCTAGAAATGATAAACAATAAGCACCAAGGTCTTTTAGAACCAGAGGGCAATATGGAGATATAAAGATTTCGCGAGTTAACTTTCAAAATGAAAATTCCCAAGAACATCATAGCCAAAATTCAAGTTAACAAGTCAAAGAAAAAATACTGCTAGCAGCTGAGGTGGTACTGGGATGGAGGGGTGGGGTTGGGAGGGGGAAATTAAAGTACAAAGAAGTTAAAGTTAGGATCATAAAAGACTTGGCAGCTCTCGCTTTCCAGGAGAGCTTGTAACACAGTTATTAAAGGCAAAAGAAAAAGCATTACAACCAAGAATAATCTATTTGACAATTCTGAATATAATCCTATAGGAGAAAAAAGTACACTTTTAATGAAACAGAGGATTTCCAAAAATTCCTGATGAAAAGGCCAAAGTAGAAACTTTGAATTGTGAACCTAGGAGTCATGAGGAACATAGAAAGATAAATACTTCTTAATCAATTTGAAGGGACTATGCAATGATAATTTTTTTGCACTCTAAGAATGGGAAAAGAAGCAAATGTCCCCAGAACTCTGCTAGTTACATAGGAAAGTTAAATAAGACCGGCAAAATTTTTTGCTTGAGAGTGGTTTTGTTTTCTTTTGGTGGTTAGAGAAGGAAAAAGAAATGGGGAGGAATAGGAGGGAACTTATAGTCTCACATATTGAGGATGCATGTGATGGACGGAGGCGTCAAGAGAACTTAGCCTTTTATCTGAACAGGAGAGGAACGTCAGAAACAATGCATATACAGAGATTGATACAGAAATTATTGAAATCAACAGGGAAATAAATAGGGACAAAGAAGAGAAGTTTAAGTGAATGGTAACCACCAGTGTTGTAAGTTAGACCATTTAAGGAGTATTTAAAAGAAAGTAAAAAACCTTTGGGAGAGAGATAAGAGGGACAATGGATTGCAAACATCTATTCAATTATTCAACTCTTTATCTGTTCAACCCTTTAGTGTTAAGCACACCACTTCTTTGTAAAGGGAGGAGAGGGAGGCTAAGAGAGAAGAAAATACAAGTGGACAGATTAATAATCATAACCATGAACATTAATGAGATAAATTAACAGCTAAAATAAGGTAGACTGAGGCACAAAGTTCTGAGTATGATCAAGTTATTAATAAAGCATGAATTTACCAATAAAATAGGATCTCAGTTTCCTCTCTTGTAGTTTTGAGGAGTATAGAACAAAGAACAAGATTTCATGGGCAGGGAACAAGTTATGATTGTTTAAAAGAGCTTAGTATCATGAATGATGAAATCAGAATGATTGATTACAGAGCTGAGACATGAGAGACAATATGATTGGTTGGAAATTGGGAACGCAGGGCTAGCAACAACTCCCTTCTTTCCTGCTATGACTAAGAAATATTTATTGTTTGAATTTGCCTTCAAGGTTAGAGATAGTGGACCAGACTTCTGATAACAATCCAATCCTTGAAAGATAGCTTGGTGGTGTACAGACTCCCTGGTATCCACCAGCATTCTTCAAGGATAACATTTCCTTGAGACAAGAATAAAACTGATTAGCAGAACTGGATTTCAAAACTTAACTCATAGGCCAGCTGAATTTCTAAACTACGTTCAGAGACAAAGAACTATGACTTAGGCAGTAACAGGACAAAATCAATTGCAAATAGGATCAATTTAAAAAAGAATCAGTCTGATTATTTCAAAACCGATTAAATGGAAAAGAATAGCAGCATATATTAGAAAGAAGAATCCAATAATATGCTATTTGTAATAAATACTCTTGAAACATAAAGATTGGTTTATGACCTGGGACAAAATCTGTTATGCTTCAGGTCAACTCAAACCAGGGCTAACAATCTTGATTTCAAAAGAGTAACAGTAACAAGACACATGATAATATGAGATTTTATACTTAAAGACACCATAAATAATAATAAAAATACTAAATGTTTGTGTACCAAATAATCCATTTAGACCAAGAAAATCTAGTAACTACTACAACAATTACCAGAAGAAAAAAATAAGTTAATGACCTGAATAGAACTTTAGAAAAGTTGGAGATGATAGACCTCTGGTGATCACTAAATGGGAACAGACATATATCTGAACCCTTTACAAAAATTGACCATATAGAAGTAGTATGACCTGACAGAAACCCAGATGACAAAACCAGACAAAGAGAATAAGACCATAATTAGTCCAAACAAAGCCTTACAGAAAATAAAGTCTTTGCCATGAGGACTACAAAAATGATATTTTTACATCTGAAAGGGGTACATTTAGGTACCCCACTAGCATAAATTTTCTTTCTATGTTTCCATACAATTGTTAACTTGTCTTTCAAGTATGTATAGTCCATGTTAATAAAGTGATATTTTTCCAATTATATTGATAGATACTGAAAAAACTTGACAAAACTATGTTTCTGTTTTTTTAAAAAAAAAGCACTAGAAATGTTCATAACCTAGAAAGTATAGACATAATAATGGTAAGATGTATCTATCAAAACCCAGAGCTCCATATAATGGAGAAAGGTTAAAGGTCTGTACAGTAAGATTCAAATAATGTTTATTGTTAGCACTATTATTTTATATAGTTCTAGAAATACTTTCTGTAGCAATAATACTAGAAAAAAGCCAGAAGTAGTAAGACTCAGAATTTGAACCCAGATTATATTTGATCTTATAGATATCTTAATAAACTAGGGTTTATTAAGAAGGGGAATAAGAGGGTCAGATTTGTACTTAGGAAGATCACTGGCAGCTATATGGAGGAGTTTGTGAGCAATTCTAGATGCTACTGTGTGCAAAAGACATTGTATTGATTATTTCAAGTCCCAGGTTATCCTGAGCACCCCACATTTTGAAGCCTTTACTTACTGAATAGATACCAGTTTATACACAAATGAAAAGTAAAGTGAATAAGAACTTCATATTGCCCAGAATATGGCATAAATTTGGATGGATAGTTCATCAAGATAGTTTACCAGGACATGTATCTTGAAATAGCTCAGCAATTAAACACTGAACCAAGCCACAGTTAAATAGGAAGAAGAGAACAAACTGAAAATTATACAGTGGTTTCAATTATCCCAAAATTATTACCAACGTAAAACCTCTTTTAAATACTAGTGATGCAGGTACAGCTAGCTGGTGCAATAGATAGAGCACCAGCCCAAGAGTCAGGAGGACCAGAGTTCAAATCTGGCTTCAGACACTGACTAGCTTTTTGACCCTGGGCAATTGACTTAACCGTGATTGCCTCCAGAAAATAATAATAGTGATGCAACATAGCTGTCAATCATGAAAGGCTACAATCTCAAAAGATCTTTGTTGACACACAGGGTAATAGAGGTCCATGGTAGTTGTAAGTAGGCTGAAATATATTGTCACCTATGATTTTCAGAGAAATATCACGAAAGACATTATCAAGGACATAAAACTGGAATAGGCAGTGAGTTTGTTGTGAAATTAGAATGAGGGATAACAGATGGATATCCAGAGTACTATACTGGATACCTATAAAATCTTTATTTTTTTTTAAATCCTGTAATGTTTTGGGCAGATCCTCTTTGGAAAATTTAAGAGAAACATAAATAAGAATCACAGAATGAGCAGATGTGGGTAGACTGCATTCTGCATTGACAGAATAACCATATCAGTGTTATCATACACTGTTATAACTGATGCTATTTAAAATTTAGAATTCTCTGCCATATTTCATTTGTAGTAGAATTGTAAAGAAAGTACCTCGAAATATTTAAAATATATTTGTGATATCTTTTATTCTTAAATAATATTGCTTTTTAATATTGCTCTCAGGTCAGGCAAGACATGTTTTGTCTTCTGTGCAAACATCTGTATCCAATCAAGAAAATTCATCAATCATGAGTGAAAAACTTTATCATTTGATTTTAGAAAACAAAGCCTTACAAAATCTTGCAGAACAGGAACAGCAGTACAATATAAGGATTAATGGGCTGATGTTGGAGTTAAACAACACACTTAAGGAGATGGTGAGCCATGAATGTTAATTCTTAGATGTGTTGGGTGGGGATTTGGATACATTAATAGAAGAAAAATTAATAGAAGAATAATATCCAGGAAGTAATAATTCTATTGTTCTCTTTCCAAGTCTGACTACATTGAAGTACAAACAGGCTTTGAAAAGTTTGCTTAAGTTAGTTTGTATAACTTGGAACACATTACTCCAAAGATACAATATTATAAATTGTAGTGAGTTTCCCAGGTCAATATACAAAAGCTTGCTTATTAGTTTATGTTCTACCTGAAGTATATTTATATAATGGTACTATTTCAACCATAACTACCATTTCCACCATGGTTTCTGTGGGAAAATATATCCCATTTTCCAAAGGATTCCAGATATTGATTTCCTTCCTTCTCAGTGGCTTCCTGGAAGAGCTGTGGAGAGAAAGAACTTCTTTGTGGGTGGCAGAGAAATACAGTAAATACTGCTAGGCACTAATAACTTAACTTTGCATATCTGCAAAAGAAGACCATTTTTATGAATCCGTACAACTGCATGGAGATAATACTTCTTCATAACTTTGTTAAAGAAGTTAATTTTTTAGGTCAGTTACTGTTAAGGTGCTCTGAATTAGAGAAAAAGCTTAATTAAACTCATAATAGGTAGTTCTAGATGAAGGATAGTCATGTGTCCCAGTGTGAGCGTTTCAGTAGCAACTAGGGTCTAATAATATGAAAGTAATTGTCTTTTGAACATAATGAATTAAGTGGCTTCTTCTGAAAATTTACAGCCTAGTTAGTGATTTAATCTGGCTAGTCCTTGGTACCTGGTCCTTCAGGTACCAGAAACCTCCAGGAGCCCTTAGGATCTTATGCTCCAGTCCACTTTAAATCTTGCAAGTCTCCAGTCTGTTCTAATTCCCTCTCAAAAAAGTTGAACTTATTCATAATTTAATAAGTAAGAGCCATTACAATAGCCAGATAATGAATGGACTTGTATTCTCTAGAACACAAGGAGTCTGATAAGCCTTTGAACTTCCTTCCTAGTCTGTAGAAAAGCAAGTGTCAATAGTTTATTGTGGATATCTGGAATCATCTGGGTTTTCCTCATCCAGTATATAACTAAACACTTAACTGGCTGGGAAGGACCCTGAATTTTATTTAGTCAGATCTTCCATCCCTTGTCTGTCACATGAGCCACCATCCATTTTAAGACTTCTGTTACCATGGCCTCGTCCAGCACAGTTAGCCAATGTACCTTCAATATAAGGATGTATGTTAATGTGCTCATGAAGTGAGGACTCTTAGGTCTCTGCCTGCTAGAGTGTGGCAGTGTGAAAAAAGGTTCAGATATGGGGGGAAATGGTAGAAGTTTATTGAACTCCTTCCCAGGAAAAAGCAAACAGTCCCTTACTGGTCTCAGCCACAGGGATGGAGAAAAAATGAGGTGCGATCCATAATTCCACCCTATTCTACCTGGACAAGATCAAGAACAGATGCAGCAATTGGAATAGTTCCTTTATTCAATTCTTAGTAAACTGCTATTAATCACTAGGGACATCTACTTTCACTGGCCACATAGGGTAATTAAACGTAATTGTGCATAATAGATTACTTCAGTCTCCATCTCTGTTACTAGGAAGGTACTAGTTGGGACCCACTAGCACCACTACTTGTATATAACTGAAATTATTTAATTTTAATCATAAGAGGTAGTTTAGACAGCCCCAAAGATTTTCATTTAGCCCTACCAGAATAATAATTAGCAAAGGGATTACTACAGCAGAGAGAGTATTGCCCAGGTTAAAGATAATGGATACATAATTTTAACAGAAAACAGATCTGTGGCTACCAAGTGCCTAAAAGGTAAAGTCAAGGCAAGGTCAGAATAGAGTGTTTCAGGACATAAGGAAAATTTTGAATCTAAGCAGATGGACCAGGGTCAGAGCTGACCTCTGGACAAAAATCTATCTCTGGACAAGTATTGGCTCCCAAGAACTCCATGCCCTAAATACACTCCCCCAATCAGCTGCCCCAACTGAGGCCCATATGGGGAGTCTTCTACCTAGGGTATTCCTTTCTCAGTGCTTTGTCTCCCCAAACCCACAGTAGAAATTGGAGTACCCCATGAAGTCGTTGAGCATCCCTAGTAGAATTGTAACATGGCGAATACCCGCCCTTATATATTCCGTGCTGTCTCTTTTCTTACCACAGTAACTTGGGCATATGACCTCCTGGTCCCCCAGGGGTCCTACAGTTAAATAATCCAAGCTGTAGTGGAACTAGATTCCCCAATAGGAAAATTCATTCTGACAGTCCCTTAAGTCTGGATGCAAACAGCCAGGTGGAGTAGAGGCTTTCAGGCAAATCTGAAGTTTTGACTGGAAGTGTAGAAGGATCATTCTTTCTTGCTCCTAGATATCCTAATATAATTTTATCAATACCTTTGCATTTATTAAACATGAGAAAGTGTGTCATCACTCTCTGCCCTCCTAACATGGTAGTAGGCCTCAAACTTCCTCCCATTAAGTTCAGAGAGTCTGTATGAATGAATAGTCCTGCTTATCTGAACAGCTGCTGGATGTACCCCAATCTGCAGTCACTCAGATCTCACTAACTGACCCAGATTTTTCTGGTGATCTGAGTAAAGACCTGTATATAGTGCCTGAAGCCAGTCTAGGGAAGGGAGGTTTTGGGAGGGGTTGTGTACCCAGAAGTTATGAACTATTGTACTGGAAGCAGGCTGGCCATAAGGAATAGGGAGAGGCAGAGGAAATACGGATCATAAATGCAATCCACCAAATTCATCTCTTTTAAAAATGTTACTCCTTTCCCTGCTTTCCTTCCTACATTAAAAAAATTGATCATGAGGCCATAATAAAATATTGTTTAAAAAAAGAACAACAAACAAAACCTAAAGACTGTCTATTTACAACACCAAATATTGTGTGGGATAATGGACCATAAAATCCAATTAAATCTTCAGAATTGAAGTTTATGAACATATAATGCAATAATTTTAAAAAATATATAAAACATAACTCCCATTCTGCAGTTCTTAACTGAAGGAAGTCCTCACCAGCAGTCGAAACTCCAAAAAATATTATTTTCGAGACCTGCTCAGATTCCTGAGCAGTTCTTTTATAATTCTTACTTGGCTTGCAGAGCATCAGGAGCACTAGGCACTCATATTGTCACACTCAGCAATAGCACATATGGTAGATGGTAACCTGGAAAGAGGCTTGACCTAGATGTTTTTATCAGTGACTTGAATGAAGGCATGAGTAGCATGTCGATCAAATTTTATCTTGTTTACAAAATACTTTATGCTCATTAACTTTTGACGTTCAAATGTTTATTACATTTGAATACAGGTCTTGTGTCTTACTTAGAGTTCCTTGAAGGCAGTGACTATTATTTAATTTTGGTAGTGCCTTATATGGAGAATTGTATGAATACCTGTATTATCAGAAATACTGAAAAGACATTAGATTCAGAAATTATAATACTTACACTGTTGCTAATGCCTAAGGGTTAGTCCAGGGCTTCTTAAACTTTTTCCACTCACAACCCTGTCGCAAGCCACAGTTTAAGAAGCACTGATAGTCAATTTTGTTTTTCTTATCTCTGTATTTTTATGACATTAGGATACCTTGAAACAACAATTAAGCAAGTCGCTGGAAGAAAACAACAGTCTAAAATCACGTTTGTTAAATATGGAACAAGATACCAAACGGGGGGATTCTTCAGCTCTATTAACTGTGCAGATTAATGGTGAGTTCAAAATTCATTCAGTTATATAATCTTTAATAAATTGGTATTTCAGTATTTAATCATAGGTAAGAGTAAATACTAAAATAATAAAAACCATATATTATACTAACACACATATCTGAGAAAAACCATACCTTGAAATTATACAGCAAGAGAAATAAGAAACAGCCCATAAACATCTGCCTGATGACATTTTTAATTGTGTCTGTAAGTATATACTATTAATCAAGACAATACCAGAGCATTTAGCTCTGTTGAAGGAAAGATGTAAATGGTATAACTGAACAAGAGTGTTCAAAAGCAGGTAAAAAAATTAAAATAAAAAAGGGGAAAGGAGAGATCAAAGTGGGGAAATGAGAGATTATTCTTTTTTTTTCATTTAAAAAATTTTATTTTTCCCAATTACACGTAAAAACAATTTTTAATCTTTGTTGTTTACAATTTTGAGTTGCAAATTTTCTCCCACTTTCCTCCCTCTCATCTCATTGAGAAGGCAATCAGTTTGATAAAGGTTGTGCATGTTTAGTCAAAGAAAACACAGACCGAAAAAACCAAGAAAAATAAAGAAATTTAAAAAATGGTACGCTTTGATCTGCATTCAGATTCCATTGGTTCTTTCTCTGGAGATGTATAGCATTTTTCATAATGTGCCCTACAGAATTGTGTTGGATCTTTGTATTACTGAGAATAGCTAAGACATTCACAGTTGATCATTGGGCAGTATTCCTGTTACTGTACAATGTTCTCCTGGTTCTGCTCACTTTACTTTTCATCAGTTCATGTAAATCTTTCTAGGTTTTTCTGGAAGTATCCTGTTCACAATTTCTTACAGCACGATAGTATTCCATCTTAATTATATACCACAGTTTGGTCAGCCATTACTTGATGGGCATCCACTCAATTTCCAGTTCTTTGCTACCATAAAAAAGAGCTGCTATAAATATTTTTGTACAAATGGGGCCTTTTGCCTTTTAAAAAAAAATCTCTTTGAATTACAATTCTAGTAGTGGTATTGCTAGATGAGAGAGTATGCAGTTTTATACTTCTTTGGACATAGTTCCAAATTGCTCTCCGGAATGGTTGGATCAGTTCACAAGTCCACCAACAGTACATTAGTGTCCCAGTTTTCCCACATCCCCTCCAACATTTGTCATTTGCCTTTTCTGTCATATTAGCTAATATGATAATTGTGACGTGGAACCTCAGAGTTGTTTCAGTTTGCATTTCTCTAATCAATAGTTATTTAGAGCATTTTCCATGTAACTATAGAAAGCTTTGATTTCTTCTTCTGAAAACTGCCTGTTCATATCCTTTGTCCATTTATCAATTGGAGAATGACTTGTCTTCATATAAATTTAACTTAGTTCTCTATATATTTGAAGGATAAAGCCTTTATCAGAGAAACTTGCTATCAAATATTTTCCCCAGTTTTCTGCTTTCCTTCTAATCTGGGGTGTGTTTGTTTTGTTTGTGCAAAACTTTTTTATTTTAATGTAGTCAAAGTTATCCATTTTATATCCTGAAATGCTCTCTTGTTTAGCATATTTTTCCCTTATCCACACTGCCCTAATTTGCTTATGGTCCATCCTTTGTGTCAAAATCATGTACCCATTTTGACAGTATCTTGGTATATGGTATGAGGTATTGTTCTATATGTAGTTTTTGCCAAACTGCTTTTCAGATTTCCCAGAAGTTTTTATCAAATAATGAGTTTGAGTTTTTGTCCCAGAAGTTTGGATCTTTGTATTTGTCAAACAAAGATTGCTATGATCATTTCCTACTGTGTGTTGTGTACCTAATCTATTCCACTGATCCACCACTGTATTTCTTAGCCAGTATCAAATTGTTTTGATGATTACCACTTTGTAATACAATTTGAGATCTGATGTGGCTAGACCACCTTCCTTCACATTTTTCCCCTTAATTCTCTTGATATTCTTGACCTTTTTATTCTTCCAAATGATCTCGTTTTTTTCTGCCAAGCACTTTCCCTAAGTTTGCTGAAAAGTCATTTTCTGAATATCCACATTGTCTATTCACCCCCCCCATGACTGGGAATTTTAACAGAGAGAATTGGGGAAAACTGTTACCATTTCTAGCTACCTTAAACCAGAATTTGGTTAAAATATAGTTAACTGCTGTTTTGAAATTTCGTTGGTTAGTTCAACATTGTCCATGATACACTTGTATATTGAAATTGGTTAAAAAAAAAAAGAGAGAGAGAGAACAAGACCAAAATTAATGTCTTTTTTTCTCCAGTGACCTCGTGATTCATCTTTTGAAAATTAGAAGTACAAAAATATTAAATCAGTTGGATCTATGATTCATCAATTTGTCTTAATTTTCCTTTGAACCTACTTATACTTGGGGGCCATTAACCTGTTGAAATAATCAGCTTGATAAATTTATGGCTACCAACATATATTTTGACTTGTCTCAAAATGTCTTCTTTCACAAGATTCACTGATTCCCTTTAAATTCTGATATTCCCATGTTTGTTAAATAAATTTATGTTCACCTAACCACATCATTCATATTTTGTAGACATTGATCATATACCTCTTCTGGTCGTTATCTTTGCGGAAAGAAGTGCCTTAACTTTTCTTTGTCTTATTACTTCTCCTATCCTTTGCTTATTTTAATCACCCTTTCCTGGACCACCTCCATACCCATGTTATTTTTCTTGATCTATGAATACCAGAACTGTACACACTCTTCCAGGTCCAACTACGTCAAGGTTTTAGAGAAGGGTAAAATAATATTTTCTCTTTTCTTCCTAAACTCTTTTTGATAATGTTCAACATTTGTAGATGTTTTGGTGGTAGTAGTACTTTATCTTCAGAGCAGTTTATAATGATTCCTTTATCTCTTTTCTGGATCTTAACTGACAACCTAGACCACACTCTCATATAAATATGGTTTAGATGTATTATTTCTAAATATAACTGTCTATGGTTGCATTTAAACTCCTCTGCCAATTCTTCTGCATATTTTTTTTATTTTTAGGAACAATTTATTTATTTATGGTTTTCAACATTTATTTCCACAAGATTTTGAGTTCCAAATTTTCTCCCCATCTCTCTCCTCCCCCCAGCCCAAGATGGCATACATTCTGGTTACCTCTTTCTCCAGGATGCCCTCCCTTCTGTGATAGAAGATTCTCCCCCTATCCTCTTCTCCCTTACTTTCTTATAGGGCAAGAGAGATTTCTGTACCCCATTGTCTGTATATTTCATTTCCCAGTTGCATGTAAAAACAATTTTTAACATTTGTTTTTAAAACTTTGAGTTCCAGATTCTCTCTCTTCTTCTCTCCCTACCCACCCTCATTGAGAAGGCGAGCAATTAAGTATAGGTTATATATGTGTCATTATGCAAAACACTTCCATAATAGTCATGCGGTGAAAGACTAACTATATTTCCCTGCATCCTATCCTGCCTCCCACTTACTCTATTTTATCCTTTGACCTTGTCCTTTACAAAACTCTTTGCTTCTGACTACCCCTCCCCCAATCTGCCCCCTTCTATCATCCCCCGCCCCCTAGCCCTTTCCCCCTGTCTTTCCTATAAGGTAAGATATCCAATTGAGTGTGTATGTTATTCCCTCCTTAAGCCAAATCTGATTGAGAATAAGATTCACTCATTCCCTTTCACCTCCCCCCTCTTCCCTTCCATTATAAGTTTTTTCTTGCCTCTTTTATGTGAGATAATTCACTTCATTCTATCTCTTCCTTTCTCCTTCTCTCAATATATTCTTTTCTCACTCCTTAATTTTATTTTTTAGATATTAACCCTTCATATTCAACTCATCCTATGCCCTCTGTCTACATATATATGCGTGTGTGTGTGTATATGTATGTATATTCCCTTCAACTACCCTAATACTGAGAAAGGTCTCATGAGTTACAAATATTATCTTTCCATGTAAGAATGTAAACAGTTCAGCTTTAATAAGTACCTTATGATTTCTCTTTCCTGTTTACCTTTTCATACTTTTCTTGATTCTTATATTTGAAAGTCAAATTTTCTATTCAGCTTTGGTCTTTTCATCAAGAGTACTTGAAGGTATTCGATTTCATTGAATGTCCATTTTTCCCTTGAAATATTGTACTCAGTTTTGCTGGGTAGGTGATTCTTGATTTTAATCCTAGCTCCTTTGACCTCCAGAATATCGTATGTCAAGCCCTTCAATTCCTTAATGTGGAAGCTGCTAGATCTTGTGTTATCCTGATTGTTTCCACAGTACTTGAATTGTTTCTTTCTGGCTGCTTACAATATTTTCTCCTTGACCTAGGAACTCTAGAATTTGGCTACAATATTCCTAGGAGTTTTCCTTTTGGGATCTTTTTCAAGTGGCTATTTGCGGATTCTTTCAATTTCTATTTTACCCTCTGGTTCTAGAATATCAGGGAAGTTTTCCTTGATAATTTCTTGAAAGGTGATGTCTAGGTTTGTTTTTTTTTTTGATCATGGCTTTCAGATAGTCCAATAATTTTTAATTATCTTTCCTGGATCTATTTTCCAGGTCAGTGGTTTTTCTAATGAGATATTTCACATTGTCTTCCATTTTTTCATTCTTTTGGTTCTGTTTTATAATATCTTGATTTCTCATAAAGTCATTAGTTTCTATTTGCTCCATTCTAATTTTTAAGGAATTATTTTCTTTAGTGAGCTTTTGGGCCTCCTTTTCCATTTGTCCATTTGTGCTTTTTAAGGCAGTCTTCTCCTCACTGACTTTTTGGACTCTTTTGCCATTTAGGTTAGTCTATTTTTAAGGTCTTGTTTTCTTCAGTATTTTTTGGGTCTCTTTTAGGAAGCTGTTGACTCATTTTTCATGATTTTCTTGCATCACTCATTTCTTTTCCCAATTTTCCTTCTACTTCTCTTACTTGGTTTTCAGGATCCTTTTTGAGCTCTTCCATGGCCTGTGACCAATTCATGTTTTTCTTGGAGGCTTTGGGTGTAGGATCTTTGACTTTGTTGTCTTCTTCTGAGTGTATGTTTTGATTTTCGTTGTCACTAAAGTTAGATTCTATAGTCTGAGTTCTTTTCTACTGTCTGCTCATTTTCCCAGCCAATTACTTGACTTTTGAGCTCTTTGCCAAGGTATGACTCTGCTTCCAGGGTGGAGAGTGCTCTATCCCAAGCTTCAGGGTTTTTGTGCAGGTGTTTTCAGAGCTACTTATAGGTACCTGTAAATTTTCAGTTCTTCTGAGGTGCTATGATCCAAGGAGAGCTGTTTACTCCTTTCCTGGCCTGTGCTTTGGTCTTTGAGTAACCTTGAGCACTCTTCTCTGCCCTGAACCTGAGAGGAGGATTCCCTCTCCACAGCCACTACAAGCTTTGCCACACCAGTGCTTCTACTCACTCCAGGACTGCCACCCAGGACTGCAAACAGGGCAAAGCAAGAGAATTCTGCCTAAGTGCTAGCAAAGAGATCCCTACATTCCTGCTCTGATCGGACGTTTGATCCCCCCACATCTGTGGGCCTGGAGCTCTGGAAGTTGCTGCTGCTGCTGCTTCCACCACAGCCACCTCCACCACGCCAGGGCTGGGGCCTGACCAGGCTCTTTTCTCACCCAGGTCTGACAGAGTTTTCCCACTGCCCTTTTATGGTGTGTTTGGCCTTTGTGGGTTTAGAAGTCTGGAGTCCACCACAGCTGCCAGTGATTGTGTGCCTTGAGGCCTGTTCCACCCATTCTGCTCTGCCCACTCTGTGGTGGCTGTGGCCCACGCTGGGGTGTGCTCTGCTCCCAGCACAGTGCAATGGACCCTTCGTGTCGGCCTTCCAGGCTGTCTTGGGCTGGAGACTTGTTTCACTCTGTCATTTTGTGAGTTCTGTAGCTCTAGAATTTATTTAGAGTAATTTTTTACAGTTATTTGGAGGGTTTGGGGGAAGAGCCCAAGCAAGTCTCTGCTTTTTTTCTGCCATCTTGGCTCCACCCCTCTTCTGAATATTTAACAGCACTTTTGAGGTCATTAATCTATCCCACTTAGTTTAACATTTTTGTTGTTAGATTTTTCATTGTGCATCCCATTTTCCCAATCTTTTATAAAAGTATTAAGTAATACCAGTCCCAGCACTGATACCTGGGAGGCAGATTCATTTTAAGAATTTCTCCATCGAGAGAAGTGCTCATTTACCCCCAACTCTTATTTCCTTGATTTAAGGTAGGATGATCCTACACAAATTCTTGGTTCGATGTCCCATTGTGTTGTGAATCCTGGTTTCTTGAAGCCTGTACCACTGGACTGTAAACTATGGTAGGTTCTGTCATTCTGGAAAGACTTTTAGTATGGATTCAGTCTATTTTTTTAGTCACCAGTTAGAAGAAGTTTATATATGAAACCAGAAATCTATATTTTATTTTTAATATATATTAAATTTTTGTGTGTTAGGATCAACATTGCCCTATTTATGTTCCTTTTTTTGCATCACCATCACTCCTCATTCCCGCCATCTCTATCCTCAAATAAAAGCCTTTCCTTCTAACAAAATTTGTTTGGATTGTATTCAGAAATGTAGTCTCATTCTGCACCTGTAGTCCTTTCACCACTCTACTAAGAGGCAACATGTTTCATTGACAGTCTTCTGGAGTGGTGATTGGTCATTGATCTGAGTTGTTAAGTCTTTTTAAATGTCTTTGTCTTTATAGTGTTGTGATCATTGTGTAAATAGTTTTTCTAGTTCAGATTACTTCTTTATCAGTTCAGATTTTTTTGAATCTGTCCCTTTTGATATTCTTTATAGGGCAATAATTGCATTCTTTAAAAAAATTTCCTTCTTAGTATGTTTTTATTTTGTTAAATATTTTCCAATTACATGTAAAATTTATTAACATTCATTTTTTAAAATTTTGAGTTCCAAATTTTGTTTCTCACTCTTCCTCCTCTCTTACCCCTTGAGAAAGTAAAAGAAAACACTCACAACAAAACAAGAAATATAAAGAAAGTAAATTAAGTATGCTTCAGTCTGCACTCTGAGTTCTTCAGTTTTTTCTGTGGAGGTGGATAGCATTTTTCATCATAGATCCTTTGGAGTTGTCTTAGATGATTGTTTTGATCAGCATAGTTAAGTCTTTCACAGTTGAGCATCTTTACGATAATTGCTGTTACTCTGTACAATATTCTGGTTCTTCTCGCTTCACTTTGCATCAGTTCATACTACTCATCATTTTTTGTAGCATAATAGTATTCCATTACAGTCATACAGCACATACAGTCAGATAGCACAACTTGTTCAGCCATTCCCCAATTAATGGGGATCCCCTCAATTTCTTTTTTTTTTCATGCAAGAAAGTACTGAAATTTATTATGCAGGTGTGCTACACTTAGCCAAAAGGAAAACAATCAGTCCGGAATGACAAAAGTCCCATGGCACAAAGTCGAGTCAGCCTGGTGGAATTTTCATTGAATGATGGCATATCCTTCAGTCAGGGAGGTGGTATAAGATAGTGACAAGAGTCCTTTTTTCAGATGGTGATGTCTCCTGATGGTTTCTGCTCTCCTGAGCATGTCACCAAGGGTCATTCCATCTCTGTTCCTGTGGCCTCCATGGTTAGCACAGTCTAGTTACTTGGACCTCTGCCTCATCTTTCTCCACTTGTGTCTCTGCCTACGCATTCGCTTCTTCCTCCACTTGGCTCTCATGGCGTAATGGAAGTCGACAAGATGGCACTAAGAAGAAGAGCCATCCCCTCAATTTCTAACACAAAAAGAGGAGATATTATTTGCCATACTAAGAAAAAATACATTTTTTCTTGAGCTAATGTTTTTAACATAATCACATATTCTATTTCGTCAAAAAAAACTTCATTAAAATCATGTAATTTTTATTATTTGTTATTAATGTAGTATTTTATGTTTATATTTTTCCTAAAATTTGTCCAATTCTGCATTCCTGGGGCAAAGCCAGCCAGATTATATTGTATACTTTTTAATATGTGGCAGTAGCCTTCTGTTAATATTTTATTCAGTAGTTCTGCAACAATGTTGGTTACAGATATTCATTTGTAGCTTTGTTTATTAAAGTCTCACCCTGATTTTGGCATCAGGATGCTTGTCCATAAAAGAGTTTAGTAGATTTTTCACTGTTGTTGCAAATAATTTATGTACTCATATAATTAATTTTTCCTAGAATGTTCATTAGAATTTTAAGTCCATCTGGTCCTTTTTTTTACTTTGTGGATTAATTTATGGCTTGTTCAATTTATTTCTAAGATTTAGGTTATTTAAATTATTTTTCCAATCATTTGGGCACTTTCATGTATTTGTAAATATTCATCCATTTTACCAAATTGATTTCTAGTGGCATATAATTAATTGGGCAACACATTTTTTGATGATTTCCTTTATTGCTTCTTCATTTAAGAGTTCTTTGTTTCTTTTTATTTTGGCAATTTGATTTGGTTTTGCTCTTTTATAAAAGTCAGATTAACAAGTGGTTTGTCTTTACTCCCCCACCAAAAAAAAAACCCACTAGCTTTTTAGTTTTATTTAGCATTCCAGTAGATTTTAGCCAGGTTCAGCTTTATATTTCTCATTTGATATTTGTTTTTATATATAGTTAGTTGAGGTTGTTTGATTTGTTGCTTTTCATGATTTTTTGGTTTGTTTTTGTGTTTTATGGAGTGTGTGTGGGTGTGTGTTTGTGTGTGTGTGTTTAGTTATATATCTAGTTCATTGATGCACTTTCTCTATTTTGTTAACTAAAGTATTCACAGAGATAAACTCTGGCCAGAGAAGTGAGAAGAGAGGGGAGAGGTTGCATCTGTTAAATTTCAGTTATCTTATTGGTTTTTTGGGAGCCCTTTTCAGATATCTGTTGGGGTGAAGGTGAGAGAGCTGGGCTCCTACAACTTTTCATGTTCCCATTTTAACTGGAAGTTGCCCCATACAGCATAACCAAATCCAAAAAATCATAAAACTTTACTGTAACACTGTTTAGCAGATTGTCAATTTATAACATTGATATCCTTCCTTTGGAACTAATTATCCCATGTAATGTAATTTCATTTAATGTATATTCAGAACTAGATAAAGATAATGTTTTCATTTACAATAGCTACACTCTTCAGGCCACTGAATCTTTGGGTACATGTAATTGAAATCCTGAGAGATATTATTTCTTAGTTGAATCTATTTTTAATGTTTACCCAGATATATTTTTTCGTTATCAGAATATAACTATATAGTTTAAGTAGTTCTTAGAAGATGCGTTTGAGTTGTCATTTGCAGCAAAAAATTGGTTGTGGTAAAAGCAAGGACAAAGTCAAGACTTCAATTCTAGTTCTGGTTTTGGCTAAAGTGACAAATAATTTACCATACATCTCTGGACCATGGTTTCTTTTATCTGTGGAATATGGGTTAACCTAGATTTCTAAGATCCCTTCCAGCTTCTAAGATTAAATGATTTTTAATCTGAATATATTAATCTAAAATATATATATTAATCTAAATAATTCCCCTGATATACTCCCCAAATTATAGTATAGCTTACAATAGTAGCTCTTCTGGTCAGAAGGCTTCCATGATCATTTCTTCTGCCTGGAGTTTCTGCCCCAACTTTTTATGAGCCGTGAACCCATCAAGGCTTTCCTTTGGAGCTTTGTAGATCCTTTGATTAGTGGATTTTTTAAAACAAATGATAATGCTGTTCTTTCCTCTTTTAAGTATTGGTATAAAAAGATCTTTTCTTCCAAGTACTTATGCCCTCAAACTGCTATTCATTAAGGAAGAAAATCACTTTGTTTCTCCCTTAATCCAGTGAATATGTCCTCTATCAAGATCAAAATTTGTTTCCATTGTTATACCAACCAGCTGCTGTTACCATTTCTACCTTCTTTTCTATGTTTATTGGGAAGGGCATGTTTCCTAACTTCTCCATTTCACATCTGCCAAGTTCAATTTAATCCCAACTATGTTGGGTTCATTTGCTGACTGAAGTAATGCTTCTAATTTTTTTTTCCCCACTCTCATGTCTGTAGTTTAATTTTTATAAGAATTATTTATTTAAAATACAATGGGGACTTGTTTCCTAAGCACTAACTCACAAAATGGCCTTGTGCTAATAGAACTTATTAATTAAAAAAAAACTAGTATATTTTTATACAAGGTATACATAACCTGACAGATTTTTAAAGTTACGGTTATACACTTTTTTCCATGCTTCCTCAATCATGATTGGTAGATTATCAGGTGTTATTTCTACTTTCCAAAAACACGTTGCCTTTCCTTTAATAGGTCATATTTGAAGTTTTCAGAGGTAGGAATAGGGATAGGGAAAGGGACTGTACTTGTAATTTCATTGGCATAAGAAACTTCTAGGTGAAGAAACTCCCTCTATTTTCTTGGCAGCCTGTAATCTTAGAGAATTTCCTAAAGTACTTGAGGGTTAGGGGAGAGTTGCTCAAGATCCCATAGCCATTACATGTTAAAGGTAGGACTTGAACCCTTTCCGGTTCTAAAGCTGTCTCTCTATTCAGCTTACCATGCTTCTTCCTCTCCCTTCAGAGATATTAACTTTGATTGTAAACTTCACCTTGCTCAGTATGAAAAACTCACTTCTTATAAATTCCCAAAATCTCACCTTGAATCCCTCTTATAGAGGAAAATCTTCCTTTTCACCCTTATCTGACTGTACTCCTCACCATGCACACCCTGCATTCTAGCCAGAATGAACTCAACGTTTCATCGTCTACCTCTGTGCATTCACACAGGCCATCTCCTATACTTGTGCAATTGTTTGCTCATATTTCCACCTCTTATAACTCAAATGCTACTTCCTCCATAGGGAATTCTTTAGTTCCCATCACCACCACTAACCTAATGTTCTCTCCTTTTTTTAAAGTTACTTTATATTTACTTAGCTGGGTAAAAATTGAATCTTCCTCTCCCCTCCCCTACTCTTTGCATTTGAATATAGGCTTTTTGAGGACAGGGACTGTTTTGATCTTGTTTCTTTTTCCCTAGCACCACATAGAGGGCACACAGCCAATATTGAATTGAACTAACTGTTAATAAACAATTCAAGTGGAGTGAAATTAAACTTGAGTGGTTGATTTTGAAGCAAAGTAAAATTCACGGATTAAAAATATCTTTTTGGTCATACCCTTTGTTTTTATAGTTTTATTTGTTATTGCTGTAATCTTTTACTTTTAGAGGAATATTACTAGTTGGAACTTGTATTAAAGTATTGCTCTGTTACCTCAATCATGACCTTGGGTTTTCAGAGACTTTGCCAGCAGAACTCTCTGAGAGCTTTTGCCCAAATGGAGGTGGGGCATGGGAGTGGGGTGGGAATCCAGGTAATCTTTGGGAGAAGAGTTTCAGTAGAGTGGATGGATTCAGAAACTATATGGCTGAGAGTTGATGAGTGATTGAGTGGTAAGGATGTTGGAGGCAGTGAGTACAAACGATTTTTTTCTTTGAGTTTGTTAGTAAAAGGGAGACAAAATAGTTTGAGAGGATCATAGAGCAAGTGAAGATTTTTAACAAGAATGGTATACTTGTGAGTACGTTTGTAGGCATCCTAGATCCAATAGATAGAGACTGAAGGTAATTGAAAAAGATAAAGCTACTAGTCATCATGTCATTGTTTACACATTATTATGTAGATTATTAATTATACCTTGAGCTCCAGGAAGAGAAGAGGGTTGAGAGAATTTGGCTGGATTAACATTGACTTTAACAGGAAGGACCACCTCTCTGAGACTATAAGCAGAAAAGTTAGAGATGGGCTAACATATTGAGAGATTACTAGGTGTGGAGTAGAAGATGAAGGGAACTATGGAGAGTCTCAACTTAATACAACAAAGTAGGAATCAAGGTCATTTGCTGAGAGCAAGGGCATGTAGATATGGGAGGAGGAGTTTGAGAACATTTAGAACATTTGCTGCAGGGCCCAGGTTAGAAAATCAGTGAGGGAAAAATAAAAGAACTACCACACAGAAATGTATGCCAAGAATCAATTAGATAACATGAAATTGTAGTGGAGCAGAGTAAATTTAGGGGTGGGGGTGGGGCAGGATTGGGAAGACTGTCAGGACATGTCCACTGAAAGCATCAGGGGCTGGAGGTTAAAGTATAATAATAAGGGTGGAAGATAACGTATAATCGAAGTCATTAACTTTAAGTAGAATGCAAACTTGAAATTAAGGACTGTTTGGGAGAGGAAGGGTTTATCTTTAAATCACCAGCTTAGCACTGTGCTTGGGCCATAATAGATTCTTAATAAATGGTTATTGAATTGAATAAAGTTAAAATTATAAAGGGAGGAGAATGAAACCAGAGCAGAGATAATAGACTAGGAAAATATAGAGGGACTGAGGTACTGGCAGTATATAGCTGGTGATACTGTATATATCTTATGAATCCTCTGGATTAAAAATACCGTAACTTCATATCTCTTATTTTTCAAGGGTTATCATAGGTGACACTCTTGCTTTTTTTAAATCTTTGTTTTTAATTTATGGAATAAAATATGCATTTCCATAACATAGTATAATGAAGATAATTGCACATGAAACTGCA
This sequence comes from Phalanger gymnotis, assembly GCA_028646595.1. Classification (NCBI taxonomy): domain Eukaryota; kingdom Metazoa; phylum Chordata; class Mammalia; order Diprotodontia; family Phalangeridae; genus Phalanger; species Phalanger gymnotis. The sequence continues at coordinate 293,685,838 of CM053622.1, read as the reverse complement.
AATCTATTATGTACAACTTGCTATTTCTTTTAAACATATAATAAAATTATCATGTAGATTTTTTTTTTTATTTCCTCCCCAGTTCCCCCACTCTGGAGATAGAAATTATCCATTTTGTATCTCACTCTGCTCTCTGTCACTTGTTTATTCATAAATCATTCACCTGCCCATAAGTCTGATAAGTAATATGTTCTATGTTCTTCAAATTTTACTGTAATATCTCCTTATATCTAGGTCATGTTTTCTAACAAGCACAGATAGATGTTGTTTGTTAAAATTGATCTAATAAGCAAGTTTAATTACAAATTTATTTTTAGTTAACTTTATGACTTACATGTACAAAAATTTGTTTTTATTTTTGTTTTTTTTAATTACATTTTCTTTTTTGGAGTACAGCTATTGCCAAATTCTAAAAATTAAGTTTAAATTCACAATTTATGGAAACAAATGACAAAACTTAATACTAAAGATATTTCATTTCTATTTTAGAACTTCAAAACAGTAATCAGGAGTTGTCCAGTGAAGTTGATAACTTAAAAGAACATCTTGAACACTATGCCAAGATTCAGGAACTGACAGAGATGCTTCAGGAAAGTCACAGGTACATTATTGCCAGGAGTGTATGATTTTAAGATGTTACTACTTAAAAATCATATGAGGGAGAGCATTTAGAGGTTTTATGGCATTGTGAAGAGAGCAGTGGACTGGAAGATCTGTATTCTCATCCTGGTCCTGGGACTAACTGGCTAGCTAATATTTACTTAAACTCTCTGAGCCTCAGATTTTCATCTATGAAATGAATCTGATCACTTAAAGTCCTTTCAGATATACAATTATGATGTCTTAAATTCCTTTCAATTTTTACATTATGTACTATGAAGTGTGGTAGCAGAGGGTTGGAGAGAGAAGGGCAATTGGATAACTTAGGGTGGGGAAGTACAATGACAGAAGGTTAAAGGAATGTCAGGAAGTGAAGGGAGGGATGTGGTGAACTGTTATTATCCTATTGCATTTTCTACATCCCCATATACACACTCACAATTATCCACACTAGCACACTTAATAGAGATTCATAAAAAGAACTGAGGTGCTTAGGGAAGGGAACTAAAACTGGAGCTCACTCTCATGAATAGAAAGCTATGAATATGTGGAATTTTCTAGATTATTCATGCATAGATTGAACAACTCCATTCCTATTGCTGATACTTGGAATATTTTGTTGTTATTTCTTCAACCAGAAAAATGCTTGTTTATTCTTTTTGTTTCCTGCTCTTAAAATTATTCCATATCCAGAATAAAGTATTTTTGCCAATCCTGTGGTAGCTCAATTTTTAAAAATAGTTTTTAGTACGGAAATAATGAAAAGACCTTGGGTTGTAAATTAGAAGAACAGTATGCCAAAGAAAAACTGAAGGCTCTGAAGAAGAGTTTGACAAGAGGTGTGTTTCAGGGGTTAGACTGAGTAAAGTTTAGAATAGGAATGGGTAATAGGAGATACTCTGAAGGATGGGACATTAGAGATCAGGAGGAAGAATTATTGGAAGAATTTCTCTGAGTTGGAAATAGGACAGGTACATGCTTGTTCTTGGAGTATGCATGCCTTTTTCGCAGTGGTAGCTGTTACAAGTCTTGGGAATAAATTTCCTCCTTCCCTCTGCCCATCCTTCTTCCATCCTCAGGCCAAAGATGGGAATGCTGCTGTTAGAAGTCTCAAAGAATTTGGAAGGAAAATCTAGAATTCCCATCATTCTCAGCCTACGCTTGTGTAGTCCAGCTCACATTTGGAAGCCAGATCACAACTATGTAGGAATTGAAGGTTAAAAATGATTGATTTGTTTGTTGTAAAGAGAAAAGTGAGATTTTGTCAGGTGAGAAATGACTAGGGTAAATAGGAAATGAAGTAAGCCTGTTGTGAAGGTTGTTTGTGAAATCACATAGATAGTATAATATTACTCAGGCATAAAGGACTTTTCTAAGAGCCGTTTAATTCACCAGTTGATACTGGTCAAAGGATGTGAATGGACAGTTTTCAGAGGAAGCTATCAGCTATCAATAGTCATACAAAAAATGCTCTAAATCACTAACAATTAGAGAAATGCAAATTAAAACAACTCTGAAATGCTACCTCATACCCATCAAATAAGCTAAGATGACAAAAAAGGAAAATGGTAAATGCTACAGAGGTTGTTGGAAAATAGGTACACTAATGAACTGTTGGTGGAGTTGTGAACTAGTCCAATGATTTTGGAAAACAATTTGGAGCTATGCCCAAAAAGCTGTTAAACTGTGCATACCAAGCAATTCCGCTACTAGGTCTAGACCCCAGAAAAATTAAAGAAAGAAGAAAAGGGCCACTAAGTATAAAAATACTTATTGCAGCTCTTTTGGTGGTGGCAAGAACTGAAAATTGAAGGGATGCCCATCAATTGGGTAATGGCTGAATTAGTTATGGTCCTGATTTCTCTCCTGAACTGTAGGCTTGCATTGCCAATTCATGCTAGACATCTTGTCCTGGCTGAAACTGGCATTATAAACTCAATACACCCAAAACAGAATTGATTCTCTTTCCTTACCTCTCTTAAACTTGCCTCTCCCCCAGACTTTCCTATTTCTTTTTTTTTTTCTTTTTGGAGGGGGGAGGACAGGGCAGTTGGGGCTAAGTGACTTGTCCAAGGTCATACAGCTAGTAAGTGTGTCAAGTGTCTGAGACCTCATTTGAACTCAGGTCTTTCTGACTCCAGGGCCAGTGCTCTACTCTACTGCGCCACCTATGTGTCCCAGACTTTCCTATTTCTGTTGAGGGTGCTCACCTCCCAGGTACCTAACTTCATAACCTTGGAATTGTCCTTGACTTTCCTCTTTCCCTTACTCTCCATGTCTAGTCAGTTGTCAAATTCTGTTAATTCTGCCACCACAGTATCTCTTGCTTCCATTAGCTTCTCTCCATTCACACTGTCACTAGCCTAATTGTGGCCTAGACTATTTAATTAGGCATATTAGCTGTATCGAGTCCATCTTCCACTTAGCTGCCCTAACCATGAGCTCGTAGATTTAGAGTCAGAAGTGACTTTAGAGATCTTATAGTCCAGTCCTCTCATCGAATAGATAAGACATTTGAGGGGAAGAGAAGTTAAGTGACTTGCCTAAGTTCATATATATAATTAGTGACAGAGACAGATTTCAAGCCCAGGTGACCCAAATCCAAATATAGAACTTTTCACTGTACCACTTCACCATCCTAAGATACAAATTTGCTCAAAAATTGTGGCTTCTAATTGTGGGCACTATAAAATAGTGACTCCTCAGTCTGGCTTTTAAAAAGACCCTTCACAATCTGGCTCCAGTCTTTCTTTCTTGCCTTATTTCAGGTTATTTTCTTTCATGTAGTCTACATTGTAACCAACCAGGAAAATTAGTTGTTTCTTGAAGCTTGAAATTCACTCGATCCCCATCTCTGCTTCTCAGAATCCTTGCCTTCCTCTCAAGGGTCATTTCCTCCATGGTGCCTTTTTTTTTATCTACCCCACCTCCAGCTGATAGTGCTCTCTCCCTCTTTAAATGGCCTTGTATTAATTTATCCATGTACATGTTGTATCCTGTGGCTGCTATCACAGTACCTTTCCCATGGATTTGTGTGGTTCCTTATAAAGAAAAGGCACTCAAATGCTTGTTGATTTTAATAAGATGTGACCATTAGTTCTGTTGGTCTCTGGATGAATGGGTTTATTTTTGCAGAAGTAATAATGTTGATCTGAGTGAAATGGTTTTGCTCTTTTTATTCCATTTTTTTCATTTATTCCATTTTTAAGACTATTAATACATCATTTCTGGAAAGCAAAATAATTAGCTAAACCTTTAATTTTTGAAGCATACTGAATGAAGACTGGGAAAGGTCAGTAATTTTGAAATGTTTTAGAACTTTTGGATGAATTTTATATATTTTCATTTTAAGCACATCATTTTACAGAGAAAAAAAACCAAGTAATCGCTTTCCTTTATATTTTTTTTTACAGTTCTTTGATTTCTACTAATGAACATCTTTTGCAAGAACTCACTCAGACCCGTATTCAACACAAGGCTGAAGTTGAGCAGTTACACTGGAGTTATAAGGAGTTAAAAAAGACAATGTCTCAGTTTCCTCTTAGCAACTCTGACCTCAGCAGTGGTTAATATTTGTGGAATGTTGTAGAACATACTTCTAACTCTTCAGTCCATATTTTTGTACCTTCATTTTAAAATTATATTGAAACTGTTTTTACCTCCGATCTTTGTATTTCTTCATATTTAATTGTTTAGGAAAGATTTCCTTAAGAAAAATTTATTCTCTGATTTTTTGAAATATTTATGTGGGGTGACAAAACTGTTTTTTTAAAGTTTCATAAATATTATAGGGGAGTGAAAATGTAAGGAGTTTTTCTTTTGGTGAAATCCAAATCCTAAGCATGTAAAATAAGGAACAGGCATTGAAATTTCTTAAGTGGAAGTGAGCATTAATACTTAAATAGTCAGAGATACCTTTTATCATCTGTAATCTAAAACTGCTAAATGGTTAAATAGTGATTGTCATTTGACATAATAAGTATCTACATGTATCTACTCGCTTGTAGGTATTTCTTATTATGAAGTCCTGAAAATTTTGTTATAAAGTGATTCTTTGTAAATTTAATACTAACTTCTCATTGAGTTTCATAATTTTCATTATCATAAACGAGAGGTGCATTTTCACAGGAACAAAATTTGGCTCAAAATATAACCAGAATCTACTCTAAAATTCAAGAAACAACCTATATTGAAAAGAAAATATTTTTCTAAATTATGGTCAAAATGAATCAGAAAATACAAATAAAATTTTAGAGATTGCCCCTGTTGGAAATTAAATCATCAAGTGCATTGAGTTTTCTTATAGCAAAAACATTGTATTTGAAGGTTACATTCTTGACCAGGATCCTAGTCTTTGTAGTATATTTTGAAAGCAAAGAGAATAGCTATGATCCACTCTAATCATCGAAAAATTTTGTCATAGAATTTTACAACTGAAGTATCTGAAATCATTTGTTACAACTTTCTTGTTTTATGACTGAGGAGATCCAGACAATTTAAGTTAATTCCTAAAATTACTGTGACAGAGCAGAGACTAGAACCCAGGTCTCCTGACTTCTAGTTCAGTGCTATTTCCACTATTTCATAATTTTTTTCTTATCATGATTCTATAAAATGGACATAAATGTGCTGCACGTATTACATAATTCTCTTAGTATTCACGTAATATAGATATAAACAACAGATATACACAAAACAAAGGTCTACTTTATCATATATTTGACCTATCTGAAGCTAAAGTGCTAGTTATAATAAGCATTAATTTAACATTTAGGTAACAGTTATTCTTGCCTTAGAATCTTAAAAGCTCAAAAATTTTTAAGGCAAAATTGTTACCTAAATTTTAGTTAATGCTTGTGGCCAGCATTTAGCTTTTGATACATCAACTTTATGATTAAAATAGACCTTTGTTTTATGTATATCTCTTGTTTATATCTACATTGCATGAATCTACTTTTAAAGGGATGATTTGAAGACCCTTTGTTGGTTTTTGTTGTTCAGTCTTTTCAGTCGTATCCAAATCCTCCTGACCTCATTTGGAGTTTTCTTGGCAAAGATGCTGGAGTGGTTTGCCATTTCCTTCTCCAGTTCATTTTACAGATGAGGAAAATGAGGCAAACAAGGTTAAACGAGTTGCTCAGGATCACACAGTAAGTGTCTGAGGCCAGATTTGAGCTCTGGAGATAGTCTTCCTGTCTCTAGGCCCATCACTCTCTACTGCACCATCTAGCTGCCTTATGTTTGAAGGCCCTGTTTTTATTTTAAAAGCTCTCTAAGAGTGTTTGAACGGGTTATCTTTTTCCCACCTCTAAATAAATGTTCCTGCAACAGGCAGAGGCATTAGAAATGATTCTGGGGGCAGAGCCAAGATGGCGGCTGGGAAACAGTGACTGGCGTGAGCTCCCCACCAAGTCCCTCCAAAAACCTATAAAACAATGGCTCTGAACCAATTCTAGAACTGCAGAACCCACAAAGTGGCAGAGGGAAGCAGGGCTCCAGCCCAGGACAGCCTGGATGGTCTCTGGGTAAGGTCTGTCCCACACGGAGCTCCCAGCCCCCAGCTGAGGGGAGCGGAGCTGAGCCCAGCGCGCATGGCGCAAACAGACCAGACGCGGACCTACCAGACCAGGAGA
>CM053622.1:293524811-293679105 GCA_028646595.1 Phalanger gymnotis | reverse complement strand
TTCTGGCATGGTGAGGGCCATGTGAGCATCTACGTGAAAAGCTGACAAATTAATAACCAAAGACATGTCCCATATATCTTCCCATAGTTCTTTACCCCAAACTTGTTTACCATGAATTTCCCAATTTTGATTTTTCCACATTGGCATCCATGTTCCTAACCTATTAGCTACTGCGCATGAATCAGTGCATATATGACACTGTCCTCCTTTCTTTGTTTTAATAATTTGATGTACTGCCATAAGTTCAGCATAATGACTACTTCCACCTATCCCAGTACTTTCCAAAGTTCTCTTAGTACATGGGTTATAGGCTATTGCTTTCCAATGTCTTTTATGGCCCAAATACTTTGCTGTACCATTAGTAAACCACGCATGTTTCTTCTGTTCTTTAGTCAGTCCATCATATCTGTCATTCCATTTTACCAAGGATTGTACCAACTCTTGCTTTGGTTCAGATGGTTTGTCATTCCCATCAATGTCAATGCTTGTGATAGATTCATCTAGAGCAGAAACTCCACTTCTGCCTGTTTTCGATCTATTCTGAATATACCATTTCCATTTAATTATGCTAGCCTCTTGTGCATGTCCAATTCTGTGAGATACTAGGGTACTCGCTACCCAAGTCATAATCGGGATTCCAGGCCTTAATATCACTTCATGGCCCAGAGTCAGTTTTTCAATCTCTACCAAAGCCCAATATGCAGCTAACAACTGCCTTTCAAAAGGTGTATATTCTAATCCAGATGAGGGTAGTTTACTTGACCAAAATCCTGAAGGTACATTTCTGCTTTGTTGTTTCTGCCATAAACTCCAATTCACATAGTCATCTTGTAGAGTCACTTGTAATTCCACCGGTCCACTTTGCATAGGCCATATATCTAAAGCCAATTGTATAGCAGCTTTAGCTTCTTCAAAAGCTTTACTCTGTTCAAGTCCCCAGTCAAATTCTTTTCCAGGTAACTTTATACAAGGGTTTCAAAATCTGTCCAAGATGTAGAATGTGGTGCCACCAATATCCAAGCAGTCCTATGAACTTTTGTGCCTCTTTTTTGTTGGTAGGGATAGGAAAATCTTGAATCTTTTGTTGAGCTTGTGGGAGAAATTCTCGCATTCCTTTATTCCATTGTATACCCCAAAACTTTACAGTTTGAGCTGGTCCTTGAATCTTTGCAGGGTTAATTTCCCATCCTTTGCTTTTCATATGCTCAATCGAAAGCATCAAACTCTTCACTTCTTTTACGTTTTCTTCCTGTATCAAAATATCATCTATATAGTAGGTAAGCTGTACATTGGGCAACTTTAATTCATCCAAATGTTCAGCCACAATCCTATGAGAAATAGTTGGACTATGCATATATCCTTGTGGCAATTGGGTAAAAGTATATTTTCGAACCTGCCACATGAAAGCAAACTGGTCCCGTTGTTTGGAGTCTATTGGGATCGTAAAGAAAGCATTGGCCAAATCAATAACTGCATACCAAGTCCCATCATATTTCTGGATCCTTTCTATTAAGGTAACAGTATCCGGAACAGCAGCATACAAGGGAGGAGTCACTTTATCCAATTGTCTATAATCCACTGTTCTCCACGTTCTCCACATTCTCCATGTTCCATCTAACTTTCCATTGAGGATTATTCCATTGAGAGTTTGTAGAGACTAACACTCCTACTTCAGCATATTCCTTTTTAGTATTGGCAATTTCACCTTGCCCACCTGGCACACGATACTGTTTCAAAATAATTACTTTAGAAGGTTTAGGTAAAGTGACTGGGTCCATCTTTACTTTTCCCACTAAAATTGTGTCAATTCCTATCTTCCTTACTCCAAATTGATATCTCCCCTCAGGCAAATTCTGAGTCATGCCTTTCAATATATCTATTCCAATGATGTATTCAGGAATGGGTACAATGACCACAGTATATTCTTTCTTAGGCAATTGTCCAATTTTCATCATCAGTTTAACTTGTTTGGCTGATATTTCAGCTCCTCCTAGTCCTGTGATGGTAATAGGAGTTCCATGCTTAAATTTTTCAGGGTTTCCATAAATCAAGCTGGCCTCTGCCCCAGTGTCTATCAATGTCCTAGTTATAGTATTTGATCCATTTTTTCCAATATACAGTCAGATTAATATGGGGACTGTAATCCCCTCTGTGTGTTTCCTTAATCTGAGCTGGATCTTGGCCTACTTCCTAGTCCCCTTGAAGATGTGACTCACTTGGATAGAAGGATTCAAGATTTGTAGGATTTTTAGGGGCAGTTCCTACTTCTCTATTCTGTTTGCTGTTAAGCCCCTTATTAGCTTATCAGTTGGAATACCATCTATTCTTCTAAAATCTACCCCTGCTTTCAATAGAGCAGTAAACATTTCTCTTCTTGTCATTCTATTCTGACTTTGAATCTGTTGGGTTTTTACCCTTCTCTCTCCAGGAAATTTATCATTTCCCCAGTCTTCTAAGCCATAAGATATCTGTGATATCTTATCCAGCACCTCTGAAAGAGGGTTCCCTACTTCTGCAATTAGCAGAGTCAGAATCACATGTTTATAAGTAGGGAGTGCCGTCTTAATGATCAAATTCCTATGTGAGACCCTCAAGGGAGTTTCATAATAAACTTCGGCATTCCCTAACATAATAGCAGTCTTCATTACCTCCTCCTTTAACTTTCTTGTACAGTCCCTAATTGAATACCAAGGTCTATCTGCAGTAGGCCACGTAGTATCAGCAGGATATTGTCTTTTAGAGCCTGCCACAGTCAAAGCCAACAAATTGGTTGTTTGGTTATCTCCTTGCAAATTATAATCCATAAAAACTTGCTGTACAAAAGAATTCTGACTAATACTTATGAATCTCATACCATCCACAGTATCTACAGACATTCCTATGGCCCCTTCATCATTAATTCTCACTATCCAAGATATTAATGATTCTCCTGTTCTCTGAGTGAGCCTACTCAAGATATCTGTGATTTCCTGCTGTGTAAAATATTCCAAAACCTCCCTGAACACAGTATTATGATCCTGTGTTTCTTACCTCTTTCGCTGTATGGGGTGCATTTCGCTTTGAGAAGTCTAGTGTGATACTGTAATACTCAATGGTGGCTCAGAAGTAGCATTATGCCACAAAGTATCACCTCATGCCTGAGGTTCTGACAGGTACCCTCCTGTCTAGATTCTCTTTCCCTGTTACTATGGTAATCAGACTGACTGCTAGACTGGACCTAGGCTGAACTGAGGTACGCTCTTTACCTCCTTGGCTTCCTCTGCCTTCTAGCTGAAATTACTGCAAAGCTAGTAGGTCCCTGTTGTTCTACCACCTGAGGTTCTCCATCTTGCTGTGGTATAGGAGAAGCATTCTCAGAAGTTTTAGTAACTGTCTGAGTTCTCTCTTGTAATAGTGTGTCCCTGTTTTCAGGAGTAAAATCCAGCCTTGTTTACAGATCTCTTTTGGCAGTTCTGTTCCTGGCTCAACAGTAATTTCTCTGAGGCATCGCTCCGAATCTCTAGGTCCTCCACTGTGTAGCTTATATTTCCAGTCTTCACAGAGACCAGTGCCTTTAGACCATTCCCTTGCTAGGGAGCAATAAGTTACATCCTCCCATCCTGGGACAATCATTCCTTCCTCTAAAGCCCTTCTACCTCTAAATAGAGATCTTATACCTTGAGATCCTGTTTGTGATGCCAAATAATGTATCAGCAAGGCAATAATAACAATGTAGATGATAATTATCAAAATGCCTATGTAGTTCTGTATCTCAAAGTATGAGAGACTCCCCATAAAGAAGGTAAAAGAAGTATAACATTTATTCAAAGACCAGAGAACCATATCCCATAACCAAATGTTCAGCTCCCACAGCCAGTTAACCCATTTTATCATAACAGCAAGGACCTTAAAACATGATATCACAACATGGAGCTTTGCCATCCCAAAACCTCTGGGGTCTACCCAGACACAAACTCACTGTACAGCTAAGTCAGCCTGTTCAGTTCTATCACGACCATGGCCATTAGCAGCAATTAGCAGCCATAACTGCATGCGCTCTCTCGCTCTCTCTCTTAGCATTTTCCTGAGACATAACTTCCTCTTCCTGTTAGGAAGCTTCTCCTCCCACATGTGTCTTAGGCTTCCTGTGCCATAAGCAGGTCACATGGCCTATTAATGGGTGGGAAAGATCTTCAAATCTAAATTGCCACTACACCAGTTAACAATGCTTTTCTTTCCATAGCACCTCCAATATTTTATTTTTACCTTTTGTTCTTAATTTACATTGAGGGTCTTCCCCTCCCAGTTTGTTTTCTTTTTTCTTTTTTTTTTTTTGGAGTTTTTGATTAAAGGGGCCATCCCTTGATTAACTTCTTAAACAAGCCTATTCATTGAATGCACATTACCTCACTGAAAGTGAGAACCTGAAAAGACCTTAGCCTAAAAGGACCAGGGTCTCCCAGTGCACCCTGAGCCATCTCCAGTCACCCTGGTAAATATCAGGTCACCGAACCCAGATGTCTCTGGAGGAGAAAGTGAGGCTGGTGACCTTGCACAGCCCTCCCTCACTCGAATCAGTCAACTGCAACTCATGTCATCATTTCCCTGATGTCATGGTTCCCTTTGAGAGCAAAGACACACATACACACACATACATATTTCTCTTATTATTAGTGATTTGCCATTCTTTTATATGCATATTTTTCTTATGAAATTGCCTATCCTATCCATTGCAGAATGGTTCTTGTTCATATATATTTATATCAGCTCTCTATGTCAAATCTTACCTTTTAAAGCATTCTATCTCTTATTGACATCAATAAAAATGAAAAATACTCTTATAAGTGGATGATATTTCAGTAAGTTTGGAAGGACAATTTTATATAATACGTACAAGGAATCCTACAACATACATTGATCTACAATTTATAAAGGGATCTACACTAGACATTTAAGTCTGTACAATCAAATTCTTGTGGAATTCCAAAGGTTTTTTTTTTTTTTAAACAATTTTACTTCAAATCCCGAGGCAAATTTTTTGGCCCAAGATTTTATTGCAAATATCATATCAGTCTATGTGTTAGCATCCTCCTTGGCTACAGTTATTGCTTGCAACATTTCCTTTACAACTTCATGGTTACCTTTTTTTTTTTTTTTTGTACTTTGCTCTTCTGGCCCATAGTTGGTCCCTTTGCTATCTAAATGAAGTGAGCTCCCTTGAAAACATGATGTGTTCTTCCACGTCTTGTTGGACAGTTTTGACACGCTACAGTCTTTCTTGTAGGCTTGCTTTTTTTCTGATTCCCTTCAGAAAACTGAGGTGACGATGTCTCTCATTTCCATTTCCTAGCATAAGATGCATTTCTTGGAAAAGCCTAGAAATAATTAGACATTCCAATCCTCCCAGAATCCAGCATTCCCATGTCATTTAAGCTTTGAAGGATTTACTTCACTGACAGTACAACAATTTCTTTCTCTGGGTGTCAGAGATATTTGCTGTAAAGATGTACTCTTAATTCTGGCTGCCTTGATTTTCTCATGTGAAAGGTTTTCAATTTTATATAATCATATTGTCTGTTTTATCTTCTATGATTACCTCTATACCTTGTTTAATTAAGAATTCTTTCCCAGTCATTGTAAACTCTTTTTTTATGATAATAACTTTTTATATTTAGGTCATGTATACATTTGGAGCTTAATGTGATATATGATGTTAGAAGTGAATCTGTCTAACCTTATTTTCATCTAGACTGCTTTCCAGTTTTTCTAGCAGTTTTTGTCAGATGAAGAGTCATTTCTCCTGCAGTTGCTATCTTTCATGTTTGTCAAACACTGTACTACTATATTTGATTACTTCTTAGTCTTATTAGCTAGTCTTTTTCATTGAACAACATATCTATTTTTGACTAGTACCAAATGATTTTGTTGATGAGTGTTTTATAGTATAGTGGTTTTTTAGTTTTGGTTTTTACATTTTTCATTATTTCCCTTAAGATTCTTGATCTCCCCCACCCCCTCGCTGTCCTTCCCCTGGATGAATTCTGTTATTATTTTATGTAGTTCTATAAAGTGACCTCTTGGTAGTTGGAGTGGTATGGCACTAGATCTGTAAATTAATTTAGACAGCATCATTTTGATTAAATTAGTACGGCCTAACCATGAATAATTAATGTCTGTCCAATAATTTCTATTTTTATTCCCTAAGATTTCTTCCTTGCAAGTTTCAGCTTCTAGTTTTGCTGTGCTTTTCTATGCATTTACTCTCCTCATGCATCTTAGCACCTTTCTTTCTTCTGTGTGTGTCTTCTCTGGCAGTGTTGTGTTACTGGTATAATTTATTAAAACTAAGTTTATTATGCAAGGCAGTTATCTGAGTTGAGATACTATTTTTGCATTTTTGCATGTGATTTACATACTTGACTAAACTAGAATTTCCCCAAAGTAATCAATGCATATTTTATTCTGTAATTTTTTAATAATCGTAAATTTCTATGTTCAAAGAACAATATAAGTGAGTATGAGTTGTTGGACACGAGCTGTCAAAATGTACCATTGCCAAAGTTAAAAAAGAAAATCCAAAGACCTAGAGACTCTTGTAACCCTTTTAGAAGAAGTACACGTCCCAGAAAAAGGTGAGATAATAGTAAGCTATTAGAAACGTGGGCCTGGAGCTCAGAAAAGAGATCATGACTAGAGATAATAGATTTGGGTGTCTCTCATGTGGCTATGGTCTGTTAAAAAGTGGGTATGGATCGAAATGACCAGGTGAGAGTGTAAAGCAGAGAGGGCTAAAGATAGCACCTTAAGGCATACCCGTTCTTGGCGTTGAAAGGAGGAGGTAGAAACGTTGAAGTTCACTGAGAAGTCAGAAGAGTAGGGGGAGAACCAGAAGTAGGGTGGGGAGTGGTATTCAATTATAGAATTAATCTGAGAAAATATGAAGGAGGGAATGATCAAAAGGTCATGGTGCAGAAAGGTCAAGGTGGATGGGGACTGAAAAGAAACCACTGGATTTGACAATAAAGGGGTCACTGGTGACCTTGGAGAGAATGACTTTGGGGGATCAGTGGGTGTGTCCCATATTGCAGTAGTTGAGTAAATGCATTGTCAGAGTCAACACATCACTTGAATCTCAGAAATTGAAAGACTATCAGTGACCAAATTAACCCAAACTGTAGGAATTCCTTCTATAATATCTAAAAAAAAATGAAGCAGTGTGGGTAATAGGAAGAATGATGGGTTTGGAGTCAGGGGACCTAGGTTCAAAGACTGGCACTTGTACTGACCACCTATGTGGCCTTGAGCCAGTCTCTTAAACTTTATGGGCCTCAGTTTCCTTGAACTGTAAAGAAAGTGGGTTGGAATAGATGACTTCCAAGGCCCCTTCTTACTCTAGACCTATGATCCTAAAGTGGTCATCCAGTTTGTACCCTAGATTCCAAATGTGTCTGACCAGAGCAGATCATCAGTCAGTGGAATTATTTCCTCTCTTGTCCCTAACTATTGTGCCTCTCAGGGAAGGCTAACATTATAGACAGCCTTTTTGATTGCCATGTCACGCCACTATCTAGTATTAAGCTTATAGCCCTACTATATACTCATACCCTTTCTCTTCCTTTTGTGTAGTGAGTAGAGAGTAGTATTTGGTATCTGAGGAGCTGAATTTCTGAGTTCAAGTGTAGAACTTATCTATTAGATTTTATTTTATTACATTTGGCCCACCAATCTAGTTAGTTCAGATACTTATGGATCCTGACTAGTATCCCACATCTTAGCTATCCCTTAAACCTGTGCTAGCAGCAAATATGATAAGAATTTTATTGATTACTTTCCTTGTGTTATTAACAAAAGCATTAGTAAGAAAATATCAATGATGCTACAAAAAATACATAGAAAAAAACTCTGAAGGGAACAGAGACAAGCAGGGCAATTTTTTTTTACTAGCATGTTAACTTTAAACCCTGTATGTAACAGAACATCTTAGTTTCATATACATCGCTCTTTTCTGTTCCTTATATCCTGATAAGTAAATTTTTGTTGTTTTTTTTAAAAAGTTAATAAAATTAAAAAGAAAACTGCTTAACAGCTTAAGGAGAAGACAAATCTCTGAGACACACTGGAAACCTCCCTCCAAGTTGACATCAACTGATTAATAGCTCTTCTTTGGATCTGGTTATTCAGCCATTTCTGAATCTATCTCACCATACTATCCTCTTCACATCTTGTCCATAAGGACATCATGGAAGATTTTTGTCAAAGTTTGTGCTGCAATTAAGGCATATTATATTTATAGCATTTTTTCTTATCTAACAGTTCGGTAACACTGCCTGTCAAAAACAAAGGAAATGATCTAGTCTCAAGAAAGCCACATTGGCTTTTAGTGATCACTTCCCTTTATAAATGCTCACAAATCATACCTTTTAACAATTTGTTCTAGATTTTTTCTAGGAAAGGAAATAAAGCTGACCAACTGCTTCCCTTTTTTGAAAGTTGGGATGATATTGCCAGGATAATATCAAGTCCTAAGATCATAGTCTCAGAATGTGAAAAAACAAACAACTCCCTCATTTTACAGATGAGGAAACTGAGGCCTAGAGGGATTAAATGGCTCACCCCAAGTCATACGGATTGCAAGTCTAAGAACTGGAATTTGTAATATTCTTGTGCCTCATTTTCACCTCCTGATTACCCTGGCTTCAAGTTCCAGCCTAAATTGTGTCTTCTCCAAGAAGCCTTTCTTGACGTCTCTTAATGCTATTTATTTAATATTATTCAACATTAATCCTGTTTTTTAAATTATTTCTTCATAGTTGTTACATGTTGTTTCCCCATTAGACTGTGAGCCCTTTGAGTGAAGAAGGTGTCTTTTCTTTGTATCTCCATTGCTTGTCACAGTACCTGGCACCTAGTAGGTTCTTAATATTCACTGACTGACTGACCCAGGTCCCTTTGACTCTAAGATCAGGATTCTTTCCACTGCATCACGTTGTCCTCTGCCAAACCTCTCCCATTTCAATGATAGGGACTCATTTTTCATATTCACATGTTCTTTCAGTACCTTGGGATATGCTACAGAAAAGAGCTGATGATATGGAGCGTATGTGTTAGGCCTGCAGACATAGGAGCTCATGGAGGGCAACTAGGTATTCTCTTTCTCCTTCCTAATCTTGGGTTTCAGCTCCCTTTTATTCAACTTTTATTTCACCCTTCCCAGTCTAAAAGTCGTTCCCCTTGACAGAACCCACCCCCCACACACATAAAAAGAATCATCCTTCAAACATGATTTGTCAAATATGACAAATGAAGAAAATAAGGCTTAGAGAGCTTAGTGATGACAGCTGGTCAATGTCAGAATCAGAATTTGGATCCAGACCTCTTGGTGTCAAATCTAATGCGAGTTATTCAACACACGTACGTGTGCTTTTAGAATTCAGTGGAGACCATCCTGTACAGCTCCCTCGGACTCTTTAGAGCCAAAAGATTGAGTTTTAGTCGTGACTTTAGCACCAACACGTTGTGCGACGTGGCAAATTCCTTAACCTCCCGAGGCCTCAATTTCCTCTTTAAGAAAAATTTTGAACTTGGACTAGAATATTTCTCCAAGGGTCTTCTGTAGCTCTGATATTCAGGGATTTGTATTTCATGCTTAACATTGCTGACTATTCTGGATTCGTGAAAGGGAAAAAAAAAACTTTCTACCACCAAAGCACAATTTTTAAAAAAAATTGTAATTGCTTTAGCACAGGGCATCTAGGTGGTACAAGGGACAGAGCATGGGGCCCTGAGTCCAAATCTAGTCTCAGCACTACCCATGTGACCCTAAGCAAGTCACTTTACCCTGTATGCCTCGGTTTCCTCAACTGAAAAATGAGCTGGGGAAGGAAATGGCAAACCACTCCACTATCTTGGCCAAGAAAACCCCCAAAAAGGGGTGATGAAGAGTTGAACATGACTGAAAAATGACTAAGCAACCACAAAATTGCTTTTAGCAAAGAGTTCACTAAATGTAAGGATAAACTATTCTGTTCTATATTGTAATTATTTGGTCTGAAAAATTAGGAATAAATTCAGTGGCAAATGAATGAGGAAATATTGAAAATCTAAACGAACCAGACAAAACATGGCCTTTTTCCTTTTTGGGTGGGTGGGTGGGGGGAGCAGCGGACTGGAGTCTAGTTAGCATTTAGACTATATTTAACATTATGAAAAACTTCAAAAATATAGAAGAAAAAGTAGATTCCATATTATTTTTAAAAATGTATTCAGTGTTATAATGTAATAGCTCTATTTTGTTTAAAATGGAATTTTTATTTTTCGACTTTCTAGATTATTTTCTATGACCATTTAAATTTGGGTAAACAACTTCCTTTGTCCTCCATTTATTGCTGTCTGGTGTCTGATTAAATCATAGTCATTACACATTCTTTGATTTAGAACTTTGCAAAATTTTCTTGTTAATTCTAACTCAGAATTCCTGATTGAAGATTGAACTTTACATTTTGTGAAATCCTTGTAGTCTTAAATTTTCTGTGTTGAAAAAAGGCTGGTATGTTCTTTACATTTAGTTTACATGCTTTCATTTATTTCATTAAATCCTGGTGATTACTCAGACTTACAGACATGCAGAGCACCCTTATACCTAATAAGAGCCTTAACAAATGTTTATCATTATTGATTTGCTACATTCTATTTATAGGCTCTATACTGGTGATTAGGTGTAGTCAAACAAAAGATCTCTAAAAAGCTAGAAGGCTGAGATGACTCTGTAAAGATGAAATTTAGTTGGAGTAATCCTAAGGTCTGGCTTTTGGAAAAATCAACTCTTAAAAAAAAACAACTGTTAACCAAAATCAGCTGTACAAGTACACAATTAGGGGCGGGGGAAGGCAGGGCTGACTGGTTCATGGAAAAAAAAGTGTGGAGGATTTTGTGAACTACAGGCTATATGAATTAGTGTGAAAATGCACCACCACCACCCTTTCCCCCTAACTCTAAAGCTTAGGCTGCCTTAAGAGATAATCCTTCTGTGCTCTGTCAGATCATAGAGGAAGTATTAAATTTGGTGCTGTGCACCATGAAGAAGCAGTGAATTATAGTAGATAGAGAGCCAGAAAGACCTAAGTTCAAGTCCTGATTCTGACACACTCCAATTCATCTTTCACAAGGTTAAATACACATGCCACCATGCCACTCCTGTACTTAATAAACCCCATAGTTCCCTATTACCTCTGGGATAAAATATAAACTTCATGCAGGTAATCAGCTACTGGACAAAGCATTTAGACTTTGAGATCCTTGAAAGCAGGGACTGGTTTTTGCCTCTTTGGCTCCCCAGTATTTAGTACAATGACTGGCACATAGTAGGTGCTTAGTATGTTTATTGACATGCATATTCATTGGAATTCATGAATCACTCACTATGTGCCAGGCACTTTTAAGTGCTGAGGTTACAAAGAAAAGCAGAAACAGTCCCTGGTCTCAAGGAGCTCATATTCTAATGGGAGAGAGAGAGAGAGAGAGCATGTGTGTATATACATATGTATACATACACATATGTATGTATACATACATATTGTGTGTATGCTAATGGAAGATGATCTCTTAGAGAAGGCACAAATTGGAGAAAAAGGGAAAAAGATGGGGGGGATGATGAAGGTTTCTTGCAGAAGATGTAATTTGAACTCTGTCTTGAAGGAAGCAAGGAGGCAAAAGTGAGGAGGAGAACGTCCATTCCAGTCATGGAACATAGACAAAATAGGATTTGGGCCCGAAGGTAATAGGGAGCCACTGAAGTTTATTGAGCAGGGAAGTGACATGGTCAGAACTATACTTTATAATTATAAATGCAAGTAAAGTAAATATTTTTAAAAGCCAAGAATTGACATTCTTTTATAGGAAGCTCTTATGCAAAATAATGTTCACTACTTTCACCACACTCTTCTTTTAACTAGAAAAAATCAAGATGAGTGAAGTGAAGAAAAGAGCTGATTGAAAAGGCAGAATTTATCAAATCATATAATCAG
Source organism: Phalanger gymnotis (assembly GCA_028646595.1). NCBI lineage: Eukaryota > Metazoa > Chordata > Mammalia > Diprotodontia > Phalangeridae > Phalanger > Phalanger gymnotis. Next base: position 293,667,103 of record CM053622.1, on the reverse strand, counting down.
AGGAAAGTGTTAGTTTCCTACTTTGGTGGGAGCAATTTGGAGATAAAATGTTATTTTGCTTTTATAGTGGAGTAACAATTTTTAAATTAGATGTTTGCCCTTAAACCTTACTTGCCCTTTGGAGGTCAAGAATAATATGATATCTGAATTTTTTATTTTCCACAGTAAAATGCTCTGCACGCTGGTAGTGCTTAAAGTTCTGATTTTGTGGTATTTGCTTTAGTTTAACATGTAGTTGGCTACATCAAAGACTTGGAAGGCTCAGTTTCCTCCTCTGTTAAACAGGAATAATATTTGCTCTCCTTCTTGTTGTGAGGATCCAATTAAGTAAATATGTATATAGTTTGTAATCCACAAAATGCTATACAAGTATAGGTAAATATCATTGTTATTGTACTAATAATCCTCAGTATGGAATTCACATGGGTTTTATTTCTGTTGATAGAGTAGGTTAATAATCACGAAAATGCCAATTACCTTGTTCCATAAAGCATGACTTAACCAATCAAATGGAATCTTTACCTTAATGCATCCGCTCAATATGGATTTGCTGTCTAGTACTAGAAAGTATTCTGAAAATACAAGTTAATGGATCTCACTGTGTTTCTGGATCAATAGCTCTTTGGTGCATCATTTGCTAAAGGTATAAGAAATCTTTAACCAGTTACAGATCCATTTCTGCTTGTGATTTTGGTGAATTTATTATTGTTATTTTTTTACTGACTGGATTATTTATCATCAACTAACCAGTTGGGGACCATCGCCAAATACAAATTGTAGTGATTTAATTTTAATAACCTAAAACTTAGAGTGGACCTTGAGCTTCTTCATTTCTTTTTTAAGAAAATTATTGATATATTGTTTTTTGTAGCACTAGAATTTCCCCCAGTAACCTTCCCCCTCTCCCTCCCAGAGAGTTATCCTACATATCAAATAATATTTTTTAAATAAAAGGAAAAAAAGAGGAAGAGGCAAATTTTTAGCAAAACCTTCCAATCCATTGGAAAAACATGTTTAAATATATTATATTATACTCATGGACCTCTGACTTTTGAAAAAGAGTGAGGTGGGGAAATTTTGTCACATATCTTTTTTGGTGCCATTCTTATTCTTTGTAATTTTGCTAACATTCACTTTTATTGTTTCATGGTTATTTCTATTTACATTGTTGTAGTCTTTGTGTATATTGTTTTCTTGGCCCTGCTTGCTCTACTTGGCTTAGAACTTGTAAGTCTTTCCATTCTTCTTTGTATTTATTATATTTGTTCTTTCTTGTAGCACAGTGATATTCCATTACATTTATATACCACAATTTGTAGATTCCCTCTCTACGTTAGTAGCTTCCACAAAAAGTGCTGTTATGGTGTCTGTAGGGACTTTGTTCTTATCAATGACCTCTTTGGGGTATAAGCCTAATAGTGAAATTTCTGGATCAAAGAGTATTTTAGTCACTTTGCATAATTCAAAATTGCCTTCTAAAATGGTTGTACTGATTCATAAGTCCACCAGTGACTCACTAGTATACTTATCTTCCCATAGCACCCCCAACATTGATCATCCCTATCTTTTGTCATCTTTTCCAGTTTACTGTCAGGTAAAAATCTTATGGTTGTTTTTTTATTTGCATTTCTCTTATTATTAGTGATTTGGAGGATTCTTTCATATGGTTAATAGTTTGAAATTCTTTTTTGAGAACTGTTTGATGATATTTTTTGACTATTTATTGGGTAATGGTTTTCGATTCGATATATAGCTATATAAGTGATATATCTATGTCTTCTTAATTGTTGTGTATATATCTTAGTTGTCTATAAATATTGGGTTATAAACTCTTATCTGAGAAATTTGATCCAAAAGGTTTTTTCCCCTCATTTGACCACTTTCCCTATCCTAGATGCGTTAATCTTGCTTGTGCAGAAGCTTTTCAGTTTCATATAATCTCATCAATTCATTTTTCAATTTTCAGGCCATTCCTAAATATGACCTAGGTCCAAAGACTCTTCTGGCTGGGAAATGACCTAGCTTAAGTCTGAGTTTTTAGAGTTCTGGAACATAGTAATCCCCCCATAATCTCTCCAAATGCCCTTAATTCTAGACTATCCCCCTTAACTGTACTTTTTAAGAATGAGGTCATCCCCTGGGAATGGTGGGGGAGTAGAGGAGAGAGTGAAATTTTGACTCTTACTCAGCATCCATTGCTCTTTCCACTGTCTCATAGCTATAGTTTATTATATCTAGAAAAACAAGATCGATTAAGAAACATCATTCCTATTATAAAGGCAAGACAGTATTTCACCTACAAATTGTTTCCAGAAGTGGAGAAGCTTAGGTGAATGTATTTCCATACCTTTGCCTCCTAGAATCCCATACTTCCTTCAAGATTCAGTTCAAAGACTACCTTCCTCACATAGCCTTTCCTGAATCCCCCAAATGATAATGACTTCCTTCCTGAATTGATCTATTTTCCTTTATTCTGTATATATATATATATATATATATATGCGCATGTTGTCTTCCTTGATAAATGAAACATTCTGCCCAATAGTCCCTGGTGCATTTGCTTGTAAGGGTGGTGATGACATTGACGTTCATTTGTTTCAAGGATGACAAGCAGCCTCACATTTTAACACATTTATTAATCACTTTACCAACTGGACAGATAATTGTACACAATCAACAGCAAAAACATACACCATGAGTTGCAATCCTCTAGAAGAAACAACGTCCATACAATATGCATTATATTAAAGGTTTGCAAGCCAAGCCTTTTCTACTCAGACAATGGCTATGTTGGAACTTTAGGCTTATTCTGCTTGGCTCTGGAGGGCTGTATATCAAGAAAAGCAATGCTTATTTTGACAACATAGCTTATTCACGATTAATGCAATTTTAGAAGTTAGTGACACCACCTTACAAAGTTTCAATGTCCATAATATTGTCTTGACTTTTATCATACAGATAAAGTGAAACATTTAATACTTCCTAGCATTAATAAAACAGTGTAAAAATATATCACATATATATAAATTTGTTTCCCTTTCCTGAAAAACTTAGTACAAACTAGTAGTATGTGATCCCTTTCAAGTTTCTTTTAAGTTTTCTTTTTCCTCCCCATCCCTACCCTCAAAAGCATAAGGACAAGATGGCAGTTCGATGAAGAGTGTCAAAGTTCAGTACAATGTCTCTGGTTTTGCTTGCCCTTCACCAGGCCTCTTGCTCTCAAGATAGAAGCCAAGCTCACCGATGCCCTTTAGATCAGAACCTTCAATTTCTCTAGAAGATACCTGACTGCCACAATCAAGAAAGCTAAGCACCAATGCCCATGTGCTCAATTAACCACTACAGTCCAGATTGAGGAATACCCATCCTCTCCAGCTCTGAAAAGCTAAGCTGTTTACTTGCAAAATTTAAGGAAGCATTCAGTAGTAAGTCAATAGAAAATAACTTTGCAAGTTGAATGCTGGGTTTCTCCCCAACCCCCAAGGCTTTTTAGTAGATCGAAAACTTCACAGTAGAGCTAAATGTTAATCTAAGGTGCTATATTCAACACTGCAAGAGGCAAGGTAACAAAAAAGCACACAGCAACTTTTTTGGCTGGAGTTAGCGTGCAGGATTGGGTAAAGTTCCCTGAAGCCATTGGTACATTGGAAGACAAACCCAAGAGCCATTTAAACTTTTCAACCAGGCACTTTAAGTGTTAACAGATTCTACTCCAGGTAGCTGGATCCCAGCTGCTGAATAGAAAACTGGCATGCTCAGGCTCATGCATATCCAGGCATTATCAGGATGTTAAAAGTCTGAACCTGACCTAAAGTTGAGGTGAAACAATGCAAGACAGCGATTAGTCAGGAAATCTGGAAACTAAAGAACACAACTACATTTGGTAACAAACCTCCCACACTTCTCCAGTTCTGATTTCTTGGCATTGCTGTCAGTTTCATCTGTCCACAACTTGAAAGACTAAAGGCATTAAAACATTTGAAAAATACTCTTGTATAAATATATATAACTCTTGCTATGACATTTTATATTTTATAGTATAATTAGAATTTGGATTTTGGTACCTATCTGCCAAACCTATCTCCTCTGCACTGATCATTTGTCTATCTTATGTAGCACTTAAATAGAAACATAAATAATTTTGTATGATCAGCATTATGAAACAACCTTTTTCTACCTTTCTCTCGAGGCTAAGACACCCTCCTACACATTCCCTTTTCATGACACAAATCGTTCTTGTCTGTAAGGTATTTTCAAAGTGTAAACTGTGTAGGTCCCTCCCCCATCCCAAACCCCAGCTAAGAAGAATTTAATCATTTAACCTTGGTAAAAAAAAAAGCTAATTGGCATTGCATAAAACCATGCAGCAAAGGCAAACATCCTGGCTATATGCTATATACAATATCCAGAGACTGAACCAAGGAAATTACAGAGACATGTTTTGGGGGCACAGACTCCAGATTCAAGCATAAGTTCTTTGATACACATGATGAAGCCCACTGGCCAGCTAACTAGGACATTTAAATTTTGTCTCTGGATTGTGATGCTCACTAGGATTATTAATATTTACCACCCCATAGTTGCAAATAAATCATGAAACATGACTAGGCAAATGAGTCTATATTCCCAAAGCTTTATTTTTTAGTTTAAAATGACCTTTTAAAGGAAAGATGCCTCTATCCTCAGCTATACATGAACAAAGAAAGGCTCATATGTACTCAAATAGAGAGTTTGCCCTGGTAGGAGGTAAACAGATGAAATACTCAGTTTAGAAGAATTAAAGCCTGCATCTATAGATATCGTCACATACTCCAGGGTATTTGTTTGATTAGTAAAATGTCATTATTTCAACTGTGCATACTATTCACCATAGCTTGTCTCTAGGGCCAGCCTGAATGGTGGGGAGTCAGAAATGCCAGGCCTGTTACCCAGATACAGCTGAGCAGTTTTCAGGGAATAAGATGAATCTTATTTTACAACCATGGTTTCAGAGATTTAAAGCTAAGTGGGACCTTAGAAGCCCAACCCTCTAATTTGAAAGGGGGAGAAAGCAGGACCCAGAAAAGTTAAGTGACTTGCTCATGGTCACACAATTGTTTGTTGTCATTTGTTGAGAGTGTTTAGTCACATTCAATTGTGTCTGATTCTTTGTGGCCCCTTTTGGGCAAAGATACTGGAGTGGTTTGCCATTTCTTTCTCCAGCTTGTTTAACAGCGGAGGAAACTGAGGCAAACAGGGTTAAGTGATTTCCCCAGAGTCCCATAGCTAGTATGAATCTGAAGCTGGATTTGAATTCATGTATTCCTGACTCCAGATCTGGAACTCTATCCACTCTGCCACCTAGTTGCCTCACACAGCTAGTAAATGTTTAAGGGAGGAACCCAAGTCTTCTGGCTCCAAGTCCAGTCCTTATCCATAACATGTTGTCATTAAATGTCATTAAAACTAAGGACTATCTAAAACCAAAACAATGAGGAACCTGGAAATCAACTTGATCAAATAACAGAGTTTTAGTCCTGGGATGAAATCAGAACCTATATCTTAGTGCTAGACTAAAGGAAATAATCACAAAGCCCAGAAGAATGTTTATGGTTTAATGTGAACCGGTCATAAAGACTCTGTAGAAACAGATGCTTCACCAGTTCCTTCCTGAGCAGAAATCCAACTCCCTAGTGATAGTTGTCATTCTCAGGCAAAAGGAAGAGACAACTAGCAGGTTCTCAGTGCCCCTTAGTGTGAGAAAGTGCATGCTATTTGTGAGATTCTAGAATTGAAAAGGACACCCAAAAACATATCTTCTTCACTTTGCTTGAACAATTCTTGAGCAGTGTTGGGATATAGTCCAGCTGAATGGGCTAAAAGAGCCATCTCCATAATTTTTCATGGTTTTTTCACTTGATCAAACTTATTTCCATTGGCCCCTTTGCTCTGTTATACTTGTAGCATTTCAAATCCACCTTGTAAGGGAGGCAATGAAATGAATGTTTGGAAAGCATACTCGAGGTTTGCTTTTCAGAGACTTTTAGAAAATGAAATTGTTTCCCCTTTATAAAATCTAGAGGGTGCCTGGTTGTTAGGAATTGCTTCATTTCCTCACCCCATTCCCAAAGTCAGTTTACTTTTGAGGGAGTAAAAGGACCTTATCCCTTGAGAGGCATAATTTATTAAATGGATTGAACCTTGATATCCTGGAAGGGCTATTCTTTCCCTGGAGGAGAACAGCTCACCCCGACAATAGTTTGTTGAGCTTGGCTCACCAAAGTTTGGGAGCATCAGACTTTTGTTGTCGTTCCCTATCTTATCATACTTGCCATATTCTCCTTTTAGGGCAAATTTCTTCTGCATCTGCTTGGAAATCGAAGAGTTTCTCCTTGGTTCAAGACAATGGACCACTGCCCTGAGTCAGGACACAATAATTCTGGTTCTCCATATCCTCACTCCTTTCACTATTTTGTGGATAAAAGAAATCTCAAGTAGAAGAAAGGTGTGAGGACCGCTCGAACTCTGTTCTCTAGAATAGCTGCCACTGAAGGTAGTGTATTCTTTTCCTTGGAGATAAGCCCTATCATGGATTCATTTAAATCTTCCCCCCACAGATAGCCAGCTTTGCACCCTTTAAAGTCCTGTGAAGTATTTAAAGGGGCAGAGGGAGTGCTTATACCAGTTATTTGGGATTAAAAGAAAAAAAAATCTGACCCATTGTGTGGGTCTCTTTTTCTTGCTGTTATGCAGACCCTGGCTGGAGGAGAAGCTTACCTGTGTAAAGACCAAAAAGAGAAAAACAAGGTCTATCTTGGCCTCCCCTGTAGGGTGATTGGCAAACTGGAGGGAAAGCAGGGAGGACTATTTCACTTTTCCAAAGTGGACCTACGTTCACACAAGCATCTTCTGTGCCCCAAACTGGGTTTCTCTTCAGATGACCAAGCAAGTGTCCTTGCAATCAATTGTGAGTAAGTGGTTATAGCCACTGGATTATAAGAAGACATTTGAGGGATGGAGTAACAGAGAATATGTGGGTTTTAGGCCTTTTTACTACACTGCATGTTAAAATACTGCCACCATCAGTTTCCAGATTTTTGCAAAAGCATTTTTCAAGCAATACTTAACTCTTGACTAGAGATGCTCTTTACACGTAGGTCCAGACCTGTGAGGAAAGCCAGGAGAAAGTTATTTTGTCTTTTTATTCCCAGAGTTTCTTATGAAATGTCTGATTTAATGCACTCATTGGAAGCAAGCAGGGAGATCTTATTGTCCTCATGTCTACAAACAACTACTAGAGTCTGAGACCTGCAGTTAACCTCAGCTCTTCATCTTCTAAGGTGAAAAGATCCCTTCAGTCTCTTAAACTAGACTTCCAGACACCTCAGGGGCATTCTGCCAGGGCTTCTGCCAAGAATCCTTGGAACTTCACTGTAAAATGACAGCAGAGGACTTCTTGCATTTGAAGCAGATGCTGTGTGTTGCTTGGAAAGGCCAAATGATGCATCCAATCCAGACTCAAATGTCTCACCAGTCACTTTATAATGAGAACAGCTGCATTTCCTTGTCCTCTGGCTATGTTTTGACTTTGGTTCCAACTGATCCATATAGCATTTGTAGAATGTCCATAGCTCACATTATTTTATATATTTATGTGTGTGTATGGTATGAGGTACTTACTGAACTTCCAGAACAGGGCCAATTAAAGTTCTCACTATGGATGTTCCCCTGGAGGGAACCACAATGGGTACCACAAATCACCAATGGTGGCACTTATTGCTGGCACAGGACCCCACCCCCTACTATTCCCTGCCATACCCATGGGGTTGAACAAAGGAAGAAACCTTAATTGGGATTTCCTTTGACACTAAAGTTCAGTGGGGCTTTTGTAAATGCCTGAGCTCAGTCTGTAAGTGACATCATGGTATTTAAGGGAAGAAAGGCTCATGTTTTACAGGCAACAGGTGGCATATCCCATCTCTAGCACAGCCACTTCAAAAGGACATTATAGAGTTGTGGGTCTACCTTTCTGGGGGCCTCAAGCACAGGCTTTACTGTCTGAAAGGCTATGCAGGGTTCTTGGGTCCCACTTTAACCAGAAATGACCAGAAAATCTGAGCAAATATTTCTGCTCGCCTTGGTATTAATTATTCTGATAGTTGTTCTAAACCTCCACTTCACTTTGTAGTGAATAGATTATTGGACTTGGAGTTAGGAAAACCTGGGTTCAAATCCTACCTTTAACACTAGCCATGTGACCATGGACAAGTCACTTAACCTCCCCTCAGCCTCAGTTTCCTCATCTGTAAAATGATGTGATGACCTTCCATATCTCTGTATCTTTGATCCTGTGAGTATATGGAATGGCAACTCAGAGAACCACACCTTATCTCAACCCAGGGAATTCTTTGCTAACTAATAAACTTGCCTCTCATTTCCTTTTGGTTTCTGTAAAACCACTAAGTGTAAATACATCAATAATACAAGGGAAATGACTAAGAAATCTTTGTTCTATTTCCTGCCTCACCTCAGCAAGTCCCTCAAACACCCAGGAATTTGCATTGGTGCAGGTGCTTTCAGAAGCTCTTTTGCTGGGTATGAAGAATTAGGAAAGAGCCTTTTACTCTTTCAGTGGGATAAAACAAGATGGACTGCCAGTCCAGAGGCTAAACCTGAGTGGGAAGCAAATCTCACCTGGAGGTTTGCTTCCCAGGTCCTAGGACCACAAGCTAAAGCAAAACAAAGCCTAGCAAAACTGAATTAGTATAATTTATTCTGTAGGAACATAGTGTGAATCAATTAACTAAATATTGGATCAGCTGACATAGTTAATATCTTAGGCAGAATTTATTTACATAATAGTATAAGAGACTGCTTTACTTATATCTCTTTCTAGTCTGACCTCCCGGGGTACAGGGACCACATCATATATCTTTACATCTCCCCTAGTGCCTAGCAAGGTACTTTGCACACAGTAGGTCTGTAGCATAATTTTTATTGAACTAGTGAATGAAAGAATGAGTGAAATGAATGAATAAAGTTAATGAATGTGCTGATTTATATGGTAATTGTGGGAAGGCCAGGTCAGGAAATGTTTCTATATCTAAGCTCTATGACATTATGCATGAAAACTAAACAGGATACCACATAGAAACCATGGATTTCCAACTTCTTTATGGCCAAAAGTGAAACGTTACTTAAGTGCTACAAGCTAATGGTTCCTTTACTGGTTAGGGAGCAGGACCCTTGGATCCTGAGGTATTTGGTGCATAGTCTCTATCTGCCCATCTTTAAACATTTTTTTTTTAAAAAAAAAAGCAAAACAACACGAGACATGGAGTTTATCTTTCAGGCTCTCAAGCTTCAGGGTGGGTGGGGGAGAAACATTCCAAAGCTTTCCCTGCCCTTATGCTTGACTAGCAAGTGAATAAATTCACTAGCCAGAGGCCTGGCCCTACTAGCTATCTATGCTTCCACAAAATGCTCAGCTCATAGCAAAACCTACAGTCACATCTTATAAAAAGGTAAAATATTCCCATGACTAAAACGGTGTCGAATACAAAGTAAAGATTCCTGAGACCTAAATAAGCATGCATGCTTAACAAATTGGCAAATGTAGCAATACTAAGAAAATGTTACTGCAGCTACAAATATTGAGCATGGATGCAGTTGGAAATGTTTGTAGACACTTCTTTTTATGGTTTGTGAATGAGGCAGGGACCCTTTTTAATACAAGATTGCAAAGACAAATGACAACAACAACAAAAATGTTAAGACTGTCATACCTCCACAAAAATATCTTGGTAACTTCAACCAACCTGAACAGATACAGCGATGGTAGAGGGTCGGGAAACCCTAACACAAGACAGTACCCAGGGCATGCTGAAAAATGGACTCATGGTTGTGTTTCTCTTTCCTTGCAAACACAAAACAAAATCCAAACAAAAATCCAGGGCCTAAGAGAGACTTTTTTCCTTTGTTTATTTTTGTTGTTTTGGTTTCACGTCCTGTTAGGGACTGGAAGAGTTCAGGGGAGGCCAAGTTTATAAAGGAGGCTTCCAAGGGAAAGTCAGTTAAGAGTAAATTGCTGTTAAAAAAAAAAAAGAGCAAAAGACTATTCAAGAGGGTTTTTTTTCGTTTGTTTTTTTTTTAAGGGGAGAGGGCGTTGATTCTGGCTGGGTATTGTCAATTCCAGAGGGTATTTTTGACTGTGTACAAAGCCAGCATACATAATCCCATCCTGATCACACTCTGAAAGATGCCTCTGATCTGTACTGAATCCAGAATGGGCAAAGGGACAAACAGAGAGAGACTGTAAAGTTGATTAAACTTTAATAGCCAAAGTTACATATTATTAAAGTTAATGCATGAATTCCATTTCACAAAAGGAAAAGCAAAGCTTTAAACGGTCAACTGCAAATACTCAGGCTAAAAAAAAAATCATCATTCATTTTCATTGCATGTTTTGGACTTAACGATGTGTTGGTTTTAGTTTCAAAGAGGGGGAAAGCAGTGACAAATAATAGGTTTGTTCTAGACTTCTGCTGGCAGGATAGAAAACATAAAAGCCATTGCAATGGCTGAGACTCTTTTTTTGCATTAAGTAATATGAAATGAGGACTCTGTGACTCAGAGAACCAGTGCCTTTCATGAACTGCTCATATGCTTCATAAATATTAGAAGACTTTACTTCAAACTCTTAAGTCATTTTTCTGCGGCTCTAGAGAGGGAGGAGAGGTGAGGGGATGATTAGCTTTTTGTAAACTGGGAAGTTTTTGTGTCCTGCCTCATAAGACTTTCTTCCCATTAGTTTGACCTTGCTGTTTGAGATTTCAAACTTTGTTACCTCAGAGCTAGCATAAAAGCAAACACCATGTAGATGTGTGGAGTTGTGCTCACACGAACTAGACTCCTGTACCCCTACACAGATACACAGCATGGCAGTGCGTGCCAAATTCTGGGCAAAACCCCATAGCAGTGTTAGGTTTAGCCTTCGCATGTTAAACAATGTTCGTGAGACTCCCAATGCCCTTCACACCCACTACGTGGCAGTGTAAGCCTAGAAACAAATTGTGGCCATCCTTCAATCTTGTTTTCTGCCACCTAAGGCTTAATTTAGTTGTCTTTATAGTTCTAGTTAGTAGATTAGCTCTAATTGCCTCCAGCCTCTCCCTCCCCCCACCCAGTTTTGCTGTTTTGATCTTCATACTTGTTGGTGATTTGGATTAAAGTGGGTATGGTTCACATAAGGGGAAGAGGCCACTTTAGACATAGAGATGTGCCCTGTTTTCCCCCTGCTCACATCCAGGAGCTACATTTCTCTGGCTTTCCAGGAAGAAACTTCCTCTGCTTGCAAATAGGGTAGTAAGTTAAATGGATCTATGGAAGTTTCTTTGGAAAAATAGCCTTTTACTTCCCAGTTTAATGCTCAGCATTTTGTCTCTGAGGACAGAGTGGACTCATTAGAAAGGAATCAGGCGTGGCCAGACCCCAACCCACTCAAGTGGGAGATGCTCTTCTGAAAGATATTCTGCCAAACATGAAGCAGGCCAGGAGAACACTCCATTGAGGGGCAAAAGGAGACCCTCTCTCACCCCTAAAACAACACTGAACATTTGGGAATGTTTTTGGCCTCATAGCGCTGCTACTGACATGGTGTGGATCAGAAAGAAAAAAAAAAGGCCTTTCCATTTGGTTTCTTGCCTAAGGCTCAGAGGCTCTTTTTTTTCCCTTTTGCTTTCGCCCACGTTAAACATGAGGAATGTACAGAAGTGTTGCCCTGTGTTGTGAGGACCTCAGCAGGTGGTAGAATAAGTTCCAGTTCCTGAAAACGATTTCCAACATCATCGCCTTCGCATTCACGCCAACCTGAACAGTGCGCATCGCCGTCCTGGCAACGCTTGCTCCTCCTCCACACGAGACTCCTACTTCCCCCCTTGCACTTTGTGGTCGTACGTGCCCGCGTGCTTATATCCAGGGACGTAGCCTGACTCATCCACCAAGTCCACTCTTCCAGCCTTGCCCTTGCCCTTGCCGGATGGATCGAACCTCTCCTTGTGGGAACCAGTGAATTTGGATGTGTCTGTAAGTCGTGACACGGTTGGAGAGGAGATAGCTTTCTGTAGTGAGGATTCAGGAAGGTTGACCAGGTATGGGGAGGAAAAGGGAGGGAGAGAAAGAGAGGGGAAAAAAGAAGGAAAAGGGGGGTGGGTAAATATGTGAAACAGACATTTCATTTCAACCAATTCAATTTAATTAGACATATACTAAGGCTCTATACTAGTCAATAGGGTTACGGAGATACATACAATCCAGGCCTTACTCTCCAGGACAGGGGTCCTTAACCTAGGGTCGATGAAGTTAAAAAAATTATTTGGAAGACTATTCCAATATAATTGTTTTTCTTTATAATTCTATATATTTTATTTGATGCATTTACAAACATTCTGAGAAGAGGAACATGGGCTTTACCAGATAGCCAAAGGGGTACATAAAATTAAGTTTGAGAACCGCTGTTCTATGGGGCAGCTAGGTGACACAGCGAGTAGAGCATCAGCCCTGGAGTCAGGAGGACCTGAGTTGAAATCCAGCCTCAGGAACTTGACTCACTAGCTGTGTGACCTTGGGCAAGTCACTTAACCCCAATTACCCTGCATTCCCCCCTCCTAAACAAACAAAAAAGAACCACTGTTCTAGGAGTTAGAAAACGGTTGGAAGGTCAAAGTATGTAACAGTAGTAATAACAACTTCAAGGTTTCCAAAGCCCTTTAGATAACCTGTGTTATCTTATTTGATCCTTACAACAACCCCATGAGGTAGATTCTATTATTTGCCCCATTTTATTTATTTTTTTTCTGAGTCAATTGGTATTTTTTTATTAAGTTTTTTTTTATTTTTAGTTTACAACACTCAGTTCTGCATGATTTTGAGTTCCAGATTTTCTTTTCCCCCTGCCCCCCTCCCTCCCCAAGATGGCATAGAATCCGATATGTCTTCTACATATAACTTCGCATTGAACTTATTTACACAATAGTCAAGTTGTGAAGAAGAATTATGACCAATGGAATGAAGCATGAGAAAGAAGAAACAAAACCAAAAAAAAAAAAAGAGGAAAAAAAAAGAAAAGAAAAAAAAAAGGAGAGCAAACAGTTTGCCTCAATCTGCATTCAGACTCCATAGTTCTTTCTCTGGATATAGATAGCTCTCTCCATCATGAGTCCTTTGGAGTTGTCTTTGCACCTTGTGTTGCTGAAAAGAGCAAAGTCTATCAGGGTTAGTCATCACAGAATCCATATATCTGTGGTTGTGTATAATGTTCTGGTTCTGCTCAGCTCACTCAGCATTATATCATGTAGGTTTTTCTGGGTTAGTATGCAGTCCATATCTTCCTCATTTCTTATAGCATAATAGTATTCTATTACCTTCATATTCCACAACTTGTTCAGCCATTCCCCAATTGATGGGCATCCCCTTGATTATCAATTCTTTGTTACTTCAAAAAGAACACTATAAATATTTTTGTATATATGGATCCTTTTCCTACTTGTGTGATCTCTTTGGGATATAAACCTAGAAGTGGTATTGCTGGGTCAAAGGGTATGAACATATGCCCTTTGGGCATAGTTCCAAATTGCTCTCCAGGATGGCTGGATCAGTTCACAACTGCACCAGCAATGTAACAGTGTTTCAATTTTCCCACATCTTCTCCAACATTTATCATTTTCCTGTTTTGTCATTTTAGCCAATCTGACAGGAGAGATCTGGTACTGCCTAAGAGTTGTTTTGATTTGCATTTCTCCAATCAGTAGTGATTTAGAGAATTTTTTCATATGCCTATAGATATCTTTAATTTCTTCCTCTGAAAACTGTTCATATCCTTTGACCATTTCTCAGTTGGGGAATGACTTGTATTCCTATAAATTTGGCTCAGTTCCCTGTACATTTTAGAGAAGAGGCCTTTATCAGAGACACTAGTTATAAAGATTTTCTCCCAGTTTTCGGCTTCCCTCCTAATCTTTGTTGCATTAGCTTTTTTATATAAAAACTTTTCACATATATATTTTTTTATCTTTATATAAAATTTTTATATAAAAACTTGTCACAAAGAGGCTACTTGAACCTACGTGGTCTAAAAGCCTCTGCTGTCCCAAACATGTCACTCAAACTCATGGGTAAACTAGGCCCTCCCCTGAGTTAGCCCCACCTTGGGCCCCACCTCAGTTACCAATTCACACCCACGTAGGTTTTACACCTAATAGGGGTTTGGGACTGGGGCTTAGCACCTAGTAAGGCTCAATGAGATCCAATTTAACATAATCAAAATTACCCATTTTGCATTTTGTAATGCTCTCTGTCTCTTGTTGTGTCATAAATTCTTTACTTTCCCATAAATCTAATACGTAAACTCTTCCTTGCTGTCCCAAATTGCTTGTAGTATCAGCCTTTATTCCTAAATCATGAACCCATTTTGACTTTATTTTGGTATATGGTGTAAGATATTGGTCTATGCCCAGTTTCTGCCCTACCATTTTCCAATTTTCCCAGCAGTTTTTGTGAAATAGTGAATTCTTAGCCCAGAAGCTGGATTCTTTGGGTTTATCAAAGAGTAGATTGTTATAGTGGTTGACTAGTGCATCTACCTAACCTATTCCACTGATCCACAACTCTGTTTTTCAGCCAGTACCAGGTAGTTGACTTGCCCCATTTTATTGGTGAGGAAACTTGAGGCAGACAAAGGTTAAGTGCCTTGTCCAGGGTCACGCATCTAGCAAGTGTCTGAGGCAAGATTCAACTCAGGTTTTCCTGACTGTGAGCTTAATGCTCTATCCACCATGCCAACTGAACAACTATGCATGGATGTAAAGAAGAGTATGATCTTCACCAAAGAGAGCCATGAAAGAGGATAACTCTGAGGAGAGGGACATCATTTTAACCTGTGGGTTATGGGAAATCTCCTTGGAGGAGGGGGAGACATCAGAGGTAAATCTTTAATGAAAAGAGGGATTTGAATAGTCAGAAATGACCCCCCACTCATTTCTGTCTATTCAAATCCCTCTTTTCATTAAAGATTGGCCTCCAAAAAATAAAAATAAAAAGGGGCAGCTAAGTGGCGCAGTGGATAGAGCAGGAATCAGGAGAACCTGAGTCCAAATCCGGCCTCAGACACATGTAGTAGCTGTGTGACCCTGAGCAAGTCACTTAACTCTGTTTGCCTCAGTTTTCTCATCTCTAAAATGAACTAGGAGAGGAAATAACAAATCACTCTAGCATTTTTTTTCCAGAAAACCCCAAATGGGGTGTTTCAACAATCCGGCTAGCAGCTTCTGTGGGGGTATAAGATCCACCAACAACCAGCACCCAGAAAGCTGCCAACACACTGCAAAAGCACAGGTTCTTTTGATCTGCTTTAGTAAGGAAAGCAACGTTAAGGGGTTGACAAGCTTACTTTAATTCAGCATACCAATATCATTCACTTAGTTCAGGGGAAAAGACCAGCACCCTGAACTTCAGAGCAAAATACAAAGTACAAACATCAACAGACAGACCTTGTCTGATTCAAATCCCAATACATAGTTACTAGAGTTTAACAAAGTCCCAGCATTTGGGTTACAGGCTGGAGGGCCCTTAGCTACAGCTGCCCGGAGTCTCCACCTCAGCACACCAGCACGAGTGAGAGCCCTAAACAAATTCCAAACATATACAGACAGACCAAATACAGATTCATAGTTACCAACATCTAGGTTCAGCCTGGGAGCTCATAACGTGGGCTGGCCCAGAGTCACTTGCACCGCCACTGCCATGGGTAAGAGCTCCAAAGAAGAGAAAGCCAACCCCTGGTTTTATATCTGTTTTTGGGGTCAGGGGTGAGTCACACATGCGACTCACACATGTGACCTGGAATTGTCTCAAAGAGGCTACTTGAACCCACGTGGTCTAAAAGCCTCTGCTGTCCCAAACATGTCACTCAAACTCAAGGTTAAACTAGGCCCTCCCCTGAGTTAGCCCCACCTTGGGCCCCACCTTAGTTACCAATTCACACCCACGTAGGTTTTACACCTAATAGGGGTTCGGGACTGGGGCTTAGCACCTAGTAAGGCTCAATGAAATACACTGAATTACTCAAAGGAAACAAAAGCTAATCTCTTCAAGGGTACTTGGTTGAACTAAGTGCTAGGAGCCCATTTTGCTTACCAACACATGGGGTCACAATGAGTTAGACACGACTCAAAATGCCAAACAACAACAGTCGTATGCTTCACTATGTCTGTCTGTCATGTATCTACTACTGATTGTTATCTTTCCTTAGGTTTTTAGGAATTTCATCAGTCCATAGTCTAGGTCAGGGGTGGAGAGCCTGTGGCCTCGAGGCCAAAAAGGATTTGTTCTGTAAAACTTGGACTCAGTCAAAAGGCCACACTGGAGGATCTAGAAAGCCACATGTGGCCTCAAGCCCCCAGGTTCCCCATCCCTGGTCTAGGTTGTCCTGGTGAATACTGTTCAAAACAAACAAACAGCAAAACAAACACTAGGCTCACAAAATTCTGTCTGACCAATAAAATTTGAATTTGCTGGACCTACCTGAATAATCCTTCTACAAATCCCTGCCCTCCCTCCCGTTACCACCCTAAAACATCCTTTAACTGTTTCACTCCCATCCCAAACGAATCACTTAAAAGAACAGGAACATGTCTTACTCAAATACTCAGTGTCCTATAAAAACAAAATGAGGAGGGAACTGAGGATCTAAAGTACAGTAAAATTCTTTCCTCTCCACCCCCAATAGAGTATAAGTTCCTTGACAACAAATGTTTGGTTATTGTCTGTCTCCCCTATGTCAATCATAGTGCCTGGCACATGGTAGGTGCTTAATGAATGCTTGCTAAATTCATTCCAAAATAATTCTATTAGGCATCTATTTCACAAGTCACATTAGGTATATCTCTTTCTTGCAGACTATGTGCAAGGATTAGTATTTATTGTCCTGCCTGGGCTTATTAGCATTATTATTATTAACAACAAATAACATGTATATAGCTCTTTAAAAGTCTGCAAAGTGCCAGACCTTAGGTTCTAAAGTGAAGAATGATGAGAAAAGAAAGGCAAAGGCAAACTCAGGGAACGGTTAGGTACATAACTGGTACCTGTAATAGTAATTAAGGTGGGACTTTTTTGCTGTTGACCTTTAATGATTCTGGCCTTTGTTTGAATGGGGCAGATAAAGTGGGATGTTTTTGTATTTCTCAGTAGTGAGACAATTGGGAGCCATTGATTTGTATCTGATGTGATAATGGGGGTGGGGAGCTTCTCCAAGCCCAGCCTGGGTGAGGTCGAAGCCCTGAACAGGATATATAAGCGAAAAGGTTAGCATTCTCTCTGGGAGCTCTGAGCTACAGCAGGAGTGGTGCATGACTGGGCCAGCTGTTATAATGAGCTCCCCGACTGTACACCCAGATGTTGAATTGTACTTAGTCTGTAATTCAGGGTGCTGGTTTTTCCTGCTGAACTAAGCAAATGATATTTGTATGCTGGATTAAAGTAATATTGTTAACCACTTAATGTTGCTTTCCTTGAGTAAAGCAGATCAAAAGGACCTGTGTTGGCAGCTTTCTGGGTGCTGGTCGTTGGTGGATCTTACACCCCCGCAGAAGCTGCTAGCTGGATTGTTGAAACAGTAACCAACAAATGTTTCACAAACAAGTGAATGATCTCAGAAAAATATGACAAAACCTAAATGAACTGATGCAAAGTGAAGTGAGAACAAGAAAATCATTGTGCATAGTAACAGCCATGTTGTAATGATGATCAACTGTGAAAGACTTGGCTATTCTAATCAATACGATGATCCAAGACAATTTCAAATGACTCATGATAAAAAAGTGCTATCCACCTCCAAAGAGAAGAACTGATAACGTCTGAGTGCAAATGGAAGAATAATTTATCACTTTCTTTTTCTTCCTTTTAAAAAAATGCTAAAATAAAAGTATATTTTGCATTATTTCACATGTATAATTGCTATCATATTGCTTGCCTTCTTAGTAGGTGTGGGAAGGAGTGGAAAGGAAGAGAGAATTTGGAACTCAAAATTTAAATAGAAAAGAACTGTAAAATAAATAATAAAATTTAATTTTTTAAAAAAATGAATGAATGAGTATATGTGACATAGATATGGTGTGTATATGTGTGTGTGGGGGAGTATAGAAATAGGTTTTGAGAAAAACTCATAGCCAGAAGTGGTTAGTAACTGCAATGTTAAGTGAGGTTGGTCTATGAAAACCAAACTGGGTAAATCCATTGAATAGAACAGAATGCATCCTAGAAAATCCATTAATTTGGTTTCTTGTCATCTATAACTGATACAGCATATTGCACAAACATTTAATTCTCAGAAATTTATACCAATCATAAGCATACTTCTACATTAATTCTTTATTCTGAATTCATCCTGGGATGGGTTCCAGTTGGCTATAGTGTATGGCTATATAGCAAAATAAACCACATGGGACTTCGAATGATCTGGACTGTGGACACTGACCAGGTTTTTTCCAATCTGAGAGTGTCAGATGAGCTCTCAGATATTTCATGGAAGACAGTTCATGGTGCGGAGTTAAAAAAAAAAAACCACTGGAGTAGGAGGAAGAAGATCTAGGTTTTTATCCAGATTCTGCCACTGATGACCATTGTGACCTTAGGCAAGTTCACTTGGCCTTTCAACCTCAACTTCCTCTTCTGCAAATGGGGATAGTGTGCACTACCTACACACTCAAAGGAAATTATGAAATAAAAGCACTTGGCAAACCTTAAACTTGTTACACCTCCTACAACATTCCTGACGGATGGTCATTCAGCCTCTGCTTAAACACTTCCAGTGACAGAGAACTCATTATCTCACAGAATTTTACCTTGCTGCATTTTTGGACAATTCTGTCACTCTCCCAACTTCTGAATGTTAGAAGACCCCAACGACAATCCAAATGGGCCCAGTTTAAGGAAAAAAAAGTTGGGATGAAATAGCTAGGACGTGGTAAACTCAACAGTGAAATTAGAATTTATTGCTGTATTGGTAACCTGGTTAAGTAAGACTAAAGTGAATACAGTCTAGAATAGAATCTAACCTCAAAACAAGCACTTTATTTTGTCTTCTTCATAATTCAAGGATGCTGTGACATGCTATCTAACCCTCCAAAAATCCCCAGGAACTTAACCTTTTTTGACCTAATCTTTTCTTAGACGTTCTGACATTGGTATCATTAAACACCAGTATAGCATAGTAGAACAGTCCTCAAACTTTTGGGCCTTGGGACTTCTTTGTACTCCTCAAAATTATTGAGGACCTCTCAAAGACCATTTATTTATATCTGTTATATCTATCAATATTCACCATGTTAGAAATTATGATGTTTTAAATATTTTATGCAAATAGTTTTGACCTTGTAGATCCCCTAAAATCATCTCAGGAGCCCCCAAAGGTCCTTGGATCACACTTTGAGAATTAGTGGGGTATAGCTGCACTTGGAGTCACCAAGACTTAGGTTCTGAATTCCACCTCAAGGTCTTATTGGCCAAGTCATCTAATCTCTCTGTGCCTTGGTTTCTTTATCTGTAAAATGAAAGGGTTAGGCTTATCAGTTGTTACATCAGCTCCTACAGCCATCTCATGCATCCAACTCTAGCTGCTTGGTGTCTGAATTGTTCATCTTCTCCCTGTCCTCTGATACTGAAGGGCAGCGCAAAATTGCCAGATCTAGATTTGTCTTCATCAGCATCCTTGGAATCTTTCTTCTTCTTCTGTTTGTTTCTCCCTCCATCTCAACTGCCCATTGTCCTCATGCCTTCTTAACTGCTGATTTTACAAAGTCTGCTCCCAGAAAAGGCTTTGATAGATTCATTTGCACTGGGGTATAAATGACTGAAAGATTTGGGGAGTTACCTTTCCCAAGGACATTTTAACAAAGGACAAAGCCTAGAGATAATAAAAGGTAAATTTTCAGTTATCAATGACTAGTACGAGGTATTAGAAAGGGGGATGTAAAAGGACTTTTCCTCCCTCTTCAAATTATAGCAAGCTGGCAGACCATCTGGCTTGTTTATTATGTAGCAGAGTGACTGAAACCCTCCATGAGCAGATTAATATTCAGCATGGATGGTGAAAACAAAACAAAGACAACTCCTTACTCACTCTCCTATGAATAGACAGTACTTAGTTCCTGCTCTCCCTTAAAATCTATGGGTACTCATTGCAAATGCGATTGAAATCTAATCAAAATGCCAAATTCAATCAGATTATAGATTTTATGAGATTAAAAGATGATTGAGTATAACTCAATTTACAAATGAGGAAACTGAGGATGAGAGAAATTAAGTGACTTGGCCAAGGCAGTAAGTAGTAAAGTCAGCATTAGAACCCAGGCCCTCTGACTTAAAACCTAGAACACTCTACTGCAAGGGATGTCAAATTCAAACAAGAATGGAGGCCACCAGACCAGCCATAAGCATTCCTGTAGGCTGCATATTGACTTAAAAAACAAGACATTGAAAGACTTAACTACTTGGATCAAGACAATGATCCAAGAGAAGGATTCATGATGATAAATGCTCTCTATCTCCCGAGACAGAATTGAGTGCAGATCGAAGCATACTTTTTAAACTTTCTTTACTTTTCTTGGGGTGTGTGTGTGTGTGTGTGTGTGTGTGTGTGTGTGTGTGTGTGTTTTGCAACAAGGCTAATGTGGAAATGTTGTACATGATTTCACATGAATAATTACTGTCATATTGCTTGCCTTCTCAAGGGGTGGGGTGGGGGATGGAAGGGAGGGAGAGAATTTGGAACTGAAAATTTGAAAAAAATGAATGTTAAAATTTTTTTAAAAAATATAATTGGAAAATATTTAATGAAACAAATAAAATATATAAGAACCACATATTAACATTATCTCTGTTCTGTTGTATTTTGATTTATTTAAATAAAATATTTCCCAATTACATTTTAATCCGGGTTCCTGTAACATTCAGCAGCCTGCCTTCTGATACCTCTGTTCGACTGCCCCCTGCTTGTTGTTGTTGTTTAGTTGTGTCTGATTCTTTGTGGCCCCATTTTGGGTTTTCTTGGCAGTGATACTGGAGTGCCTTGCCATTTCTTTCTCCAGTTCATTTTATAGATGAGGAAACTGAGGTAAACAGGCTTAAGTGACTTGCCAAGGGTCACATAGCTAGTAAGTATCTGAGGTCAGATTTGAACTCAGGAAGATGATTCTTCCTGACTCCAGGCCTGGTACTCTATCCACTATACCACCTGCAGTCCACTGTCCCATGCTATTGCTATTTAAAAAAAAAAATAAAGTAAAATTAGAAAGTTCAGAAGATAGCCACACTGTGGGCCATGGAGCCTCATCTAGCCCAACCTCTTCATTTAAAGATGAGAAAACTGAGCCCTAGGAAAGTGAAGTGATTTGTCCAAGGTTACACAGGAGCAGATTTGAGACTAAATGTTAGTCTGATATGCCTAGCTCTCACATGGTCCTTGAGGCTTCTCCATTTATGTAAATGCTGAGAAAAGAGAGTAACACTTTCTTCAAAGTGGCTGTTAGTCAAGCACTGTAGGGACACTACGGAGACTGACTTTTCACTGAGAAGGTCCTTTTAAGTGATAGTCATGTTGTTGGAGGGATACTAATCCTGCCTGTGCTTCTTTTTCAGTAATTCGTTCAATACACATTTATTCAGCACACTGTATGCCAGGCACTGTGCTAAGCTCTGGGGATACAAAGAGAGGCAAAGGACAGTGCCTGATCTAGGGAGCTTGCAGTCTAATGGGGTAGACAATATATAAACAGATATATACAGAGCAAGCTACGTACAGAATAAATAGGAAACAATTAAGAGCAGGGAAAGCACTGATATTAAGAAGAGTTGGGGAAGCCTTCCTGTAGAAGGTGGGATTTTAGTTGGAACTTAAAGGAAGCCAGTGTGGTCAGTAGTCAGAATGGAGTGGGGAGAATGTTCAGCCAGAGAGAATGCCTGGAGCCAAGAGATGAAATGTCTTGTTCATGCAACAGCCAGGAGGCCAATGTCACTGGATTGAAGAGTACATGTTGGGGAATAGGGTGTAAGAAGATTGGAAAGGTAGGAGGGGGTGAGTTTTTGAAGGGCTTTGAATGCCAAACAGAACATTTTATATTTGCTCCTGGAGGAATAGGGAGCCACTGGAGTTTATAGAGTAGGGGAGAAGCATGATCAGACATTAACTTTAGGAAAATCATCTTAGTGGCCAAACGGAGGTTGAATTGGAATGGGAGAGATTGGAGGCAGGCAGACCCACTAGCAGGCTATTGAAATAGTCCAAGTGTGAGGTGATGAGGGCCTGCACCAGAGGTAAAGTGGATTTTGGTTAAGGTCCCTGTAATGTTAATGGAATAGGAAGATCTTCCCTGTCCATAAATAGGCCTGTGTGACCACATGTGTTCAATCACAGCTGTTTTACATCCTGTGTCATATAGAGTCAATTGGGGGAGGGACTTGCCTAAGGAGGGGCTTCTTAGGAGGAAGCTTGCTTGTAGGAAGGCTTTCACACTTTTTGGTGCTAAACTAATTGGGCACTGAGTCACCAGGGTTGTGATGCCTTCTGGCTCTGAGAAGTGTATATATACTCTGAGTTGGTATTTTGCTTTGGGGGCTCGCTTATGAGAAGAATCTTTTGATTTCCTGGTGGAGACTCTGAGTAGCCATATGTTCAGAGCTCCTCAACTGCTCAAATGTAAAGGCTTTCTTGGTCCAGTGAGGTACGTAAAGTGTACAGCAATATTTCTTTGATCGGGAAGTTAGAGCCCTGTCTGTTGGTCTCTGTGCTAATTTCTCTGCTTGTATTTTCTCTGACGTTCAGGGTGCTGACTTTTCCTCTGAACTAGTGAATGTAATGAAAAATAGGACTGTTAACCCCTTTTTGAGCAGTCTTTCCTAGAAAAGCAGATCAAAGAACCTGTGTTAGCAGGCCATCCTGGGTATGCTAGGGTGCTTGCTGCTACAGTCCCACAGTTCCCAGATAGATTATTTTAGTCCTGATGTCCTACACCATCTTTTGAGATATCAGAAGGCGAAGTGATCAGGCAGCATCAGATGAGTGAACACTGCCCTTCATCGGTCCTTTATTGTACCTCCCCCTCCATGTCCATTGCTCCCCTTTTTCCTTCCTTCCTAGTTTCTTCCCTTCTCCTCTACCACGACTCCAGCCCCTTCAGAGTTGTGACATGGGTACCTGAGAGCAAGCCTTTCCCCCCTGGCTATTTCTCTGCACCCTACATCCCAAGGACAGCTGGAGGGTAAAGCCTTAAAGCCAGCTTCATAATGTGTTTCTATACCGTCACTCCTGATATTATCGGGGCTTTTCCTTCGATGAGTTTGTGTATCTCCTGGATCGCCTCCTCGTTGCTTTTATCTTTAAATCGTTTCTTTGAGAGTTCTTCCAGAGCTTCTTTAAATTGTTCGAAAGTAATTGTCCTGCAGGACTTCCCTCTGCAACAGAAAAAGAAGAGAATAAGTGGAGGGGTGTAGAGGCTGGTCAAAGAGTTGAGTGCATTGGGCAGTCCTGAGAGTGTGAAGATCCCGATTGCTGTGGAGCATCACCACACTGCCTGATAAGCCTTAGGGAAGTACAATTAATTCTCCCATTAGTCTGAGTGACTCAGAAGGGACTTTGGGCTCATTGTCTACTGGCTGATTGTGCCATATGTGGTGTTCCAACTCCACGACCCACTGAGTCAAGACACTTGTATCATTATCCACAATGCATCCATGGAAGAGACTGATTAGAGAACACCTAAGCCAGGGAGGAGTGTTTGTCAAGCCATCTGCTAATTGAAACTGGGGGTAGCACTGCCAGTGACAAATGAGATGGTAGGAAAATTGTGGACAGAAAATGGCTAGAAAAGCTGATCCAGTGGGACAAGAGGAGACAGCCACACACATACACACACGCACACACACAAGCATGCACACACACATGCACATACATGCACACGCACACATGTGCGCACGCGCGCGCACACACACACACACACATCCCTCCCTGCCAAGTACAGTAAAATCCCAACAATGACAGAGAAAATATTTTTGCCATTTGTAGGCTTACTAACCAATTAGAAGTGGGGAATACTTTTAGGGAAATGGCATGTTTGTTCCTTTTTTATTACATAAGGGGGCGATTATGAAGAAATGAGACTAAATCTACAAGCCACACACAAATCCTAGCATCTCAGAACTGGAAGGGGCCTTTCAACCATCCCATCTCTGAAAAAGCATTCCCTCTCTGACACAGCCTCCCACTTACTTTTCAGAGATGACAATCCCTTCCACTGTTGTGCAGCTAAGCAGTGGTAATTTTTCTTTAAATCTAACCTACTTCTCTACAGTTTCTACCCATTGCTTCTGGTTCTGCCCTCCGGGTCCAAGCAGAATAAATGTAATATCTATTCTATATGATGGCCCTTCATATGCTTAAAGGAATGTAGGTCCCCATCCCCCTGTTCAGTCATTTCAGTCATGTCTGACTCTTCACCAACCCCATTTGGAGTTTTCTTGATAGAGATACTGGAGTGGTTTGCCATTTCCTTCTCCAGCTCATTTTACAGATGAGGAACTAAGGCAAACAGGGTTGAATGCCTTGTCCAGGGTGACACAGCTAGTAAATGTCTGAGGCTGGATTTGAACTCAGGAAAATGAATCTTCCCAATTCCAGACCTGATACTCTGTCCACTGTACTAACTAGCTTAGCCAAAAAGACTTTAGCATGGATTAATTTAATTGTCTTATAAAGAGCTGGGGAATATTAATGCGAGGACAATGTTGACAGAATGGATCAGTCCAGAGCATTTAGTGCAACGAACCCTGGGCCCAGAGGCAGAGGACTGCCATTTTCTTCTAGGCTTTTCCCCTGGTTACTGGTACAACTTTGGGCCAATGTCTCTACCTCTTCATCTCAGTTTTTTCATCTGTCAAATGAGGGGTTTGGACTTGATGTTTTCTAAGGTCCCTCCCAACCTTTTTAGTTTATGTTTCTATAAGAACAGGGCACTGCCTGGGAAAGGGAGATTGTAGATGGAGTGGCATAGTAGGCACCCCAGGCACAGACTAATGGAGTGGAGGGACAGGACTTGAGAGATGGGCAGGAACGGGCAGGCTGGAGGGCAGCAGAGACAAATTCTATCTGCTTCACAGTTGATCTCTCTCTCAAAAGTCTCTCCTAACTCCACTCCACCTTCCAATCAGCCATCAAAGTGATCTTTTCAGTTGTTGTGTAAACAAAGCCAATGCAACAAAGATTAGGAGGGAAGCAGAAAATTGGGAAAAAAATATTTTACAACCAGTATCTCTGATAAAGGCTGCATATCTAAAATATACAGGGAACTGAATCAAATTTATAGGAATACAAGTCATTCCCCAATTGAGAAATGGTCAAAGGATATGAACAGGCAGTTTTCAGAGGAAGAAATTAAAGATATCTATATTCATATGAAAAAATGCTCTAAATCACAGAGAAATGCAAATCAAAACAACTCTTAGGTACCACATATCTCCTGTCAGATTGGCTACCATGACAAAACAGGAAAATGATAAATGCTACAGAAGATGTGGGAAAATTGGAACATTGTTACATTGTTGGTGGAGTTGTGAACTGATCCAGTCGTTCTGGAGAGCAATTTGGAACTATGCCCAAAGGGCTATAAAAATGTGCATCCACTTTGACCCAGCAATATCACTTCTAGGGCTGTATCCCAAAGAGATGATACAAGTGGGAAATGGACCAGTATGTGCAAAAATATTTATAGCAGCTCTTTTTGTGATGGCAAAGAATTGGAAATCAAGGTGATGTCCATCAATTGGGGAATGGCTAAACCAATTGTGGTATATGAATGTAATGGAATATTATTGTGCTATAAGAAATGAAGAACAGACTGATTTCGTTATAACCTGGAAAGACTTATATGAATTGATGCTGAGTGAGGGGAGCAAAACCAGGAGATCATTATACATGATTACAGACACATGGTACACGTGGTATCCATAAGGACTAACTTTGATAGACTTGCTTCTTCTCTTCAATACAAGGTTCAAAGACAGCTCCAAAAGAGTCATGATGGAAAAAGCAATTCACATCCAGAGAAAGAATTATGGAGTCTGAATGCAGACTGAGGCAAACTAATTGCTCTCTTTTTTTTCCCCTTTTTTGGTTTTGCTTCTTTCTCATGATTCATTCCATTGGTTGTAATTCTTCTTTACAGTTGGACTATTACATAAATAAGTTCAATGTGAAGGTATACGTAGAACCTATATTGGATTACATACCATCTTGGGAGGTAAGGGGGAGGAAGAGAAAATTTGGAACCCCAAAACTTGTGAAACTGAGTGTTGTAAACTAAAAATAAAAAATAAACTTATAAAAAAAGTGATCTTTCCAAAGTACAGATCTGACCATGTTATCACCTTCCTCCCCTTCAATAAACTCCAGGGGCTCCTTATCACCTCCAGGATCAAATATAAAATCCTCTGTTTGGAGTTCAAGGCACTTCATAACCCTGCCCCATGCTTCCCTCCCTTTCCGGTTTTCTTATACCTTTCATGCCCCCAGCAACATATTTTATTATCCAGTAGCACTAATCTCCTTGCTGTCACTTGAAAAAGACATTTACTCTACCTTCCAAGGCTGGGCATTTTCTGTAATGCCTGTAAAGCTCTCCCTCCTCATGTTGGCCTTCTGGTTGCCTTCAAATCCCAGCTAAAATCCCACCTTCTCCAGGAAATCTTTCCCAATCCCCTTTCATTCTAATGCCTTCCCTCTGCTAATTATTTCAAAGTTTCTCTCTCAATGCATACATACATACACACATACATACATAATCTAAATCTATATATCTTGCTTGCACATAATTATTTGCCATGGACTTTCAAGGCCAGCTCCTCTTCTGCAGATTCCACATCTGTGACCTTCTTCTTGCTTCTTAAGGTCATCATTTAAGGAGTTTCAGTCTCTTCTTTCAAGTCTTCTACCAGCCTGCTCCAGGCCATTGGCTCCTTCTCCCTAACTTTGTTTATCACAAAATCATTTGGTGCTTTTATGTCTAATCATCTCACTTTCACTTCCAAGCTTTCTCATTGTCTGCATCCTAAACGTAAGAAATCTTTTACCTTCTTGTTCTCTTCAGGTAGGCTCAGACTTCTTTCTGAAGCTGCTGCTGAAATTAATCCTACTCCTTTTACCCTTATCTTCTACATAAAACCACATATATTTAGATTCTGCCAAGGGTGCATTTACACAAAAATTCTGAATAATTTCTCAGTGGATGATCAGGAAATCCAATCTAGAAGCAATGGCTTTTGAACTGAGGGGCACAGTATATTAATTAGTCTGTCAACACATCTTCAATTTACCAGTCAACAACCACCCAACACCTATTAAGTGCCTACTATGTGGCAAGTACCATGCTAGGCACTGGGATACAAAGACAAAATTAAACAGTCCTTGTCCTTGAGGAACTTTTATGCAACTTATTTGTCTAAAAATTAGTCCATTTGTACTAAAAATTCATATTTATTATCAAGTTAGGGAACGTGTCTAAAACACCTTGTGAACTTTAAAACATCAGCTTCAAAAATCCATGGCTTAGCAATGTTTAAGAATATAAATAATAGAACAGATTTCACACGGTCAGGTACAGGGTTAATTCAGCCCAGCCTGATGTTCTGCCTTTGGGTAGCCAATTCACAGACACCTTCTATGGTGGTACTCTCAAAATATTAAGAATAACTTCTCTGTTATCCCCCCCTTTCCCATTTTCTTTTCATAGCCCTTTGTAAAGTGGGGGAAGTAGGGTGTGTATGGGCTGCAAAAGGCAGCAAAAATCTGCCAGCTTTCTGGTTAATTTGATCAAAGGTGACAGCTAAACTGGAAAAGTGGGTAATTGTTCTGTGTAGACATGACCTGTATGTGACTTTGGCAGGGCCAGTTTTCAGAAGCCCTGGAGTGTTGTAAAGACTGATTTCCTTTGTACCTCCTCCCAAATGGTAAACACAACACCCTCCTAGCAACTGACAATCCTGTATACCTGGTTTCATATCCTGTTTAAAAACATTCCCTGATTAGAATTCAAAAGATCTAAATAAAATCAATTCCCTCTTTCTGTGTCTATGACCTAAGACTTTAAGGGATGATAGTCACAGGCACAAAAATAAAATGATGGCTCAGGGCGGTCAAACAGAAAAATAGTGGGCATTGAAAACCAAATGAGGTCAGAAGTCAGTGCTCTATTTCCCCAGCTCCACCCAAGGCAAGCCCTGGAACACCATTTCCATTACATCACCCCCACTCCTCAAATGCCCACAATGGCTCCCCTGTTACCTATCAGATGAGATCTAAGCTTCTCTGTGCCTTTCTTAACAGCTGAATACCCTCTCCTGTCTGCCATATCATGCCCTTTCCCTTCCACAAAACTCACCTCTCCCAGGAAGCCTTCTTGGATTACTTTCTGCTGACTCTGATCTGTACTCTGTGCTTCATTTCCCCACTATTTAAGTACTCTGTACTATAATCGATCCTTAATCACCTATGTTTAAGGCACAGAAAATCAGAAGCACAAATAATCCTAATTGAGGTAGTCCTGGCTCTGGTTGTACCCTTTGGGGCAGGATGAGGCTATCCTATTGCACCTCTTCTTGCCTAGGGGTAGGGACAAGGACAGGTCCAATGGCATGGATTCAACCTTGGCAACAGCTGAGGTCTAGTGCAAGATAATGGTGGCCAGGGCAGTGGGATGGGGCATTGCACAGTCTGTTTGTTGAAGGGACAGAGGTGATGGCTGTGGTTAATCACCAGGTTATCCAATACAGAATTCAATTTGTGTTCAAGGTTGCTCATTGACTACATGTCAATTTGTGCTAACACATTGTTTTATATAATTATGAAATGAGAAACCAAAAGTCCTGTCTCTCGATTCAGAATTATTTCTTTTTTATGCCATCTTTAGAGTAACTTTTATCGTGGGGAGACTGGGAGCCATCCTTAGCCGTTCCCCTCTTGCTCCGAAGCCCTAGCTAGGAGAAGGGAGGAAAAGCTTCCCACGTCCCCTCTGGGGCTTTTAACATAAATTGAAATCTTGGCCAGCTAAACCCATTAGGGCAGCTGCTGCTCTGCTGTAGACTAATGGTTTGGCACCCAACTTATTCACATGACTGAATATTTTGATTAACTGAGAGGTGGACCTTAATAACACACACAAAAAAAATCTTGCCCCCACCCCCCACCCCCAACTGTATCTGTTCTTATAAGCAATGGCCTTGGAAGGAGGCCATTTATGCTCACTGACAGAAGTCATCAGTGGGAAATGATGACCCAGGACCACCCAATATTAGCAACAGTACGAACTAGCAGTAGTTAGAGAGTTGCCGGGGAATACAAAGGGAACACCAAAGGCGCTGGCCCTGCTGAAAGTGCAGCGCTGCTGACCTGGGAACCACCAGTAAGTAGCTCCCAGCAACGGTGGTTTAATTGAGAACTACTAGGCTCTGAGAGGTCACTGTTCTGGTGCCTGTCATGGCATATCTGAATTCATTATAACAATAGATTACAAATAAGCATTCCTGGTCTTTTTTTCTTGTGATCAGACTGAGGCTCAGGGCAGTGGAGTCACCTTTTTGATGTGGCTTTTAGAAAGGAATCTCTCTCTGCCCCATGCCCCCCACCCCCACTTTTTTTTGTATGAATGAAAATACAATTCCTAGATTTTTCTGAAATATGTTTCATAGGACTTTATAAGGTATCTGGTACCACCACCAGCAAACAGTTCCAAATATACACATGTGCGTGCGCGCGCACGCACACACACACACACACACACACACAGCAGTTATGGGTGATATTATTAGGAAACAAAGCACAGGGGCAACTAGGTGGCACAATGAACAGAGCACTGGAGTCAGGAAGATCTGAGTTCAGATCCAGCCTCAGACACTTGAAACACTTACTAGCTGTGTGACTTTGGGCAAGTCGCTTAGCCCCAATTGCCCTGCCTTTCCCCCTCTAAAAAACAAAAACAAAGCAAAAACCCAAAACATAATGCCATTATACGTGAAGCCACTGTAACTTCAGATTCTGATTAATAACTAACTGCAGAACTTTATCATAAAACTCTAGGACAGGTGCAATAATGATCAAATTACTTACTTTTATCATGTTATTTATTTTTAAAACTGAAAATAAATTTTAACCTTTATTTCAAAGATTATGTATTTTTTTCTTATCTTTACTGTGTTGAGGTATAATTTTGGATTTAAAAAACTCACACTGGAACATTAGGTGGCTTCTTCCCTAGAATACCTTTTAGGCTGTGATAATCCAGTCTCTAAATCGTGGAATGTCAGAATTGGAAGTGACCTCTGAGATCGTTTTAAGGAGAAAGATACTGAGGGCCACAGAAGTGAATACGGCCAGGGTCATAGAACTCTTTGATAATTCTTAGCAATTATGTGTGAATTTATTTTTGTGAACGTGAAAAAAAAACTGAAAATGTGGACCAGCGCTCTTTTGGCCACAGAAGAGCTTACTGTACCCAACCTAAATTTCAAAGGGAGTATTTAGAGTCTTTGTTGCTGGGCAACTTACTACTCTGTTAGCTGGTGTTTGTAGCCTAAGCTGTGGTTTGCCGTGCCAACTTAGAGAAGTACTTTGACCAAAGAAGAAGAAAAATAAAATAAAAAAACTCCAACCCGAACCACATTGCTCTGTCTACGGTAACAGCTGTTTATTCAGGTGCAGATGATGGGTGACTGCAAGGACAGGAAAATTGGGAACTGGCAGGAATAAGCTTGAGCTAGAAACCACACGGAAACCTAATTGAACTTTTAATAACTGAAGTTCATCAGCGCCAAGTCAAAACCAACACTACCCAGTCCATGTAAACAACAAAGAAAAGACCCTGCAAGAATATATACATTAAAGAAATCACGATTGTTGCCTAAGGTATAGCAGGAAGAATGGTTTTCCTGGCAGCGGCAGCTTCTGTTACAATGACAAAGACAATGTTTCACCATGATTTATAAATGTCTGTTCTAAGAACTAGCTAAAAAAATGGTTCTAATGTTTTGCTAAAACCTGGGAACAAAGCAAATATTTTGGAGAGGAAAATCAGTCATCTGCTGATGGGCAGTATGTCGTGAGCTCCATCCTCACCAAGTATTTCTTGGGCCAAGAGGAGGAAGCATCTTCTTTGCCTGACTTCCTCATTCTACAGACGTGGAAACTAAGTCCCAGAGAAGTGACCTGAGGTGCCCAAAGTCACTCAGCTGACAAACCTGAGCTAGAACACAACGTCTCTTGGTTCCCAATACTGTGTTCCTGTGCTTTTGAGTAGTCCCTATAAATTCTAGAATATTCCAAACATTAGCCATGGTGTTAGAAAGGGAAATAACCATAAAGTTAGTATAATCTTAAGTGTGTGTTTTTACACCAAATCTCTATGAAAACAACTGTTTCTGACATATGCTAACCATTTCCCAAGGTAATCTGAAGAAAAGAGTGCCATTATGCCATAACCTCCTAGTTCCTGGGATGCTGCTCTTATGTCCTAATTTCTTGATTCCTTGTCCCTGACGTTGGCTTGGGGCATCTTTGGGAGGCCCATCCCCTTTTACTTCCTAAGAGGTTTAAAACCTTTTAAGTTTCATAGTTGATGCTTTTGTGATTTCCAAAGTTGTTTATGCAAAACTAGAATTTAGTCACAGTGATTATCTCCCTTGGCCATTGCTAGTTATTGATCTAACCATCTGCTATCTAGACTCATCTCTGTGGGTTTATTGTTCATTTCTTGCCAACCTCCTCTCCTTATGATTTTTGGTGGGAGAGAACCTGGGTTCAAACACCACTTCCTCCAGCTCCTCCCAGGCATACAAACCTACCTGAGTTCCTGGTCTTGGCTTCTCCCAGCCTGTCTTTTGTTAATTCCTAAGCCCCAGCTATGGAGCTTCTATAGAAAATATTTTAAAGCACAGAACAGCTATCTGTAGTCATACAGCTCTTCTAATCACTTAATTTTGCAACAGACTCTCACAAGAAACCAAAGCACTACTCAGAAAAGCACTTATTAGTAAGCAGACTGCTTTCCAAGCTGTGAAAGTGATAAATTAGGCAGAATCTATAATGCAGAGAACATTTGTTGAAGGTAAGTGCCTCTCATGGTGACAGAAAAGAAAATCCTCAACTGTCTCTGAGAAATGTTTCATTGGGTTTTGTAAGGTATCCAATGCCATTACCAGCAAATACTTCCAAACACACATGC
Organism: Phalanger gymnotis; assembly: GCA_028646595.1. Taxonomy (NCBI): domain Eukaryota; kingdom Metazoa; phylum Chordata; class Mammalia; order Diprotodontia; family Phalangeridae; genus Phalanger; species Phalanger gymnotis. The sequence goes on along the minus strand of CM053622.1, from coordinate 293,634,809 downwards.
ACATATATACCTGCAGATACCTCCATGTATGGCAGTTTTAAGTGGAATATTACTGGGATAAAAAGCATAATCTCATCATATGTTTAACCACTGCAATTTCAGATTCTGAAGGTCATAGTTCTAAGGCAAACAGATGCTGGTCATAGAGAACATTCCTGATTCTCAACCGTTTGTTCCAGAGCACTCCGGCTTCTTATTCCCAGGCCTTGACAATCAAATAAGCCCACCCTTGCCCAAAAGAGACCTAGAAAAAGGAGAAAATTTCAGTTCCTTATTTGGAACCTAAACACCCTAAAGAAAGAAGGACTAAAGCTTCACAAACTAAGAGCCAGAGCTGAGGTGTCACAGGCCAACTACATTCCTAAGGTCAGTTCAGTTCATCCAGAAACTTGTTGATTTAGGTCAGATCGGGCTGGGCCTTCTCGGTCCTCAGGGGACCTGCCCACATGGGTAGTTGCCCCAAGAGATCTAAACATGCCCCAGACAATCCCCAATCCCCAGGGGCTGGTAAACTGGATCAGTTTAGCACCTACCTTCTACCCACTTAGGGCAAGAAACAATAAACAAACAAACAAACAAACAAACAAACAAACAAATAAATAAATAAATAAAGTGAGAATGAAGTGATAGTTGAGGCTCGGCAGGGCCCCTGCTGACCGAGGAGGCTCCTGTGCGGCAGCTTGGGTGCAACCAGCAGGTATGTAATGAATCCTACCTAGGTCTGAGTCTTCGTTGGTCACCAGGACAGGCTCTATCCTATGTCTAATGACCCTCGGTTCTCCTTTTCCTATGTCACTATGTACATAGGCTGTCCATTGACTTTTTACAAAATTCATGGGACATTTAGGGTATAGGGGACAGAAAGGTCAGAGGTCAAATCCTACCTCAGACATTTACCACTGGTGTGACCCTGAGTAGGCCACTTAATCTCTGCCAGTTTCCTCATCTGCAAAATAGCAATAATAAGAGTACTTACCTCTCAGGGTAGTTGTGAGGAAAATAGATGAAACTCTGTACAAACCTGAAGGTGCTATATAATATTACATATTATATAATATATGTTATATTATTATATATAGCATATTATTATATATTATATATAATGTTATATATTATGTAATATTGCTAGTATAATTATTAAAGTCTGTGGCTATAAGATCCAGGGTGTGTGCAAAACTGACCCTTAGGATATCTCAAAAGAATCAATGAAGCATCCTCTGGTCAGCCTGCTCCACACCAGCTGTGCAGGGAACAGAGATGGCTGATCCTTCCCACTGGAACTCTGTGGTGATCATACCAACAAGACTTAGGACATCCATACACACAAGCACAGATACAAAGGCAGACACCAAATGACTTTTTCTCCCAGAACCCCCAAGTCTCTCCTGGCTACCGCTGGTCTGGGTAACAGAGAAGGGCTGCATTTTAAGGACCACTTTTGCTGACTGGCTGACAAACTTAAGAGAATCAGATTTCATAGACTGTCTGGTCTAATCCATTGATCCAATGCTAAATGTCCTGTGTGGTACACAGCCTCAGGCCTGCGGTAGGAGGAGCAGATGGTGAGAACTTGGCCAATCTCCATTGCCCAAGACAAGCAGGTGGGATATTTATTCACCTTTTCCAGGATGAAGTGGTCACTTAGATGGAGCCCCTGGTCTCTGGTATGATCTAAGTACTCAAGTGATCAACGGGGGTCTGAGAGGCCACCCCCCAGGGCAAAGGCCCTCAGGTTGCTAGAATGCACATATATAACCTATATCAAATTGCTCACCATCTTAGGGATGGAACCAAGTTGTTCCCTGCCCTCAGTCAGATACTGTCTTTTCTTCAAAGATTATGTATTTCCTCCTGAAGGCCTGAAAACACCATGACTTGATTAAGTATTTTCTTATATTCTCTTATCACTGCATGTATTCATGGTCTTGTCTCAGATCTTCTGAAACACAACCCATCTAGAATAGAAGCTATTTAAAAGCAGTAGCTTTATGCTCCCAATAAGGTTGTGCCAAACATAACAATAACATTTTATTTAACTCTTTAAGGTTTGCGGGTTAACAAAACCCTATCTTATAATTACCCTGTGAGGTAGATGGTGCAAATATTATAATCCCTATTTTACATAAGTAAAGTTCAAGGAAGCAGCACATTGCAATGAAAAGACCCTGGATTTGGGTTTGTATCCTCCTAATGTAACTTTTTTTTTTGAGGCAATCAGGTTTAAGTGACTTGCTGAGAGTCACAGAGACAGTCAGTGTCTAAGCCCAAATTTGAACTCAGGTCCTCCTGACTCCTGTGTATATATGTACATACCTATATTATGTATTATACATAATGGAGACTAAACAGAGAGATTAAGGGACTTGTCCGAGGTCATGTAATCATAATTACTAGTGCTAAGATTTGAACTGAGTTATGACACCAAATCAAGCCTTCTTTGCACTATGTAACAGTATTTTTTAGGAAGGACTAGCTTAATTTTTCTGAAGTAAATGATAAGGAGAGTCAGGCTCCTGTTTTAAGATATAACAAAGTTTAAACATTTTTTAAAAAATCTTAAACAAATATAGAACTTTTCATCGTTATGCTTTGGCTCAGTGTTTCATAACGCATTCTCTCATCAACCCCCACAAAATATAAATACAAGGGAAAGGGGAAGAGGGGCAGTGAGAGTATCCTTATGTCAGTCTATAGGAAAGTGACGTGCCAAATATTCTGCATTTTTCACTGGGGTGGGATAAAAGCGAGTAGGTAAAATTTATAGAAAACTAACCTATATTGTAGTTGGGAAGATAGTTGGGTACAGTGGGAAGGATAAGGGATTAGGAACACCCAATGACCTGAGGCCTTGGTCCTGGCACTGCCATAGTTATATAACCCTGGGCAACTGACCCAACCTCTCCCTCAGTTTCTGAATCTGTAAAATGAAAGACAGATGTTACCTGTTTCAGGGGGTTGTCATGAGAGAAATACTGTTTGCTCGTTTTTGGTAGGGTTTTTTTTGGTGGTAGTATTTTTTTTTAACCTTCGTTTTTTGATTTAAAATTTTGAGTTCCAAATTTTTTCCCTTCCTCCTTTGCCCTCACCAATCCCTAAGGCGGTAAGCAATTTGATATAGATTATATATGTGCAATCATGTAAAACATATCCATATTAGTCTTGTTGTGAAAGAAGAAACAGAACAAAAGGGAAACACACACACACACACAACAAAAGTGAAAATACTATGCCTCGATCTGTATTCAGACTCCATCAATTCTTTCTCTGGATGTGGATAGCATTTTCCATTATGATTTTTTTTTTGGACTTGGCTTGAATCATTGTATTGCTGAGAAGAGCTAAGTCAATCAAAGATGACCATTGCATAGTGTTGCTGATACTGTGTACTGTGTTCTCCTCGTTCTGCTCACTTCACTCAGTATTAGTTCATGTAAGTCTTTCCAGGTTTTTCAGAAATCTGCCTGTTCGTCATTTCTTACTGTATAATAGTATTCCATTACATTCGTATGCTATAACTTGTTTAGCCATTCCTCAATTGATGGGCATCCCCTCAATTTCCAGTTCTTTCAGTCACATACTTTGTAAAGCTTTAAGTACTATGAAGAAATATTAGCTATTATTCCAGGTGTATTTCACTCTATGACATAATTTTTGTACCTACTTGATTATAAACTCCTTGAGGAGAGAGACTTTATCTTATTTGTCTTTGTGTCTCTTCCCAGTTCCTGGTGCAGAGCATTGAGGGAGGTGCTAAAAAATATGTTTGTTGAGTGACTGAAGGACTGCTAAATATAGACAACAAAAGACCACAAAACTACAGTCAAACCTTTGTTAAACACTCGTGTGTACATATCCATCCACCCTAGACACCCCTGCTACTACCCTATAGCAAATAAGTGTTCAGCTGCCACAAAAAGAGAAAACCTTATTTGAAACCTTTGTGTCTCTCCCCATATTCTAGCCACAAGTTTCTCCATAATAATCATAATGAGTGTTGTTGGTTGTTGGCACCTTCAAGCTTTGGTACTTTTGAAACCTGAGTATGTACATAGGAATTCAGGTTAAAAACCACATTTCACAGGAGGTCTCTTCCATTGCTTCCATTCCAGCAGTGTGCTGATTTTGAAAGTAGTTCCTATCTGTAAGAATCACCTGCCACATCCTACCTCAGGAGTCAGGCTTTGGGGTAGCAGTCACATAGGTTACAGGCTCTGTGTTGTACCTGACTCCATAAATAGGAAACTTCTGAGAATACAAGTCCTCTGTACTGCTTCGTTTGGCACTTTTGACTATTCCCCTTCTTTAGGATACTCTCTACTCCCTTGGTTTTCCTGGGACCGCTTTCTCCCTGTTTTTCTCCTGCCCATCTGACCAGTCCTTCTCAGTCTAATATGCTGCATCATTACCCATTTTCTGCTCTTTTGACATAGGTGTACCTAGTGCTCTGTCCTAGGTCTTCTTCTCTCTCAGTGACCTTATTTCTCCCAAAGTTTCAATGATCATCTTTGTGTGGATGACTTTCAGGTCTATAAATCCAGCCCTCATTTTTCACCTGAATTTGAGTCTTGCTATCAGTTGCCCATAGGATATATCCAACTGCATGTCCTACAGGCATCTTATATCTAAACAGAGCTCATGATTGCCCATTTCTGTCTCCTTCCCCACCAAATCCCCCTCTTCTTCTAACTTCCCTATTTCTGTTGAGGGTGCCATCATCTTAGGGGCAGTTCAAACCCCAGGAGCTGATTGTTAAAATTTCAGTATGAGGAGTTACACTTTGGAAATTAGCAAACAAATCAGGACTTAGTTGATTTTTTTCATCATCTAAACTCAAGAAAGTGATGGAGAAAACATTAATAAGTATGTGATGTCTCCTTTTTTTTCCTCTAGAGAGCCAGTTGTTAAGTATTTGTCAGCATGTTTCTTCCTAGTCTCATGACTTTCCCTCACCCCCTTAGTCAATCAGTTGTAAAGGATTGCGAGTGCCACCTTCGTACTCTTATCTCACATCTGACTCCTTGTCCCTACTCAAGCAGCCAGCGGCCTGGTTCAGACCTTCCTTACCTCTCACCCAACTGTTTGACTTTTGGAACACTGTATTCTGTGTCATTCCTCTCACTCACTCAACATTTTGCCAGCATTATACAACATTCAATTTTTCCCTGGGCCTTTGTACAGGCTAGCTCTTCTCCATATCTGGAATGCTTTCCCTTCTCCCTTCCACCATTCAGAGTTCCCTAGCCACCTCCTAATATCAGCTCAAGTGCCATCCATACCCTGCAGGAGAGGGGCCTTTCTGATTCCTTCTAGTTGCTACCACTTACTCCTATTTCAAAATTAATTTGTGTTTTTGATGTATTTTATATTTACTTATTGGCATATGTATATACACACATAAGTACACATATAATATATTCACACAAATGTATATGTATGTGTATGTATGTACATATCTATATTATATATTATACATATCATTAACACGCATTACATATATTAACATGTATATTAATATAATTTACTATATTTAATTATATAATATTATTTTATATATTTACTATATATTTTATATATTTATATTATATAATTTATAATACTATAAAATTTAATTAATATATTACATACATACGCATACATATATTAGATATATATAGCATATATTATATATAAATGTATAAAATTGCCCTCCAGTAGATATACTGTGAGATCCTTGAGGGCAGAGACCATTTACACTTTTGTTTTTGTATATCTAGCACATAACATAGTCCCTGGAACATAGAAATTATAATAATTAGTAATAGCTAACATTGAAGCTTTTGCAAAGCACTTTACATATATTATCTCATTTCATCTTCACAACAATCCTGCGAACTGGAGCCTGTTTTATCCCCATTTTATAGATGAGTAAACTGAGAATGAAAAAGGTTAGGGGACTTGCTCAGGGTCACACAGCTAATAAATGTCTGAGGGCAGATTTGATCTCAGGTCTTCCTGATTCCAACTCCCAGTGCTCTCTCCACTGTGACACCTACCTGCCTTTCAAACACTAGGTGCTACATACATGCTTATTGAATTGAATTGAACTTCAGACAGCCTGTTAAGCAATGGGGAAGGGTTCACAGCACTGAGGATACAACCAAGTGCATTGTGACTACTTAGCACATGTTACCTGAATGACTTACAAAATGAATAGCACCACTGTATTCTTATAAGTGGAATTTCCCCTTCATGGACTAGGACCTTGTGGTGTCAAAAGTCAGTACTGGTGTCAATGTGTCAATCAAGCCTGTAGACATGGTCACTTTGGTCTTTCATCTGCCCAGCCTTGCCTTCTCACCCCTACTAATGCTTGCTTCTGATAAAGGGCTATGATCTTTAGAGGTCAGTCTTGTGAGCTTACTCCTGGAAAAGACCACACAATATTGAGGTTTCTTTTCTATTTTATTTGGTTGGTGGGATGGGGGGAGAGGCTTATTTGGCTAGCAGAACAGTGCAGCAGAAAGACTTCTGTGTGTAGATTCAGAGGTCCTGGGCTTCCTCCAGCCTTCCTTGGCCACTGCCTCACTGTGGGATCTTGGGCAAATCATTTAAATCTCTGGATTTCTGTTTTCTCTTCTGTAAAATGAAGAGGGTGAACCTGATGACTTTCTAGGGACCCTTTCAGTTCTATACCTATGATTCTTCTATGATCAGGAATGCTTAAAAGCTCTCTCTTCATGCCTTATTATCTAATTTGAGGGACTATTTTGTAAAAATGCCGAATCTCCTTGTATTACATATTTACTCATATACCCTGAACACTTCAGAAGGTAAACATGTATCATAAAATATAGTACTCACATTGATTCATCTCTATATGCATCTAGATCTGTAAAGAGAATTCCACGTTGTCCTGTAACTGCCTTTATAAGAACAAAATAATTTCTAATATCATTTTTATCCTATAATATTGATTCACATTTTACTTCTTTTTATCCTCAAATTTACTTTTATATTTTTCAGCCTTCAGTTTTAGAGAACATCATCAAGAAAACTGTTTTCACATCATGATTTCCTTTTTCCTTCTATGAAACATCATCAGTATTGACGAAAGATACTTCTTAAATAGCAAGTGCTATATTCTTTCCAGCATTAAATTAATTAAAGGAGCAGCTGGCTACTGCTTATCAAGTAAGAGTTGGGGTAGGGATGAGAGGGCTGGTAAAAATTAGGTGGTAAAAAAAATCAGTCAGTAGTTAATCTTCAGTTCATGTCAGTTGCCTCATCTCCCTTCCTTCTTTATCTCTCCTTCTTCCATTCCTTGGGGTGGATAATGCAGATTTGTTAGCTTCTAATACATGTCCTACACCAATGGTGTCAAACTCAAATAGAAACAGATCCCTGCAGCTGCAAATTAACTTTCCCAGTGTTTGTTCCAGCCACACCGAAAGGATCAGCTGGTCCTTGTGTCAGAAACCCCTGTTCTCCAAAATGGGGGCTACAAGAAGGTAGTAAACTAAAGTTGTAGCACTTGCCTAGGATCCTTCCTTCCTTCTTCTGTACCAAAGATCCTGAAACTTTGAAACTCGAAAATGTCAACTCTTGAAACTTTAAAGGAAACTCTAAGTAATATCTTTTAAATGCTTTGCAAATATTCCCGCTTCCTTCATTTCTCACAATCATACAGATCCTGGAACCTCGATTAAAGGAAGATTTTGCTGTAAGTGATACTGGCTTGGCAAGCATGTTGAATTTAGTTCCTGTTGATTTTGTCAATGGTTCCTATATAATAGTAATTAGTGTCTAGTAAATGAAGATTATTGATTCAAAAATCTCTGATGGTTAACCACAGTATATGATTAAAGGTCAATTATTTGAATAATTTGGGGCAAAAATGGAGGAAATTTTGTGATTTTATATTGTGTTAGAAGTTCTGGGGATATAAAGAAAGGGAGGCATATTTATAGAACCACCACCTGATCACTGAATGATAAACAAGACAAATTCACAGAGTTGGAACTATTCATTATGATGTACCAAGGACATATTATTCCAAGGTATTTTTTTGTTGCAGCTGGCATTGGTTTTATAATAGAAAACATAAGACAAAGAAAGACACTTAAGCATTATAAAACAATAAGGCAATTATTATCAATACTCCAGTGCACCAGCAGCCTCACTCCTGGAGCCACCAGGCATAGACAGGGGCCTGGGAAATGAAACATGGATTTTACTTGGACAGATATGTGCCCTTGTTTATTGTGGATGGGTACACACACATAAAGCTATGATTATGGGTGGATACTCCCTGTATCTATATGGGCATGTGTGAACATATTCATTATAAATAACTTCTTTGAATAGTTTATGGGAAAAATATGGCCCCAAACCAGAACCACTTAAAACTTACCAAATCTGTATAATGAAATTTCTTCCTTCCTTCCTTCCTTCCTTCCTTCCTTCCTTCCTTCCTTCCTTCCTTCCTTCCTTCCACCCACCCACTCATTTTATAAATGAGAAGATTAAGGCCAGAGAATTTGAATGATATTCCTGAGGTCACTTGGGTTGTGAACGTCAGAGCCAGGTTTTGAACTGAGATCTTCTGACTCCAAAACTGGTTCTCTTTCACTTGTTCAGTCATGTTGGACTCTTTGTGACCCCATTTGGTGTTTTCTTGGCAAAGATACTGGAGTAGTTTGCCATTTCCTTCTCCCAGTTCATTTTATAGATGAGGAAACTGAGGCAAATAGGGTTAAGTGACATGCCCAGGGTTACACAGCTAGTAAGTGTCTGAGGTCAGATTTGAACTCACTGAATCCAGGCCCTGCACCCAATGCCACCTGGTCCCATATATGTGTGTCTGTATGTGTGTATATACCTGCTTTCCTTAATGTAACCAATAAAAGATTGTCCTCATCCCCATGATGCTGCTAATCCTTCAACCAATGGTATGATTTCCTCACTTACTCTGATCACTTCTTTGTTCTACCCATATAAAAAAGGAGTTGAGTCTTCAAATTTTTATCTTTGGCTGAACTGAGGCAAGCCATTGACCCATTCAACTGGCAGGTAGTTCTCCTGTTAATAGAATGATGTCTCACTCAGAGAAAATGTGTCTCAACCTACCTTTGTCAAATCTTACTTATGATACGCTGCCAGAGTTATTGAATAAATGGTCTACATATTGCATGTGGCCCACAACATTCTTGAGAGTGCTACCCAAACTAGATTAAAATATAATTGCAAAATAATTAACAAAAATACAATAAAATATAGTTAATGTTATATTTTAAAGCTAAATATGAAGCTTTAAGGATCTTTATGTATGGTTTATGTAGCTATGTTTTATTTGAGTTTGACACCACTGCTCTGCACTGTTCTGATTAAATGAAATAATGGTTTTAAAATGCTTAGCATGGTGCTTGACACATAGTAGGCATTTAATAAATGCTTCCCCCCTCCCCTTCCTTCCTTCTGACCTTCCTCCAAAACTTTAATGAAGTATAATAGGAAGGCATTGGAATTGGAAGATTGGAGTTCTAATTCTGGATTTTCTACTGATTATTTGTACTAGGAAGCCCTAACTTACTTGGGCTTCAGTTGTCTCATCTATGATAAAATGAACAAAATGGTTTATATGATCTAAAATAGACTTTATTATCTGTTTCCTTTGGTGTCTCTTTTTCTTCTTCCTGCCCTATGACCCCAAAGGCCCCAAAGGCTGGTCCCTGGTCTTATGCTCTTTGCTTTCCATTTTCTTCTTTACAGGACTCTTCTATTGCTATAAGATTTACTTGTCTGTAGTCAAAAGAAGGTAGGGGACTGGAGCTCAGGACAAAATTAAAGACAGAGATTTTCGAATCAATGGTTCCCTTGAATACCAAATCTAAACTCTGCAAATTTTCAAGATTGCACCCTCCCCCCATCCCCAATCTAACCCCATGATTCAACAGTCTGCTAGCAGCTGCTGTGGGGGTGTAAGATCCACCAACAACCAGCATACAGAAAGCTGCCAACACAAGTTCTTTTGATCTGCTTTACTAAGGAAAGTATCATTAAGGGGTTAACAATCTCAATTTAATCGAACATACAAATATCATTCGCTTAGTTCAGGGGAAAAAGCTAGCACTCTGAACTTCAGAGAAAATATAAACAAATTACAAACATCAACAGATAAACCAAATACAATTCATAGTCACCAAGGAACCATCAACATCTGAGTTCAGCCGAGATGCCCTTAGAGCAGCTGCCCAGTCACGTGCCTCCAGGAGTGAGAGCTTCTCTCAAATAGCTCTGTTCTTCCTTTTTATACACTCTTCAGTCCTCATCAAACTTCATCTGAGTTACCAGAATTCAGGCTCCTACTATTGGCTCTGGTCTTAGCAACTCCCCTTAGGACTCTAGGGGCTTAATGCCCACGTAGGCTTAAGCACCCAGTAGATAGGAGTTTGGGTCTGGGGCTTTACACCTATTAAGGCTCAATCAAAGACACTTAATTAATCATTTTAAAACAGTAAGAAAGTCCCACCTTAGTTGATATTACACCCCAGCATACTGATCCAAATTTATTTCCCAACTATTTCTTAAGACAGTCTCTAATCAGACCAGTGTCCTTATGGTCCCAAGAGCATAATAGCTTACTCATGTCCATCTATACCTATTGTTCAACTGCTCTTGCTCCACCTTCAATGAAGGCAGGAGATAGATAAAATTCAGATTTTAATTTGAGCAATATTCTATTTCAATGTGAAGCTTGATTTTATTCAGCGCTTGCGGTTTTGGACACTGAGCATACCTAGGAAGTGGCTATGTGAATCTGTGCATCAGGGCCAGCAAAAATGGCGTCTTTAATAGGTGAGCCATCTTGACTTAACAAACGCCTCTTCCTAAGATTCTTTGTAAATTATTAGAGATTATGTCGGGGGTCAGTGAGCCCATAGAGGAGGTTTGGAAGGAGAGAGGGCAAGGATAAAAGCCATGAGATGCGTATCTTTCCTGGCATCACTGAAAGTACACAATGTAAGCAGCTAAGTAGTCTTGAGAGGGATGGTTAACATGCTGAGTAAGAATAAGGATTTAAAAAGATCTTTAAAAGATTGCTCCAAATCGTCAATAAGAAAAATGTAATTCTAAATTTTCCCCACATGTCTAATAAATTGCCAAAGATGACAAAAGATGGTATTAGTCATTCTTGGAGAGGTTGCAGTAAGAAAAGCACAATAATACATGGAACTGTGAATTGGTCCACCCATTCTGGAAAGCAATTTAGAATTATGCTTTAAATAAAACGTCTATACGCTTTAACCCAGAGATGCCCTTGCTGGGAGACGTCCCAAGGAGGTCAAAGACAGAAAAGTCCCATATATACTAAAATATTCACAGCAACATTTTTTTTTGTGGTAGCAAAGAACTAGAAACAAATTATAAGCCCATTAATTGGGAAATGACTAAACAAATTGTGGTATCTGAATGTAATGGAAGATTACTGAACTATAAGAAACAATGAATATGAAGAATTCAGAGAAGCATAAGAAGACTTTATGAACTGATGTAGAGTAAAATATGCAAAACCACAAAAACCAATATGCACAATGACTACAATAGAAACAACAACAAAAAGAAACTAAACACTGTGTAATTATAGTGATCAAGGAAGCAAGGCCCTGAAGAAGACTTTAGAAAATTCACTTCTTAAAAAAAAAAAAAGAAAATTCACTTCTTTGCCTTCTTTATAGAGGTGGGTGACAATGCAATTTGCAGTTTTCTTGGCAATATGCAATATATTGCATATACTGTCAAACTTTGTTGATATTCTGCTAGGTTTTGTTCAATTACTTTGTTTTCTCTTTCTCTTATTTATTTATTTTTGGGTTCAAGGGATGGTTAAGGAGGGCTTTTTGGAATGAATGTGACATAAAAGATACATAATATGTTTTTGTGTGTGTGTGCGTGTGTGCGGGTGTGTGCATGTGTGTGTGTGTGTGTGTGTGTGTGTGTGTGTGTGTGTTTAAAGATTTTGACAGGCTGGAAAATTAAGCCAAATCTAACTAAATGACATTGAATAGAGATACATTTAAAGTCTTTTTGGTTTCAACAGCCAATTTCATAAGCACAAGATAGTAAAAGTGTGCCTAAATAGCAGGTTATCTGAAAAAGATCTCAAGGTTTTAGTGGGCCGCAACCTTGATATGAGTCAACAGTGTGATATGGATGCCAAGAAAGCTAATACAATCTTAGGTTATAGTGATGGAAACGGCATAGAGGACCCCTCGACTCTGCTCTGGTCAGACCACACCTAAAATACTCTCTTCAGTTCTGGGAACCACATTTTAGAAGGAAGGTTGATAAGCTGGACAGTGTCCAGAGGAGGGCAACCAGGGTGGAGATAGAGGCAGGATCCCCAGGTTGTACCATATGAGAATCACTGGACAGAGTGGATTCAGGGAGGAAATGATAGTTTTCAAACATTAAGGGGATGATATGTGGAAGAGGGATTTTGCCTCTAGAGGACAGAGCAAATAGCAATGCACAGAAACTGTGAAGACGCAAATTTAGGTTTAATATAAAGGAAAGTGTATTAAACATGGGCACGACCTCCTCAGGAGTTAGTGGACTCTCCTTCCACTGTAAGCGGCTAGTCCCTTATAACTCTAAGATTCTGTGACATTCTGCCTGTTTAGTATTTCCTGTTCCATATAATTAGAATGTTGAACTGATTTAGCTTCTAATTCTTGTAAATTATAGAACACACTCTTTTTTTAATGCTAGGGTTGAGAATAAAATTAACATTTGTTTTATCAGGATCTTGTTGTATGTGTTCATTAAGCTCTGACTCAGGAATAATTAATGAGCTGCATCATAATGGGCTTCTATTACTTAAGTAGATACACAATGTGCCATTTTTACACAATCATTTCTACTTTTATTAATAGCAAGTTAGGAGATTATAATAATCTTGCATTCAGTATAGTTGTATGTGAATATGGCATATGTAACACAGTCTCTCCAGATTTGGGGGGAAAAGATGTGATCATCTGGATAAATAAAAATCCTAAGAACTAGCACTCTAAGACAGGAAGATTCTCAAATTCTGGTTTTCCTTCTTATTATCTGTGTGGCCTCAGGCAAATCCCTTTCCTTCTTGGAGTTGTAATTTCCTCATTTGTAAAATGAGTGGTGTTAGGGATTAAACCTGGTGAACTTTAAGGTCCATTTCAACTCTAAATTTATTCTCCTTTGATTTGGATTCATTGGTGTATTTATATGTAGCCCCTACCCTTGGAGGTCCTTTCTTCTTTTTATTCAAGAGGATGTGAACTTACTAATCATCAGGGCAAAAATTCATGAAACCCTCTTATCTCCCAACGTGAGATGAAAAAGCCCAGCTTAATGCTGCTTCAGCCTGTGGAAGGGCCTGAACCTGGCTGCAAGAAATGGCAGCAGCCACCACAGAGGTACCACCACCACGGAGGCACAACCCCAGCCTTGGAGAAGTAGAGAAAAGGTAGGGTCAGAAATGTTCCAGTGGTCCACAATCCTTCATCAGATAAGACCAATGTCTAGGTCACTGGCCCCACACTTGACATATTCGTATGATAAAGATGTCAAATTTGGAGCAGGTGTCTGAGCCTCAATGCTTCAAGGTGCAGATCTTTTAGCTGACACTGTTGCTGTTACTATGGGGCCAAAGGGGAGAACTGTAACCATTGAACAGAACTGGGGAAGTCCCAAGGTAAGAAAAGACAGTGTAACTGTTGGAAAAGCAATTGACCTGAAGGACAAATATAAGAATATTGGTGCCAGGCTAGTTCAGGATGTTGCCAATAACACAAGTGGAGTCTGGGGTGGCACTACCATTGTCATGGCCCTTCCGTGTTACATTGCTAAGGAAGGCTTTGAGGAGATTAGCAACAGGGCAAATTCAGTGGAGATCAGGAGAGGTGTGATGCTGACTGTTGATGCCATCATTACTGAGCTCAAGAAGCAGTCTAAACCTGTCACAACCCCTGAAGAAATTGCTCAGGTGCTACAGTTTCTATAAACAGAGACCAAGAAAGTGGCAACATAATGTCTGATGCAATGGTAAAGGTTGGAGGAAAGGGTGTCATCGCAGCAAAAGATGGAAAAACATTGAATGATGAATTAGAAAATATCGGAGGCCTGAAGTATAACAGAAGTTATATCTTTCTGTATTTTATTAATACAGCTAAAAGTGAGAAATGTGAATTTCAAGATGCCTATGTTCTCTTATGTGAAAAGATCATCTCTGGTGTCCAATCTTTTGTACCTGCACTTGAAATTGCAAATGCCCCATGTAAGCCATAGTCATAATTGCTGAAGATGGGGATGGAGAAACATTAAGTACATTGGTTTTGAACAGGCTAAAAGTTGTTGCAGTGAAAGTTACAGGTTTTGGTGACAAGAGGAAGAACCCGCTTAAGGATATGGTATGGCCATTGCTGCTGGTGGTATGGCGTTTGGAGATGAGGGATTGATTTTAAATCTTGAATATATTCAAGCTTGTGACTTTGTAAAAGTTGGGGAGGTTATTGGGACAAAAGATGATGCCATGCTTTTGAAAAGAAAGGGTGAAAAATCCCAGATTGAAAAGCATATTCAAGAAATCATTGCGCAGTTAGAGATTACTGCTAGTGACTAGGAAAACGAAAAGTTAAATGAACATCTGGCCAAACTTTCTGATGGAGTAGCTGTAATAAAGGTTAGTAGAACAAGTGACATAGAACTCAATGAAAAGAAAGACTGAATTACTGATGCTCTAAGTGCTACACATGCTGCTACTGAGGAAGACATAGTCCTGGGAGGCAGCTATACATTATTCATTGGACCTAGAATTGTTAATCCAGCTAATAAAGATAAAAAAAATTGGAACAAAAATAATTAAGAAGACACTGAAGACCCCTGTGGTTACCATTGATGATGGAGAAAATTTTACAAAGCTCCTCAGAGATCAGTTATGATGCCGTGCTTGGAGACTTTGTGAATATGTTTGAAAAAGGAATAACTGACCAACTAAGGTTGTAAGAACTGTTTTGTTGGATGCTGCTGGTGGAGCTTCTCTGTTAACTACAACAGAAGTTATAATTACTGAAATTTCTAAAGAAGAGAAAGAACCTGGCATGGGAGGGATGGGTGGAGGCATGGGACACTGCATCTTCTAATTTTCTAAAATAACACTCCATCATTATGAATGTGATGCAAACAATACTCAAGGCAGTGTTCTTTACTAATTTAAGAGAAGTGAGTTGAAGACAGAACTGAAACAAAGGCTGATGTTTAAGAAAATTGTAATAACTATCAGTTACTGGTTTCAGTTGACAAAATATGTAAAGGTTTACTGCTGCCACCCATGCCTAGAGATAATTTATTTTGCATTTTATAAATAAAGACATTTGTACATTCCTAGTACTGGGTACAATATCCATGCACCAATGTTCTCTGCCAACTTGCACCAGCTGAGGCACTTTTACTGTTATTTTGTTAACAGAATTTTAGTGTTTGCCATCATTAGAAGGAAAGTTCATAAGCAGCCTATCTGTGCAAAGACTAATTAAAATTGTGTACCAAATGGAGAAGTATCCAATTATGTGATGACCTTTGTGCAATACAATTGTTTAAAGTAAAAAAAAGACCAGCTTAAAATTAGAAGTTCTTCTCATAAAATCATTGCAAATCCATTCTGTTGATAATGATTTCGGCTGCTGTCTTTGAGGATTGTTACTGTGGCTTTGCCACCAAACTCTGTGGCTCATACCTTATTTTCATTCATCCTCATTGTCCTCCCATACTATTTTCTTATCTGTAAAATGGGAACAAAAATAACACTTGCATTATCATCCTCACTATGATCATAGATCCAGAGTCGGAAAAGATCTCAGGGATCATCTAGTTCTATTCCCTTCCCCCATTTTATAGATGGGGAAACTGAGGCAGAGAGAGGGTAAGTGACTTGCCGAGAACACAAAGTAGTAGGTGGCAGAGCCAGAATTTGAACCCAAGTCCCATGACGTCAAGGTCAGCCCTCTTTCTACTGCACCATTGTACTTTATAGGCTTGTTGTGAGAAAAGTGGTCTGTAAACTTTAAAGTGACTGTGAATTATTACTACTATTATTAGTCATTAAGCCATGTGGCAGGTTACTTTAGTTCGATAAAACATGGTGCTAATTAAACAAAGATTATGTCCACCAACACCATAGGTTTCCTACCTAACCCTGAAGCTGCTATGTATAAAAACAACCAGTGGCCACACTCACTGGCCCTGATACACAGCAACTGGCACTGACAAAGTCATTGTCCTCTTGGACCTTATGCTCAAAAATTGCTGTTTCAGTGTGAATCTGGACCTCGAGCCAAAATTTTGGAAAGGAGTCCTTTACCGTTTGTTAACGTTAAAATAAACAAATCTGTAAGCAGAAAGGAAGCCTCTCTCCTCTGTCCCCTAACCCTCCACAGGCAAAGGCTGGCTGAGGAGTATCCATAAATGCAGATAATCCATCAGCCCCATCTCTGGAAGCTCAGGCCAGCAAGAAGTCATTTGCCACAGTGACTTCGGGAGTGCTGACCTGAACATCCCATTGCTCCAGAACCGGCATGAGTTCTGACAGAAACACCACCCGTTTCTCTTAACTTATCCCTTGCTTTCAAGGATTCTTCCGCCCCATCACTAGTCCAATGCAAGGGATCCAAATTCTCTTCCTAGAAAGGGTTATTGGAAGCCCAGCAGTCCAGAAATATTTCATGGAAAGGACAAAAACGAATGTATTATAGGGGAAAATCCAAACAAATGACTTCCTCATAAACAGAGCAATAACATCAGATGTTGGAAATACATGTCAGAATGTCATTGCTCATAAAACAAACACGATCTCCAGTGAGCCCTCAACATTCCCTCCACACACTCAAGAGTCTGCTCACTTCAAGGACTTTTCTTTCCACTTGGCCAGCAACGCTATGATAATGGTCTATCACCCAAACTAGTAACCTAGATACCAAGGGCATCACTCACAAATCTTTAGTGGCTCCTTATTGCCTCCTGAGGAAAGTTAAAACACTTTAAGCTACCACTCAAGGCCCTCCCCAGTCTGGTAACACCCTAACTCTCCATCATTACTATGAACTCTCCATCTTATTTTCTTCCTTCCATTTTGTCTATGCACTTGCTAAACAGGACTACTCACTACCTTGCAAACTCCCTTTCAAATTTCCTGCTTTCATAACCTTTGATCACAATGTTCCCTATGCCTATAATGTCCAACATCCCTTTCTTTGTCTGATGAATTCCTGCTCCCCCTTTAAAATTTAACTCCAATGCCAAGTCCTCCCAAAAGCCTTCTCTTATCCTTCTTTGGACCTCATGGTACTTTATTTCGTACTGCTCTAGTGAACTTATCATGGAATATCATGTATTAAAGTTTTTGGTGTTTGTTTTTATCATATCTCCAAGAATTGTTACCTTGATGAGTTTAGGGAGAGTACATTTATTTTTCTCAGAGCCTCAGAATGTTGCTCTTGTGGTTCATCCTTTGTTCTCGAAGAGGACCAAGGACATCATGAGCTAAATCCAAATCACTCAGTGCCTGGGGTGTCATGAGTATATAAGAGGCATTAATGCACTCCAGACACCATGGGTCCATTGTAAATGTTAGCTGAATTGACTATGATTTACTCACAGACAGCTAGGTGGCACAGTGGATAGAGTGCCTGGCCTAGAGTAAGGAAGACTAATCTTTTTGAGTTCAAATGTGGCCTCAGACACTAGCTATGTCACCCTGGGCAAGTCACTTGACTCTGTGGGCCTCAGTTTCCTCATTTGTAAGATGAGCTTGAGAAGGAAATGGCAAACCACTCCATAATCTTTGCCAAGAAAACCCCGAACGGGGTCATGGAGAGTCAGACACAACTGAACAACAACAACAAAGATTATTTGTTCCATTGGGTTCTGCATCCCAACCAAATGCCCACTAGGATCTGGTAATCCATTGGCTTACAATTTAGTACTAGGTTTGTCAGATGCCACTGGAGAAGCCTGAATCAGGGTCCAACTTTTAGGACCTTATAATTTGTTGTTTTTGGAAACTTTGTGAACTTACTAAGGGTAACCTGTGATCTGCCACTGTGACATAAGAATTCTTGGGAAGGGAGTTTATCCAGATTCAGGGACAGGGAGAGGGTTATGTAGCGATTTCCTAGTTGTGTGTGCTCTATGCAGAATAGAATGAAGTCAAATTTTCAACAAAACATGTCTGTTTTGTGCTCTGCCCGGTTTAGGTGGCATTGTTTAATAACTAGCCAGTGAGCCTACATTCACTGATAAGAACCACAAGAGACTGTGGTCACCCTTTGGGTTATTTCTACTTACTATTTGCTGGTCACTGTGCTGAGAGCTGGGGATATAAACAAAAGGAAATAAATCTGAAGAAGCTTACCTTCTACTGCAGAAAGAGAGGAGGACAAAAAGGACTTGTGTCACAGGCACAATTCAGGGGACTTTAGGGACAAGAAAAATATTCACAGTCTTTTTCCTGAAAATATTTAAACTGTTCAAGCATAGGAACTTGCAATCACCTGTATTTGTTGACTGAACGAATATTACATGCACAAAATACATAGGATCTCACTAACTTAATTCCATCTTGGAATACATATGTACTGTCTCTCCCTCTCTTTGTGCGCGCGCGCGCACACACACACACACACACACACACACAGATCAGCTGATAGATCTAGTCATATATAGATTTCAATCTATCTAAAGAGATTGTGTATATACACATGCACATATATATATATATATATATATATCACAAAAAACTATCTATAAACTTTATCAGTTGATGACTGGTTCCATGGAGTAATTTTTTTAAAAGCCAAAAAGCAACATCAGTCCTAAATGCTTGATCTTCTAAACAGCCCTAAAATGATAAGAACTGCCAGAGACATCAGTATACACATCACTTTGTATGAAAATCCTAAAGGATGAGCTCATGGTTCCCTTTCCTCTAGGGACTTATAGATAAAACTAAGCAGTGGAGACTTCTGTGGATTTGCACATGCTTGTTGTCTCCCATCCTGGAATACTTCACCCACAACCAGCCTTTGATTCTTGTTCCTTCAGACTCACTAACAAGAAACGACATTTGCAGGAAGCCAGTAAGAAGATGAAGCATGGGTTCAGACATTCTTTCCACAACTGTAGGCAGCACACATAGAGAACAGAGCCTGCTGCTGCTGCTGTTACTGGGTTGAAGAGTCCTAATCTTTGGCCAGGGCAGGGGGCCTGTGGTGGCAGTGACTGCTGGCAAGAGGCCATGGAGGAATGGGGCTGGCAGAGTCTGGGGTAGGCTGAACCTCTCTTCCTAGAGGGTGCTGAACCCAAAAATCTGCTTTAAAAAGCATTTTGACTCATTTTCTATAAAGTAAAAATATTTGTTTCATAGATTGCTGTTGACATACTGCTGAAAATATGCTCAAATGGGGCAGCTAGGTGGCACAGTGGATAGAGCACTGGCCCTGTAGTCAGGAGGACCTGAATTCACACTTACTAGCTGTGTGACTCTGGGCAAGTCACTTAACCCTGACCGATAAAAAAAATACACTGAATACAAACACAGACACAAACATCATTGTTGAACTTGGTATCCTAATGGACTATGCAAAGAGCCAGCCTAAGAACTAAATGGAGAGATAAGGAAACAGCCATTTAAGAGAGTGAGCCCCGACTGAGTGGTGCAGTGGAAGCAGGAAGGACTCAAAAGCTTATGGAACCGAATGTTGTAAACTAAAAATAAATAAATAAATAAATAAAAAAGATGGGATAGAATGATTGCAATAGGGCTGTTCTGATGAAAGAACTTAATAAACCACAACATACTATCTAAATGTGAGTAGTTTTGTGTGTACAACACTTTGCCTTTGTCCAACATTCTGACTTTATTTCCCAGTGATGATACTCTTTCTGACAATGCAGGTCAACAACTTATCTGCAAATGATAGCCTTGGAGGCTTACCTTGGCACTAAGAGGTCACTCAGCTGGTATGTCAGAGATGGTACTGGAACCTAGGTTTTCTTGACTCTAAGGCCAGACCTCTACGCATCATGACCTTCTGCTTCTGAGTTTATTATAACGATGGCGTCAAAATCATTGGTTCCTGCCAATTCCCTGGCTTGCTCACATGAGTGGTATTGATCAATAGGGAAAGTAGACAGAATAAGATAAGGCCATTCCCTTTACCAGAAAAAACAAGTAAGAGCTCCTGTATGATGGGGCTAGCAAGTGTCCTCTTTGCATATGTAAAGGAATAGCACAGTTACCTTAAAAGACATGGCAGGAGGACTTCTTTTTCTGCTTATTTGTGTCTCTTCCCCCAGCCTCTAGCAAAGGGCCTTCCTTATACCTAGAAGGCACTTAATGAATTTAATGAATAAAGGAAAGAATGAATACTTGTTTTCTCTGAGGTAATAGCTTTATGAAATTTCTTTCCCTTATGTCAGCAAAGGTTTCGGTTCTGCATTTGAAAGATCACAGGAACATGGGATGGAGAGTTGAAAGGGACCCTGGAGATGATTTAGTTCAATCCCCTCATTTTACAGATGAGAAGACCTGAGGCACACAAAGGGAGTGTGCCTTGTCCAAGGACACGAGTACACACAACAGCAGAAGCGGCATTCACACTCAGGTCCTATGACCCCATGGTCATTGTCCATGATATAGAGATGCAGGAACAGGGCTTCAATTTCCACAGAATCCAGCTGGACTATGTCCAGAGCAGCTTGAATATTCTTTCATTTTAAGGAAAAGCAGTTAGACATAAAGTTGGTTTCTAGAAGAAAAAGCAAACCCTGACCTGCTTAGCCATCTCGAGTTAGGACATCTTTTTTTTTTTTTTTAGATGCCATATCCTTTGGTTCACAGAAGAAAAACAAATATGGCTGAACCAAACTCCCAGAGTTAAAAGACAGTTAAGAGACACTGCTTTGGAGTAAATGAAAATAGTTCATTTGAATTTTTATTTATTTAACCTATTTGCTGTACTATAAAAGCCCTGCAGCTGTTTGTCAGTGAATGGCTGCCAAAAGGTACTTGCTAACCTCATCACAGTTCAGGGTCAAGACATTTTTAGATAGGCCTGCCAACTGGACAAAAGTTTGGGTTTGAAACCTGCTTGAAACAACATTTCTAAATGGCCTTTTCTGTCACCTTACTTAAACCTTTATTAGTAGGCTTAATGAGTCATCAGGGAATGAATTTTAAGCCTGAATTTTAATTCTCTGGTAAATTTCTGAAAATTAACTTTCTTTCAGGAAAGACCATTGTTTTCTATCCAAGAAGGGATCTATCTATAGAGTTCTTTTTCATCTTTCCAGAGTCTGCTTTGAGCTGGGGTCAGATGTGTGCAAGCTAGGTTCAGGTAAGCGTCCCAGCTTTGCACAAGCGGAGGATTCTTGCAAGGGGAGAATGGGAGATAAAGTAGTAAAGATGGGGTGGGCTCAGTCTGTGAAGAGCCTTTAATGCCAAGCATAGAAACTTTATTTTGAAGGCAATAGGGAGCCACAGAAGGTATTTGTGTTGAATATATTCTCCACACCCATAATGATGAAGGAAAATCATCCCTGGCCACTTGGCCCGTACATGGGCCATGCAAGTTTAGGAAGATAACTCTGAAGTGGAGGATAAAAGTAGGGGTGGATAGGAAAGAGCCAGAGCCAGAAACATCAGCCATTTGGGAGGCTTTGCAATAACTGAGGCATGATGGAGGATGTGATGGAGTATGGTGCCCAAAAGACTAGAAGGCAAAAGGGGAGATGGTAGAGAAAATAAGGAAAAACCAACAAGATTTGTTAGCTGATTGGACATGGTTGTCAATCACATTTGGGAGTCATCTCTATAGAGGTGATAGCTAAAGAGTAGATAAGTTCTCTGAGGGAGAATGTGTTGAAAGAGAAAAATATAAAGCAAAGGACTGAACCTTATAGAACACCCAAAATGAGAAGGAATGGAGACAGAGAAGGCAATGAAGGAAAAAGAAAGAAGCGGCTTTAAAGGTGGAGAAGGAACACAAGGTATCACAGAAAGACAAGGAGAAAGGGGTTTCAAAGTAAAGGGGGGATGGTCAGTGGTGTTAATGGATTCGTAAAGGTCAAGGGAAATGAGGAATAAGAAAACTTTGAATCTGGCAATGTGGAGATCAATGATGGTCTCAGAGCAAGTACTTTCAGCAAGGGCCAAATCAAATTACTTGGGGTTGAGAAGTAATAGGATTTGAGGGAATGGGTATAGACTAATCACTTGAAGCATCTGGTAATGAAAGCAAGGATAGAAAGGAGGACATAAGGGCCAAGCTTTTGTTTGTAACAACTATAATTTTAATAACAATAATGATAATAACTAGCATTTATATAGTGCTTTGAGGTTTATACTACTAAGCTACCTCTGCTCATTTTTGTTTGTGTGCTTGTTTTAAAGATAAGAGCGCTGTGCACGTATAAGCAAAGGGAAGGAGACATTCTGTATAAAGGGAGACAGCTGAAGAATGAGGTACACAGGTAAGATCGTTGGAGTGTGGAAAGGTAGACAAGGTTTGGAATTGTCAGTGGCCATGGAGCAGCCCTAGGAAATCAACAAGAAATTAATAAAAGGAATGCTGAGCATTCATGAGGGTCTACTTGAAGTAAGACAAGATACATTTGCACTAGGCCAGGTTGGTGATGTCCCATGATATTCTTGGGCATGCTCTAGCATACAAGAGGAGAGGAAAAGAATGGATGATTCCAGGTGGGTACAGAGAGCATATAAAAATATTAAGAGGAGGAGGAAGAGGAAGAGAAGGAAGAGGAGAAAAAAGAAATGTGGGATATTTATGAAGGTAGTATATAAAGTGGCACACCATGGGGGCAAGCTAGGCAGGGAATCAGGTGAGGCCAGAAGGTCAATGGTCTGAGTGATATAATAGTAAGTGACTGGAAATGCCACTGAGACTGCAGAGCTAGTTCAGTGGATATAGGGGTAAAAGTGAGTTGTCAATTAAGGATGCTATGGTAATGGTGGGGAGGGAGGAATTAAGTTCTAGATCTTGATGGGTTCAGCAAGGATGAAGTTCAGGCTGTGGCCTTACTGATGGTTAGGAATAACAAAGTAAGAAAGAAGGGAGGAGACACTCATTTATTAAGCACTGACTATGTGCCCGACACTGGGCTAAGGGCTGAGAACAGATCCCAAGGTGATCATTAGCACGAAGTCCCATCTGTTCTCAGTACAGGGACTTCATCACAGACATTAAAAGCCGATAATCTTCCACGTGGAAACACTTTACAGAAAGAAAAAGTGAAAAAGTGCCGTGTGTTTCCTAAATACTGAAAGGATAGTTTGAAAAACATGCTATGATTCAACAGAGTATAAGATCCATGAGGTCGGTAGTGCCAATTTCATTTTGGTCTTTGAATTCCCAGTGCTTATTACAGTTTCTGGCGTATGGTAAATGCTTAATAAATACTTCTTGATTGAGTGATTCAAATACTTTTATTATACTAAAAGGACATCCTCTGTATCTTATACTGGGAAAAACACAATCCTAGGAGTTAGGGCTCCAATTCTACTTCCTTTAACAGCTCTGTGACCATGTGCTAATCATTTTACCTCTGAGCCTAAGTTTCTTCCTCTGGTAAAATGGGGAACATCATATTTACACTACCTATGGAACAGGACTATCGTGAGGAAAGTACTTGTAAATAAGCCTTAAAGTCCTATATAAATGAGTTGTTGCTATTGTTACTATTATATATGTGAAAATGCTTTAGAAACCCTAAAGCGCGATACAAATGTAAGCTACAATAAAGCAGAAAAAAGGAAAAGGGCTTTAGTGCATGCATCTTTTATCCAGTGGAAATTTTGTCTAGTGGAGTTCTTTGTGGCCAGAAAACTAGTGATTATGGGCTTTGGGCCAGGACGTGGACATAGCTGAATTTTATAGCTCGAGATGTTATGTTATGGAACTTGTCAAAATGAGATTCTATTGCGATGAGGAGAACAATGATCAGGAGCTCCATGAGGGCAAGGGCTTTTCGTTCATCTAGCCTGTGCTTTCTATCTGCCTCAGTCGTCTCACATAATGATTACGAGGTGCAGAATAGGTGCTCAATCTACTTTTGGTAGTTTCATGAATGAATAAACGAGTGAGTGAAGGAATGCCTAGCAAGAGATAAGTTCAGCCTTTGGCTCTCAGTCCACACCAAATCTCTGCTTCACTAACCTTAACCCAGGGCTGCATGGGCCCAGACAACGATCCCCAAACTGGGCCCATTTAACACTTATATTTTCACTCAGGCCCCTCCTACTCATCAACACCATTTTAATTGAATCACATTTTTGGATTACAATCCAAACATGCTTGCAGGCTGATAAGTAAACAGAACTGAACTGGTTGGCAGCAAAGTCTCAAGGAGGGCATTTTCAAAACTGTTAAATCAGTTATTGATTGACCAAAACATCACTCCTTCTTCCTACTCCACTATTCCCAACCTTCGCCTCTGCCTCTTGACCAGTAGGCCGTATTCCAGCTGTTTTCTGCGTTGAACGTGGTCAAGAGGCAGACACCAGGGGAGTGTCTATGTCTGTTCTAGGGAACTATGATCCATGATTTTAGGAAGAGAATATATATTGAGAGTGAGATCTAAGGGGTCGAGGGAAGTACAGTTAAGACTGTACAGTGAAATAGCAGTGAAAGGGAGAGAAAACAGGGCTTACGACAAGATTTAGTCAGTCATAAAGGATAAGAGAGCACGGAACTATATGAAGAGATTTTGTAATGATTGGATCGCCCAAATAATAATGGAACACATAAAACGTATGTGCGCTACTCTGTAGAAGGACAAAGTTCACTTGCTGTTTCAATCAATGTCACTATCTAACTGAGCTCATACCCGACTTGAAAGTTTCCCTTGTTCCAAGTTGCTTTATGAGATGTCAAGAGAGATGCTAGATAATAGTCTAGATTGTGTGGTATATCGTTGGTCCTGCTGTCTAAAGTGGCAATACCTTATATTCCCACTGCTTCCTGGGATTTAATTTTGTTAAATCAGTGAAGGGGAAGGAAAAGAAGTGATGAGTGTTTCAACTTCCTTGATTATTGGCAGCTCTTCCAGCCAGTGTCAGGAAACATAAGAATGTTAGATGCATCCCCCTCCTCTCTTTTCCCTCCTCGGTAGCAAGCGGTATGAGCATGCAGTTTCCACAACGGCGTCAGGAAAGCTGGAACAACAATTAATAACAATGGTGATAAAGATTTACTGGCATCCTTAAATCAAAACTGAAGAGGAAAAACACTTTTAAGGTAATTAACACCTGTGTAATAGTTGTCTATATACTTTTGGAATTTTACAATGAACCCTAAAAGGTTTGGTAAGTATTAAAATTATTACTACTGTTAATTATCGTTAATAATAATCGTTCATTATTAACAAAACACAGGGCCCATTGCCCTAAGGCATTTCAAGAAAGATGAATACTTCTTTGTCAAAAAGGAGAAAGATTGATAGAAATTCTTAGAGCACATGATGAATAGGTTAAAAAAAAACCTATAGAAACAGGAACAAGCAGATATCATGTCACTGAAAAATAGTACTTGATAACAGGCACATGAAATTGGATTTGTTAAATGGCTGAGATCCAAGAATGATCAGAGGGCCTACAAACTTAGCCAAAAGAAGCATTAAAATGGTGGAGGAGCCATGTGAATTTGTTTGTGGAAAAGGTAGTTACTTATGATAGCAAGTCAGGGTCAAGTTAATTACAAGAGGGTGATCCTTAAGGAGCTCAGTCTTAATTATCAGTGTAAATTATGCGAGAAAATAGTAGAGACTGAGTGATGCATCACTGCAGGTTGTACGAATTTAGCACTGAGCAAGACATGATCTGGTCATTAGAATTATGTATGGACTATGAATTATACATGGACTGACAGATGACAAATCCTCATAGTGCAGATACATCAAAATATCCCACAGAACTCCATGAGCTAACTGTAGTGAAATCAGACCATTATCATAGAATGAACCGTTACTCATAATTGCCTGGGCATGACATTGATCCTTAAAAGTCAATATTTGTCATGGAGGTTGACATACCAAGTACTCAGTCCCCAAGGCACTGAGAATGAAGTTTTCAAAACATAGAAATGTAGCAAACAGAGCAGGAGCAGAGGTGCATGGCATCCCTCTGGTCATGGCCACTGCTGGAGTTGTACCAAGGATGCTTTGGGTGAGCCAACAGAGGAGGAACCCACAGTCTAATATTTTTAATCCAACTTCCAAAATCAGTTATTTTACTCCTCTGTGTAATTGTTTATAGCACATTAAATATAAAAGGATGATGGCAGGATAGTTACTTGTCACAAGACCATTTCTTTCTGAACTCCATCAAAATAGTTAAGGACGAGATTAATTACTATTACTCCCCCCAGATCTGTAGCACTTGGAAGTTTACAGAGTAGAAAACATATATTACCTCATTTGACCTCACAAGAGCCTTGTGAGTGAGGGAGGTGCTCTCATTGCTATTTTATAGGTGAGGAAAACGAGGGACCCACCTGCCCATCCAACCTTATAACACATCACCTTCCTACACACATTCTACATTCCAGCCAAACTGAACTTTTTCTTACTGTTGTTCATCAGGGACAATCTGTTTCTGGTCTCCATCACTGTATACAGCCTGTTCTTCATGCCTAGAATGAATTCTTTCTCATCCCCTAGTCTTAGAATTTCTTGTTCCTTAGTTTTCTTCAAAACCTAGCTCAAATGCTACCTCCTGTATCAAGTCTTTCCTGATCCCAACAACTATTACTGTCGTCCCTCAAGATTTGTTTGTTGTTGGTCAGTCATTTTTCAGTCATGTCCAACTCTTCATGAATGCATTTGGGGTTTCCTTGGCAGAGATACTGGCTCCTGCTCATTTTTTTTCAGATCAGGAAATTGAGGCAAATAAGTTTAAGCGACTTGTCCAGGGTCACACAGCTAGTATCTGAAGCCAGATTTAAACTCAGGAAGCTGAATCTTCCTCATTCCAGGCAAGCGCTCTATCCACTATGCCATCTAGCTGCCTTAAAATTTTTACACAAACAAAATTAATAAAGAAAAAATTAGAAGGCAAGCAGTTAACTAGGGGAAAAACTTTTTGCTTCGAGTTTCTCTGCTAAAGGTTTGACATAGAGCAAAGAGGCATTTTAATGTTCAGTTGTTGCTCAACTCTTTGTGATCCCACTGGGGGTTTTCTTGGCAAAGATACTGGAGTCATTTGCCATTTTCCTTCTGCAGATCATTTTATAGATGAGGAAACTGAGGCAAATGGTTAAGAGACTTGCCCAGGATCATACAGCTAGCGTCTGAGGCCAGATTTGAACTCAGGAAGATGAGTCTTCCTAACTCCAGGTCCAGCACTCTGTCCACTATAGTGCCACTTAGCTGTCCACAGGATTTACTTTGTATTTATTTTATATACACTTGGTACAAACTTATTTGTATACATGCTCTTCCCTTAATAAAACTGTTTCATTTTTGTCTTCGTATCACCAATGCCTGGCACGTATGTATGTATTTAATAAATACCTGTAGATTGAACAGTGGAAACTCAGGGAAATTTAAGGGCCTTGCCAATGATTGTAGTTTGAAGCTCCATAGGAAGGATTCAAATGCAGAAAAGGCATTTATATAGCGCTGAAAGGTTACAAAGTACTTTGCACACGTTAGCTCATTTGAACTTTACAAGAGCACTGACAGATATCTCTTGATTCCAAGTCCTCGGCTCTCTGTAAGATCCCAGGGCCAAATTCTCAGTTCGCACTAAGGATTCCCTAGGGAAAGTGCAGAAAGTTCACACAGGTACAAACAGTTGTGCAATGAGCATACTTCTTTGCAGCCTTTCTTAGATTTTCATCTTAGAAGTGCGATTCCTGCATAGGTGAGCTTAACTGAAGGAATTCCTGAGTACTCCTTTCTGCACCAGTGTGGTATCATGTGAAAGGCGCTGAATTTGGTTTCAAATCTTGGCTCTGCCACTTTCTACAGAGCACTAGACCGGGAGTCAGGAAGACCCTACATTAAATCTTTCCTGGATTTCCTAGTTTGTGTGACCCTGGGCAAGTCACTTACTCTCCTTATTATTATCTTATTGTGATCTTGAGATCATAATAGCAACTACTTCACAGGGTAGTTATGAGGATAAAATGAGATAGCATTACAAAGGCTAGCTATTATTACTGTTACCTTAATGAATATAAATTATTACATCAATATTATTATTAATACATATTATGAGCAATAATAATTATCTTGTGACTATTTCCATGGGTCTCCCTCTCCTCATTTGTGAGATGAAGATGATAGATTAGATGATTTCTATGGTCTATGTAAAGTCTATACTTCTAAGTGAGGTATATTTCAGCAAGTCAGACTTGTCAAGTGCTGCTTCTTTCACTTTTTCTGTTTCAGAGTACAGTGCTTCAGCTGTCTTTATGTACACAAATCCAGTAAAGTAATTATCTAAATAACTCTGAGACTCTAGGCAATTTGTCCAAATTAGTCAGGAAAGAAAGAATATATGCACATTTGGGGCCTGAATAACCACCACCACCAACAACAACCACCACTACTCTCTCATTTATATTATGCAAAGAGATTTAAATAATTACCTTATTTGATCCTGAAAATAGATGTTAAAGGTAGCTGCTATTATTTTACATTTTAAAGATGAGGAGAATGGTTTTGCCCAGGGTCATACAGCTAAGTGTCCAAGGATTCGAACTGGGGTGCTCCTAACTCCAAATCCGATAGTTCTATGCACTCTGCAATGCTGCCTAATGTGGACACCTACCTCGGTTATCCATATCCTCCAGTGTACACAATGCAAAGCCATCTTTACTGTTTTTAAGTCTCAGAGGGTTGGCATTACATAGCCTGAGAATGGGCTTCTGAGGCCTGGTGTTGAAATGCACACTTAGGAATACTCACTGAAATTTAGCGCCCATTTTTACTGCTCCATCTGGGTTTCGGTAGTGAAACTTCAGAGCCTTCCTTTCTTCCTAATGACTCATGAGCCATGCAGTTGCTCCTTCATGCCCTCAGGTAACATAGTTGGGCCCTGTCCTTTTCAAATGTTTGGATGAGGGAAGTCTGAATTGTGACATTTAAGGCCCAAATCCAGTAAACTCTCTCTATTCTCCCCTAAACTTAATCCTGAATTTGGGGGGCTGGGGTGGGGAAAGCAGTGTGAGAGCAGCCTTGAGCTGTGATTTTCCTCTTTGGGAACTTCATCTTCTAATGCTGCCAGTACCCATTCTTCAATTTCTAATCTCAAGAGAGTTTCCTGGGGTACTTGTGTCAGGGGACTGTGAACTCAGGTTTTTTTTTTTTTTAAATCTTCAATATGCGATGTTTCCTCTAGCCCTTAATTTAAAATGTGATGATGGTGGCCTGACTTTCAAAAACCAATGAGTCATAGTACCCTCATGGTGTCTACCTCATTTCAGCCTCACGTACGTGAGGCAACAAGAAAAAAGTTTCTCGCTAGCTAAAAGTGAAATAAGACTTATTTCAAGAAGAAGGTCCCCTGTTCCCACAGAAGGGTTGCTGTTGATGGATTTTCCACTCTCCCCCCATGACCTCCCTTCCTTCCAGGACTTTTCTGTACAAGTTAGCTGCATTTGCAAGTGTTAGGCTGGGAGGCAGCTTGTTTTGCTGCAAACCTAATCTTGTTCAGGTCATAATAGCTACAGCTGTTTTATATTCAACCGATAATTTAAGAATGAGATCAGCAGTCATAATCAGGTCAGCAATTAAAAATTAAATACAATCTAAAAACAACGCACTTCATACAGATTAGTACCATACCATTCTAGAAGCAGAGAAACTGATTGTTTCATCAGTCTTTCTTAAATATAATGCAATTTCATTCCTCTGGATGCACTAATGCAGAATTGGTGATAATTTTGTTAGAGTCTGGGCTAAAGTTTATGTTTAGCTCTGGGAAAAAAAATGATTTGCTAAATATATTCACCATATAAAAGAAGAGCACAGGAGATTCACGACTTAAGAGAGCAACTGATTTCAATCAGTTTAAGAATATCCTTAAAATGACAACAATGTGCATACTAATTACAAACTCTCTGTCTCCACTCATTAAAGCAGGTCCAGTAAGTTCATCAGCTTGGCAAAACTACCTTAGGTTAATTTGAACTTACTATTTGTACTCGGAAGTAAAATTTGCATTTATTTTTAAAATATCGTACGGTTCAGACTTTATTGCTCATTCAGACCGACCTTATCTCCAGACAATCCAAATGAACCACATAGCACTTCTAGCCCATTCTGGGATACTGGCACACCTAGTTATCTAAGGTTTTATGCACTGACGACCTTAACCAAATAATGATGATGAATTAGGCATAAGGGAAAAAAATAAACACAGCCCAACGTTCTTTTGCCATGGATCCACACGGACTCGTGTTAAAATGATGTCGATTTTGAATGGCAATCGACCTATCCTGACTCATTCATACAGTCAGTTGGAAAGGTTTAGGAATATCTGGAGCTAAACTGAGGTCTAAAGATTTCTTTGCTCACCAAGCTAACAAATTTAGGCAGAGAACAACGGTGAAATAATAAACATTTAATAGGGACACTGAAACGAATAATAAAGCAATTAAATCAGCCACATTTCTGAATAAGTGGGAGGAACTCCAGTGTTTAGTCAGAAAAAGAGAAGACTCAGGGTGGGGGAAGGAAGAGGGTGAGGGAGTCTTCTCCTAAGCGTCTTCAAGTATTCAAAAGGGTGAATGTTTGTTCTGTTTGGCCCCATAGGACAGAACCAGGAACAATAGCAATGGGTTGGAGGTGCAAAGAGATCAATTTAGGCTTTAGAGGCACTAGATGGTGCCATAGTGCATAGAATGGGGCCTGGTGTGAATCTTCTTGACTCATCTTCATGACTTCAAATCTGGCCTCAGACACTTCTTCGTTGTGTGATCCTGGGCAAGTCACTTAATTCTATTTGTCGCAGTTTCCTCATCTGGAAAATGAGCCTGAGAAGGAAATGGCACTCCAGTATCTTTGCCAAGAAAACCCCCAACAGGGTCCCAGAATATCAGACATGACTGAAATGACTGAATAACAACAAACCAGCTAGCTAGTTATCCATTTTTACAGTGCTTTAAGATTTACAGAGCTCTTTCCATATGTTCTCATTTGATCCTCACAATAATCCCAGGAGGCAGGAGGCATCATTATCCCCATTTTACAGATGAGGAGATTAAGTCTGCAAAGAATAAATGACTTATCAAGGTAATATGGCTAGTGTCTGAGTCATGATTGAAACTCAGGCCTTGTTGACTCAAAGTCCAGCCCTATCCACTATATCACCAAGATGTTTCAAAAATTTCCTAACATATAAAACTGTCCAAAAGTGGAACTGGCTGCCTCATGATCACCTCCTCCTAGGAGGTCTTTAAGCAGAAGCTGAATGACAACTTATTTGGCATGTGACAGCAGTGATTCCTTTCAGGTATTCCCAAATAAACAGATGGATATTGATTATGGCCTATAAGTGTGTGTGTGTGTGTGTGTGTATGTATGTATGTATGTATGTAAGTGTATGAGTGTGGAAGTATACACATACATACATACACACATACATACATACAATATCTCCAGTATTATTTGTCCCATTTTTGAACAGGACCAATGATAGTACAGGGTGATATTTTGACTTGCGAGTGAATTGGATTTAAGTGAAGCAGAGTTGTGCAAAGTCTTTAGCCTCACTTTCTTTTCCAGGGTCATCAAAGTCCAGTAGCAATACCAAAGTCAAGATGATTGATGATGGCCCATGATGAAGTGGATGACCTTGGCGTCTTAAATGTCTGACCAAGCTCTAAGCACCTGACACTGCTTACGTTAGCTGCCTTCACGGCCATTGGAACAAATTGTTTTTATCTGACCATTCCATTGGGAAGTCTTCACATGTCTGGAGTAGACATTCCCCTAACTCACCAACAGGTTTGAAGCTTGTTGGTTGCCTTTAACCTGGTTTAGCCTATCTGCCAAGATGCTTAATAGGGTGTGGCTGCTGCACATGCCGCAGCTTCTTAGAGTCACAGATGAGGTGCATGAGTAGCCCTAAAAAGGCCCTGACATCAAAGGTGCTAGTCCTTCTTGAATACCCCATATACCCAATATATATTGGAAGAGATGACTGCCAAGGTCTCTTCCTTCTCCAATTCTGTGATTTTGTGAGTATTATGTCTCCTCGTTTTCCTTTTTAAAAATCTAAATTTAACTTAATTCTGCTGCCCCCCCACCCCAGTCCTTTCCTCTCAATAGTTTGGGATTTAAGTGCCTCCAAACTCATGACTTAGGGGTAGTGAAGATACGGATGCAATCTCTCTGTAGCCAAAATATATTCCTGGATGACCCTGGGGTTGAAGACTTGAAGTTCTCGGCCTTTGTCCAAGATGCTGTGGTGAACCCAATTAAACAGGGGTTTGAATCCTGGCTTTGCTACTTATTACCTAAGTGACCTACAGCAAGTTACTTAGCCATACAATGATCTCATCAGTAAAATGTAGGAGTTGGATTACAGAATCTCTGAAGTCTCTTCTAGCAGGAAATCTATAATTCTAAAATCTACGACAGTGGTGTTTTCTCTCTTTCCACAGGGCTCCTGGATGGAGTTCCTGATTGCCTCAAGCTCTGCATGCCACTTTCTTCCTTTGCCTATCTCTCTGTTTTCTACGGCCTCTGCAGAAATGTCTTTTCTTCCTTCATTATCTGGAGAGGAGAAATGTGTTTTCTGTCCCCATGAATGCAGAGGGAACCTCTCTTCTACTCACTGAGAGAGGGCAGGGGAAGGAGCTACTCATAAACTATCCCAATACTGGCACATAAGAAAATGTTTAATAAATGCTTTTTGATTAATTGATTGAATGGCCAGCTAATACCAGTAATATTGAATTCTGTTGTGGTGGCTTCTAAGGCTACGGACTTAGCCAACAGTCTTTCTAGAGCAGTGTTTTCTAAACTTTTCTGATCAAAGTTATTGTTGGCCATGTATATGTATGTGTATACATGTGGTTTTATATACATATATACATATTTGACCAAATGCCTCCAACACAAATCTATTTTCTTATTTATAAATTATAAACATGCACTAATAATGTTTTATAAAAATTTTTTAAATTAACCCAGCAATACCACTTCTAGGGTTGTATCCCAAAGAGATCACGCAAGTGGGAAATGGACCAGTATGTGCAAAAATATTTATAGCAGCTCTTTTTGTGATGGCAAAGAATTGGAAATCAAGGTGATGTCCATTAATTGGGGAATGGCTAAACCAATTGTGGTATATGAATGCAATGGAATATTATTGTGCTATAAGAAATGAGGATGATACGGACTTCATAACAACCTGGAAAAACCTACATGACATAACGCTGAGTGAGTGGAGCAGAGCCAGGAGAACATTATACACAACCACAGATATGTGGAATCTGTGAGGACCAACCCTGACAGACTTCGCTCTTCTCAGCAACAGAAGGTACAAAGACAACTCCAAAGGACTCAGATGGAGAATGCTATCTACATCCAGAGAAAGAATTATGAAGTATGAATGCAGACTGAGGCACACTTCATGCTAGCCTTCCCCCCCCCTTTTTGTTCTTTTTCTCTCTTTTGTTTTTGTTTTTGGGCTGGTTTATTTTTTTTTGGTCCTGTTTCTTCTTTCGCATGATTCATTTCATTGATCACAGTTCTCCATAACTTGACTAGTGTGTAAATTAATTCAATGCAAAGTTATACAGGGAAGCTATATGGGATTCCATGCCGTCTTGGGGAGGGATGAGGGGAGTGAGGCAAGAAAATCTGGAACTCAAAATTATGTAGAACCGATGTTGTAAACTAAAAATAAAAAACTGCTGTTAAAAATAATTTTAAAAAACCACAGTATTAGCCCATAGGAAAAAAAAATTTAAATTGTTTTATAAAAACTACACAGAAATAGACATTTTAAAGGATGGGATAAAGATGAGAACATATATGATCAGAGTCAATCAGGAGTCACTGCAGTTTACTGAACATAGGAGGGACCTTATAAGACTTAAGAAAATCACTTTAGCAACTGAATGGAAGATGAATTGTGAGTCTGGGAGGCCAAACAGGCATCTATTATAATTATATGAGTGATGATGGACTGAACTGGGAAGTGTGAGTGGAAAGAAGGGGAAAGATATGAGAAACAGAAATTACAAGATTCAACAACTGACCAGATATGAGAAATGAGTCCATGAGAAGAGAGGGTAGCACCAAGGTTATGAACTCAAGTGACTGAAAGGATGGTAGTGTCCTTAACAGTAATAGGGCTGTCTGGACATGTAGGTTTGGGGAAAACAATGTCATGAGATCTAAGTTGCAGATCACAACCTATCAATGTCTGCTCATACTGTACGAACTCATACCCTTCTCTACCAAAATGAAAAAGGGGGAAATAGGAATATTACTTACCTGTCATTTGCTCCAAGCTCAGCCTTCAAGGTACGCCCAGAGGCACCTGCTAAAATCACAAGGTGAATGGTTGGGCAAAGGGTGTATGGGGTATGCTGTGCGTGGGGAGAAATTTTCCCAGTGGCAACTGTGCAGATGCTGCTTTGAGTGTCAATCTGACAGGGCTTAACTGTCCTAATAAGCTGATGCCAAGCTCAAAAGCAGGGGAAGTTGGGGGCTTGCATATCACAGGGAGGGGGAGGAAGGTAGATATGACTGCTTTGGAGAAAAGATCCATGATTTGCTAACAAGAGGGAAGGATAAGATACAGCCCATCTTCCCACCCTTTGATTGGTTGATCACTGGTTATAGCCCCTGTGTTGAACACTGCTGTTCTGGATCTTAGAATTATAGATTTAGTGCTGGAAGAGACCTCAGAGGTAATTTAATTCAACTCCTTTGTTTTATAGATGGGATCATTGAGAGGCTAAGTAATTTTCCCCAGGTCACCCAGGTAATAATGAGCAAAACCTGGATTCAAACCCCTGACCTCTGACTTCCAAACTAGGGCCGTTTCCATACTGCTCCCATCCAGGCTAAATCTCAGTCCCTCTTTAGTTCTCATCATCAGGAAGTTTGACCACCAGATGATGTTACTTTTTGGTCCTCATAAGAACAATCTACTTATGTGCTATTTAATTAGAGGGAGTGCCCACACTGGATAAATCAGGACCTCCTGAAGTATCTAGAGTGATTTCTACTCATTTCTCAAGGAGGAACAGTATTACC
This sequence comes from Phalanger gymnotis, assembly GCA_028646595.1. Classification (NCBI taxonomy): domain Eukaryota; kingdom Metazoa; phylum Chordata; class Mammalia; order Diprotodontia; family Phalangeridae; genus Phalanger; species Phalanger gymnotis. Next base: position 293,599,499 of record CM053622.1, on the reverse strand, counting down.
TCCAAAGGACCAAGCCCCTACTTCTGGCTCTATATTTTTAATGTATATATGGTCCTCGGAAAGTCTCCAGCCTTCTTTGAGCATGAGTTTTCTCACCTTTGAAAAGGGTATGATCCTATGTTCCTCCTCCTAGGGATGTTATGAAGAATACCTCCTTCAAAACCCTTTGAAAGAACAGAGTTTCAACATAGTGCATGTGGTGTAAGCTGATTATAGCATGGGGCTGTTTGGGTAAGAATAAGACATATTAATAGAATTGTACATGATCTCTCCCAGTGTCCCTGACCCTTAGTGTGAATGAGTCCATGGCAATCACAAGGGATGTTATAAGACTTCTTTATTGTCGATAAAATACACTTTTACACTCTAATTGTGTTATTGAGAAGATACTATATGAACCAAATGTTTGTAAATAGAATCACATTTTTAACCCACTAGAGAGAAGAGAGGAGGGGTGGGCTGCTAGGCAAAAGAATTTTGTGTTTCTATGTTGAATCTTTTCATAAACTGAATAATCCACCTTTGATTTACAACTGTGTAATCTTTCAGAAGAATTTTCCTATGCAGTAAGTCATCTGTTCTCTGGTGTTTTAATAATCAGTACTTGTTGATTTTAGCTATTTACCACTGTGTGTGTCTGTGTGTGTCTCTGTGGGAGAGACAGAGAAAGAGAGAGAGACAGAGAGACAGAGACGGATAGACAGAGAAACAGAGAACGCTTAGTTCTCCCTTTAGACCAGAGGTTATTATTATTATTATTATTATTATTTTGCGTAATGGTCTCCTTTGACAGTATGACTAAGCCTATGGACCCCTTCTCAGAATAACGTTTTTAAATGTAACATAAAACATAAAACATAAAATACATAGAGTTACAAAGGAAACCAATTATATAAAAATACATTTAATACAATATTTTTAAAAAAAGTTCATGGGCCCCAGGTTAATAACCTTTGCTTTAGACTGCCTTTTACCTGTAATTATTGCTGCCTATTGAGGGGGAGTATAGCAGGAACAATGGTTTCACACAAAGACTTTGATGAACCATGGGTATATACCAATCTACAATCACTACATTGAATACAATAAACTCATGAAAACTCTTCTTGTTAGGTGATAATGAAGAACAGAGGTTGAAAGTGGGAAGGGACTTTAAAAATCACCTAGTCTCTTTTTGGCTCTAGGAGGGATCTGCTTCATGTCGAAATGGGCAAGTTCATGAAAGCCGGGAAGGTGGTGCTAGTCCTGGCCCGACGGTATTCCGGGCACAAAGCCGTCATCGTCAAGATCATTGATGATGGGACCTCCGACAGGCCTTACAGCCATGCCTTGGTGGCAGGTATTGACCGCTACCCTCGAAAAGTAACTGCAGCAATGGGCAAAAAGAAGATTGCCAAGAGATCGAAAATCAAGTCCTTCGTGAAAGTTTATAACTACAACCACCTCATGCCCACCAGATACTCTGTGGATATCCCACTGGACAAAACAGTTGTCAACAAAGATGTGTTCCGTGACCCTGCACTGAAACGTAAGGCAAGGAGGGAGGCCAAGGTCAAGTTTGAGGAAAGGTACAAGACAGGCAAAAACAAGTGGTTCTTCCAGAAGCTACAGTTTTAGAACTGCTATTGGTCAGTAAATAAAATGTTTACTAAAATGAAAAAAAATCACCTAGTCTAACTCTCTCATATTATGGATGAAGAACAGACCCAGTGAGGTCAAGTGACTTGTCCACAGTCACATAATAAGTGGCAGAGGCAGGAGGCAACCTCTTGCCCCGATTCCAAATCCAACAACACTCTCCCTGCTCTACCAAGTATGAGGAAAAAGCAAGATGTCTACAAATGTTTGGTTACTGCCACTGTAGAAATCACATGATAAGGAATCAGGACTGGAAGCATGAGCTGAACATAAATTTTTCTCAGACAAGTGGCACTATTTTTCCATAATGCTTTTTGTTGTTGAGCTCACGTTTTGCCCTTCTGTTGATAAAGAATTTAATCGTAATGAGCAGTTTCAATGGATGTAAATGAGTTTAAACTTAAAAAAATAAAGTGAACTAATTTAAAGTCCTGAACTTAGGTTAAAGGATCAACTTTCTAAGCATGAGATGAATCACAGAAACTTAAGAGTTGAAAGGGACTTTAGAGGTCATCTCAATGGCCTTTTACCCCATTGAGAAATATGCCCCACAGCCTCCCTAACAGTGGAAAATCTAAACTCTGCTTAAACAGGTATAGTGACAGGAATGTCACCACCTTCCAAGGTTGTCCATTGTATTTTTGGACACCTAGACTTGTTAAACATCCCCGCTTTTAAAAAATACTTAAACAAAACCAATCTCCTTATAATTCTCACTTACTCCTATTTCTGCTCTTTGGAACTACATAGGATAAGTCTTCTCTTGCTTTCATGTGACACATATTTATAGACACCTATCATGTTCCCCTAAGTCTTCTCTTTTCTATGCTAAAATTCTCAGTTCCTTCAGCTGTTCCTCATATGACAGTCTTGAGTCCCCATGAGACTTGCTGCTTATTCTTCCCTGGAAAACACTCAAGTTTGTCAATGTCTCTTCAAAGTATGGCAGCTCAGAATTGGAAGCAATATTTCAGATGTTGCCTGACCAACAAAGGCTTCAGTGGGACTCCAACCCCACCTTGTTCTTCTCATTACACTCATATATTCTTCTTCTGTTCTTTTCATTATACCTCTATGAATGCGATAACATTAATGCTTTGTCAACCACATCAGATTTTTAACTTCTATGGAGCTTGCAGTCCATTCAGACTTCCAAACCCTTTTCTCATAGGAACCGTCTAGTTACATCTGCCTTGTCTGGTGTTTGTTTAGCTTTTTTTTTTTTTTTGAGCCTAATTGCGGAAGTTTACGCTTATTCCCATTAAATTTCCTCTGGTTAGATGGAATATCCAGCCCATTGTGACCTTTTTGGATTCTAATGCCTTTTATATCTTCATCTAAATCAGGATGTGGCAAAGTATGGCCCAAGTGCCAAATTCTGTCAGCTGCCTGTTTTTTGGACAGACTCAAACTAAGAATGGTTTATAAGAATGTAAAAATAATTCCTAGCTAGTGGCTGCACAAAAATGGACAATGGGCTGGATTTGGCCCTTAGGCTGTAGTTTGCCAACCCCTGATCTAAATCATGGATGAACAGAACAGAATTAGATAAAACAATAGCAAAACTGATTTGAAGGGAAAAAGGTAAAGACGCTCGAGAGAAATAATGGGGAAAAAGACAGAAATGAAGGGACTTAGGACATTTGGATTTCAAATTATGTTATAAAGCAGCAATCATCAAAACTAGACTAGCTGAGCCCTTGCACCCCATACGCCACTTCCTATTCATTTTCATACCACATCACTAGCTCTACAATCTCTTTTTTAGGACTCTGACCCTGACCCTTGGAACCCTGGGCTCTGATTGGTGAGCTTTCCTCTTATCTTGTTCAATCAACATTCCTATGTAGACACTACTCCCCTAATTTGTGTTGTAGCCCACTAGAAGATAAGCTTCTTGAAGGCAGGAAATGTCTTGCTGGCTCCTATTCGCACCCCCAGTGCTTAGCACAATGCCTGTCACATAGCAAAGCCTTAATAAGTGCTTTTTCATTCATTCACTCTTTCAAATATGTTGGATAAACTCCAGAACATAACCCATTGAGGGTTTGACAAGAAGTGCTAGGAAAATTGAAAAGTAATTTGGCATAATTAAATTTATGTCAAAATCTTGTAACATATATCACAATAAATTCCCAGCAGATATTTGTCCTAATTGTAAGAGGTCACATTACGGAGAAATTAAAGGCAAATGGAAGGCAGTGCCTTGTACAATTAAGGATGGGGAAAGAACGCTTAACTAAGGGTGAGAGTTGATCATGAGCAATAAAACAATTTCAGTTACATAAAATGAAAAAGCTTTGGCACAAAATTAGTGTTTCTAGAATAAGTATAGTTATTGAGTGGACAAAATCTTCTCAGCAACCATCTCTGTAATAGTCTGATTGATACACAAAGTAGATAAGGAATTGATATAGAAACATATGAGAGTCAGAGCTATCCCCCTCCCCTATATATTTGTCGATCCTCTTTGAGAAGGAAGGACAAACTAAGACAAACAATAGATATGTAAATGGTCAAAAGCTATGAGGAGGCAGTTCTCAAAAAAATAAAAAAATGAAAATTTCCCACAAACATATAGACAATGCTCCATATGGTTAATAATAAGAAAATACAAATGAAAACTTTGAGGTTTCACCTCATATACCTATCAGCTTGGCAAATGACAAGTAAAAAAAAATGCTCCCTATTAGGGAAGACTGTGGAAAGACTAATGCATTGTTGGTAGGTCTGTGGGTTGGTTCACCTATTACGGAGAACAATATAGAATTACATTAGGAAAGTCACTGAACTCTCTATACTCTTTAACCCAATGAAACCGGGGTGGAAAATATAATCAGAGTAGGTCAAAGACAGAGGAGAAGGTCCTATAAATGCAAAAAAATTATAGCAGCACTTTTTGTTTTATTTTGCTTTTTTTTTTTTTTTACAGGAGAAAAGAACCAGAAATAGAGCAGGTATCCACTCAATGGTTGAACAAATTATGGCTTATTAATGGTATATTATTGGCTGTGAGAAACAACAAATATCGAGAACTGAGAAATGTGGGAAGACATTTATGAAATGATGCAGAAAGAAATACACAGAATCAAGACGGCATTGTAGACAATGACCACAACGATATAAGGAAAACAACACTGAAAGATGTTGATCAGTTTTAACTTCAGAATCAAGCATACTTCCTTTTTTCTTGTCAAAGAGGGTGTGGGCTGTAGGAGTGAGGGTTTGGCCCAGTGGTACTTCTTTCTTACAGGGGTGGGGGTGGGGGTAGGAGTGAGGTTGAGTCAAGAGAAGGAACAAGAAAGAAACAATACCAATAACAATGGTTTTTTTATACACATACACACATCACAGAAGAAGCTAGGAAAAGGAAGAAATAAGAGAACAGATATATTAGGTCCTAATTAAGTCACTGTTAATGTTTTGTTTTTGGCATTTATCTAAATTTCAATTCTAACTTTCAATCTGGTTGTCCTTCATGCATTTGTTGCCTTGACCACCACATAGGTGTTGGTCTTGTTCTCTTCTTTAACCCTCCATTGTTGTCAAATTAATGCTGTATTGCTGTGATCTAATTTCAGATGCTCCCTACTTGTGCTTAGACTAACTCACACCTACTCTTCTATCTTTGTCAAATGGGTATCCCACTTCTACTCTGCTCTGCATAAATTCTAGCTACTTGATCTGCATGGTTTGTGTGTGTGTGTGTGTGTGTGTGTGTGTGTGTGTGTGTTCAGGAATGTTACTGAGCAGAGCTGTCTTGCGTGATGGCTTCTCAGAAGCTTCTGCTTCCCTCTTCTGCAGAGCTCCTATGAGCTCTTGGAGGTTAGCACCATAGGAATGCTGGGCTACCAAAGCTAGATGTGACCTTAGATATCTCTAGCCTTATGCCTTCATTGTATAAATGAGGAAGCTGAGATCCAAGGAGAAGACCTGATTTTCTAAAGGCCATATGGGACTAAAACCCTGTTCTTCTAACTCCCAGTCCAGTGTTCTTTCCTAGGCTGGACTCAAGAAGACATGAGTTCACATGTAATCTTAGACACTTACTGTCTGCGTGACTCTGGCCAAGTCACTTAACTTCTGCCTGTCTCAATTTCTTCAACTGTAAAATTGGAGTAAAAATACCACCTACCCCTCAGGGTTTTTGTGAGGATCGGATGAGCTAGTTTTTTTTTTCCAAAATATTTTAGGAGCAGCTAGGTGATGCAGTGAATAGGGCACCAGACCTTGAATCAGGAAGATCTGAGTTGTCTGGTCTCAGACGCTTACCAGCTGTGTGACCCTGGGCAAGTTATTTAACCCTGTTTGCCTCTGTTTTCTCATTTGTAAAATGAGCTAGAGCAGGAAATGACAAACCACTCCATTATCTTTGCCAAGAAAACCCCAAATGGGGTCACAAAGAGTCAGACATGACTAATCGATTAAACAACAATTTTTTTTGGAAGCACTTAATTCTGCGCCTGACTCTTGTTGTTCAGTCATTTTTCAGTTGTGTCCAACACTTCATGACCTCATTTGGGGATTTCTTGGCAAAGACACTTGTGTGGTTTGCCATTTCCTTCTCCAATTCATTTTACAGATGAGGAAACTGAGGCTAACAGAGTTAAGTGACTTGTCCAGGGTCACACAACTATTAAGTGTCTGAGGCAAGATTTGAAATCAAGAGGATGAGTTCCTGACTCTGGGCCTGGCACTCTATCCACTGTGCCATCTAGTTGCCTGCATACTTCAATATTTGTTCTTTTTCCCTTCACTTGCCCCCAAAGCACATCTTACCTAGTGGTTCTAACAGATCTGCTATACCACTGTGATACCACTGGAGGTCAAATTCCACATTGGTATCCATACCTCACGAATACAAGAAATCCAATGAGTTATTCAGGAATCATGTAAGGCCTTGTTAAATACCTTGCCATGTCTACAGCATTTGCCTGATACTGATCTAATAAACCTTTCCAAAAAAGGAAATGAGGTTAGTCTGACATGACTTCTTAGTGAACACATACATGCTGTGGTCCTAGTGATTACACCTTCCTTTCCAAAGTGGTAACAAATCATCTATTTAGTAATCTACCCTAGAAATTTGCCAGGGATTGATGCCAAGCTTTTGAATTTCTCTTCCCCTCTGCCTTTCTTTTAGCAGTGAAAGTAAAGACTCCTCAAACTCCAATCCATGGGTGGAAGTTTCCTTAGCCTGAAGCAAGGGTTTTAGCAGCCTAGCTGAGCTGAAGGAGTTAGGAGGTAGTGATAGATTTGAGAGGGTAAGGGACTGTGGGGAAGGGGCATATTAAGAGAATGAGAGAATGACCTTTAGTACCACAGGCAGTTACTCTATGGAGGCTTATGAGAAAGCATAGACAAAAATTACACAGAACGAAAACATAAAGAGGAGTTATAGTCTATATCCTCAGAAGAGATACCTAGAGAGTTCGAATGATGGGTCTTTTAAAGTATTCCTTACAACATGACAGAACACATGAAGACAAAAGTAAACTGAAAATGAACTGGTTTCATGATAGGTATAAGCTCTCAATGTGGCAAAAACTTCTAAGAAGCACATTTCAACATTTTTATAATGAAAACACCCCAAACTACCAGATAACAATCTTAATATGACAGACAGTTCATCACCACATATCATGTCACAAACATAAGCACACCCAGAAATCTGGTTACGGGGTTGCTACAAAATGGGAGTTTTCAATAAAAGCAGAGATGAATTGCATGCCATCCTGGGGAGAGGGGAGAGGAGGGAGAGGGAGAAAATGTAGAACACAAAATCTTATGGAAGTGAATGCTGAAAACTAAAAATAAATGAATAAATACATTTTTTAAGAAACTGAGATGAGAATTAATATAAAAAGTCAATTAAATTAAAATATCCTATCTGACAAAAACACTGGAAATAACTAAAATACAAATTAAGTTCCAAGCTCACACAAACTATCGTCAAAAAAAAAAAAAGCCAAGCCAAACCCTCTGTTGGAAAGTTCTCTTTCTTGAAATCTCAAATCACCCTTTCATGTTGAAGAAGCTTTTGACATTTTCGTTGAAATAATGAGCACTCTTCTGAACTAGAACAAACACAAAATCTGATTCATTCCAGTTTTCTCTTTTTCTAGTTGACATCTAGGAATGGGGAGAAAAACCAATGAATGCAAGTTTCAGGAAATGCACTGTATAAATAAGCCATAGGAGAACACGGAACAAGAGGAAGAGTATTTTCCCCACATGGCACGGTTGGTCTGTGATGCTGTCTTCTGAATAAACAATCAAATTCTGAAGGGAACAATTAAAACAAATCAATCTGGTTTGTTTTCGAAGAGGCAAATCAGGGCTTTGGTTGGAAGCCAGTGGTTGGTGGAATGTCAAGAGACTATAAAAATAGATAAGGAAATTGGAGGAAACCAGTTTCAATTCAGCAAGCAAGAAATCTGATTGATTGGGTGTATGCCATCCTCATCTGCCCCAGTTCTATCTAGTTTATTTTCAGGTGCCTGGTTAGTAACCAGATTCTCATTCATGCTGTGTTATATAATGTCCCAGATATAACGAAAGCAGCTTCTTCAGTGTGCTTACTATCCTTTGTAATTATGGTTCAGCAAAGTAGTTTTCATTTTCCTGGTTTCTCTTCTCTGTAGTTACAAACTTGAATAGAGGGAACCTAGGTACTTTCACCCCAAAGGCTTTTTGAAGAACTAAGTCACTATGGGCTTGCGGGGAAATGCTTTGCTGTTTGCATGTAACTGGCTGAAACAGAAAAAAACAGAGTAGAGATAAATGGTTCATGCTATTTCCATTTATCTGTCTAGAGGGATTTCTAATTATCTCTAGGTAAATAAATAGAAAATAGCAGGATCCCTCAGAAATCAGAGTTGGGATGAGTTTCATAGAACATTTTGATTTATAAATAAGAAGAGGTAGAATGTAGTAAAATTGCTAAGTTGGTAGACAAAATTAAGCTTTTTTGGTCAGTGAAATATGCCAATGGAGATACACAAGGAAGATTTCATGTGGTTGTGCAAGTTGACTTCAATGAGGGCAAATAATACATTTTGAGAAAAATAATCCAAACTAACCCCATAAGATATTAGCTTTGATCCAGGCAAGGGATTTGGAGTTACTTTAGATTGTTAGCTATACACGCAGATCTCATTTGATGTGCAACATCAGGGAAAATGTGAGAAATGAAACCAAAAACATTTTACTCTGGTTTAAAAGAAACAAACAAACAAAACAAAAACACCTGATGGCTATGTAGTTCTGATCACCCCACCTCAAGAACTAATGGAACTGGAGAAATATCTAAGCAGTGATTTTGGACTCTAATGAATTTTCAAGTTAGAAATAATAAAGTTGAGCAGTTTAAGTTTAGAAGCTGTAAATCTGTAAAGTGTTTGGATTGGATGAACATGGACTTACCACGTAAAACCACATAAAAGAAAATCAGAATTAGAGAGGGATCTCCTTACAGCTAGGGAAAGGTAGTTTTAGGAAAAAAAAGGTCATCTTGACCTATATAGAAAGTTATGGTATTTTTATGCAAAAAACATAAATGGATCCAAAGATTTAGGTAAATCATGGTATGTTGTGAGGCAAACTAGAAAGATTTGGGATGCAGTCTTAACTTTGGAGTTTGCCAATAGGAAGAACTACCATCTCTCTCACAATCTGTCCTATGTTGACGTTGCTGGAGCCCGATTAGGAGCTGGATTGCTGATCCAAAATAACATCTTATGTTCAGCACTGGATTGTCGTTGGTATAAGGACTCCAGAGACATATGGTGTCTGTCTCAGAGGTGGGAGGAGAGAAGGTTGTGTGTAGGAAGCATGATAACACCTAGTTAGCATCCAAGTTGTGCCTGGGAGAGAATGAAATAATGATAGTTTTTTCTCCCTCTTCTCCCTTCTGCACAGTGATTCATTGAACTATAAAAACATCAAGAATATAATTTTTAAAAATTATTTTATAAATCCTAGAGCTGTCATGGGAATATATTTAATTGAAAGCCTATTTCTCTATTCATGTTCTTTCTCTGGCTAACATGTGGAAGGGCAAAGCCTGGAAACTAAGAGCATCACACCACTGCTTCAGAGCACACAAACCCCTTCTGCTCACAGTGGTTCCCATTCACAGTGCCAGGCACTACCAGGTCCTTGCAGGCTCCCACCATGACTCACTTCCAGACTTGAGGTTGAAAGGACAAGAGGGGTTTCCCTCATCAGAAACCAGATTCAGATTCAGAATGAGATTAAAACTTTCAAGCTCAGTAAATAAACTTGTCCGTGAGCCTTCTTGTCTAAATAGAGAAAATTGTATGAAACTTCATTTAAAAAATCCAAACACATTTTTCCCCATTATTTTCCTGGTAGATCATCAGAAGCTGAGATTAATAGCAAAACTGCATTAACATTTCAAAGGGGAGAAAGTATCAGGCCTTCTAAAATTTATCTTTGGCCTTCACTTCCAGGGCCTCAAGACCCTAAACTCAATGTACTATCATTCAGCCCTTAAGTCTGCTATGGGCAGTACCTATGGATCTGGAGGTATAACGATCTTCAAATCCCTAAACATATTAGGCATTGTAGTTTGATCCCTCTGCTGGATTCTGCCTTTAGAGAGCCAAGAGTGAGTTTGTCCCCCTCAAGTCCATTAGGACTTTCATATTTTCATCATGTTCCAATGAGTAACCCAGGCACTTTAGAGACCTGCTCCTGTTTTCCCTCCCCAAATAGCCAGAGCTTCATGCAAACCATTATCCTGCGGTCCTAATCTGAAGACTAATGTCTTCAAAAGGTCGGGATTTCAAAGAGGTGGAGACAGACAAACAGACAGACAGACACACACACACACACACACACACTCAGCAAGAGGGGGCAGAGGGAGGGGGAGAGAGAGAGACAGAGAGAGAGAGAGAGAGTGAGAGACAGAGAGACAGAGAGAGAGAGAGAGAGAGACAGAGAGAGTACAGTCACTGATCACACAACAATGACTTCAGGTAGTTTAGATTTCACTTTGGGGCCTATGCTTACAATCCATCTCATGCTGAAATAAAGACAGGTGAGAACATCCAAGTGAAGGACCATTCTGGGACATGCTAGGCCTAGGCTACCTAAGGGCACTGATGGAAATCTAGGCTGCAATAGTGGCATCAACCAGATGACTTTAGGGAAATAGGAGGACTACTTCCAGCCCTTCCTGGGTGATAATACAATTGGCCCTTTGGGATATTGTGGCTGAGTATGTCGCAGGAATTAAAGGTCAGTTACCTGACCTGTGTCCTTGACTACTTTTTTCATGCAAACCAATTTCATATTCAAAGTCCCACATCTATCCTCTCAAAATAAACCTTGTAAGGAAGAACAAGAGAGAAGGAAATGAAGTGAAACAGACAACATCATAAAGAAATCCCTCCCAAAGGATGACGCCAAATGAGGTCAAATAAATTAGCCTCACACCAGTCAATTACAAACACCAGCTCACAAGAGTATTGGGTAATCAGAAACTCCTTTTTCTTTAGGGAGTTTGGTGAAAGCGGCTGATTCCAAAAGATATTATCAACAAGTATAACTTCTGATTCCCTGGATTGACTTTGTTCATGGATTATCACAGTAGTCATGGTCAGCACAATAGAAAAGCTGGATCAATGGGGAGGGAGTGGGGTGTCTACCTAGGAATCTGCTGTGACAAATAGAAATTGGGGGTCAGAGGAGTTAGAAAATACTTGTTGGTGACTGGATGGTAAAAAGCACAAACTACATAGTACCTTTGTTAACACTTAGAAGTCCCACGTTAAGATAAATTTTTACTGGTCTCCATGATTTCAGAGGCTCATACATATGCAAACTGATGTGAAGAATTTTATCTAGTTTGGAATTTTCCCCTAGGAATCTGACCTGAACAAAAAACTGGAAACAAAGTGGATTCCCATTGACTGGGTAATGGATGAACAAATTGTGATATAAATATAATAGAATGTTATAAATATAATGGAATGTTATTACACTGTAAGACATGACTTAAATATGAAGAATCTAGAACAATATAGGAAGATCTGTATAAACTGATATAGTGGTACGAAGATCCAGGAGAACAATATATCTAATGACTATAGTCATGGAAAGAAAGACGACCCCTTCTCCCCACCCGTCTCAAATAATAAAACTCTGATTAATTGTAATGACGACCGCTAGGTGGTACAGTGAATAGAGCGCCAGGCCTGGAGTCAAGATCCAAGCTTTAGACACTTACTAGTTGTGTGACTCTGGGTAAGTCCCTTAACCCTGTTTGCCTCAGTTTCTCATCTGTAAGATAGAGAATAAAATGGCAAACCACTGCAGTATCTATAGCCCCAAATGGGATCACAAAGAGTCAGACATGACCGAAACAACCGAACAATAACACAATCTTGGACCTACAGAATTGATGGTGAAACATACCTCTTTCTTATAAGTAGGGAAGTGGGGGACTACAGATATGGAATGAGATATACTTTATCAGACATGATGACTATGTCAATTGGTTTTGCTTAACTTTTTTATTGTCATAAAGGAGGGTGTTTAATGGCAGGTGTGGTGGTAAGAATTTAAAGAGAAATGACTAGTTTAAAAACCAAACCCAACAATATCACTTAAAACAACTACAATTAAATATGGTTTAAACTAGCCCAAGGACTTGAGGGAGGCTTAGTCAGGTCAAGGGCAAACTCAGGCATATGGACCTGCTCCAGGGTGGACCTGGGGATACCAACTCCAAAACAAACTGAACTCTAAGCCCATTTGTAAAAAGGAGTTTCTTACCAGATGCTCTGGTGAATCAGTGCATTTCTCACTATAAAAACACATTACACTTTTGCCCTCTAGCTCTAAGAATTGGTTAGAAAAAGGGTGATTAGATAAATAGTGACTGCATTTCTTATTTGAAATAACTGCTACTCTTTTTTTTTGGAGGGGGGAATGCAGGCCAAATTAGGGTTAAAGGACTTGCCCAAGGTCACACAGCTAGGAAATGTGTCAAATGTCTGAGGCTAGATTTGAACTCAGGTCCTCCTGACTCCAAGGATGGTGCTCTACTCACTGTCCCACCTAGCTTCCCCCAATAACTGCTACTCTTAAATGTTATTTAGAGGAAGGCTTTGATTTATTCATGACGGGGCTATGATTTATTATGGTACCTGTGACCCAAGAAATTATATATAGTTAAATTTTCAAAACAATATCAATGACCGCTTTATAAACAATGAGCATGTTGTATTTGGAAAATTTCGGTTCTCATCTTGAATCAACAGAAAATATCACAGTGCTGTGATTACTCTGTCTAATAGCATGTCTTTTCCCATTTATAATATTAGAATCTTGGATAATGCAATATTTCCCTTACATGTGGTATATTATTTAGTCTCAAAATCTACGTAGCCTCATTTGTTTTCATTTACAGTTTGCTCATTCAGTTTCTGTAGCTCTGATGTAATTAATTGGGCACTGCCCAACATAGAATTTTCAACAACTTCTAAGACTTGATCGCTTCAAGTCTGCAGTGAAAAGAGTATGGCTATTCCTTCTCACATTAGGATTTCACATCATTTTTTCCTAGAATGCTACACTAATTATATTCTGATTTGTTCCACCTCTTCAAATTTTCCAAGACTCATTACTTCTACAAAACATTTCCTAGGCCACCTAAGAAGGCACCCCCCCCAAAAAAAAATCTTGCTTGCTGTTACTCACTGAGTGTGATTTTATAACATTTTGTCTCCGGGTTCCCAACTTGACCTGATGGGAAGTTGTGTCTAACTCTAATGCCTGTATGTGTTGGTTCTTAATAGACACAAAATAACACACCAAATTCAGAAAGCCATCCCATGGCTCCAAAGGGAGAAACCAATATGCACCTTACCTTATTCTTGAATTATTTAGGATTTTTAAATAGAAAAGTGTTGATAGCATTTACCAAGGAGTAGGAGCAGCAGGGGCATAGAGGGATCAAAAGACTAAGAAGAAACTCCAGAAATATATGAATGAAGTTTTTTTCTCCCATAAGTTAAATCAGAACTCTAGTCTTGGATGGTAAGATACTCACCTGATAAGCCTGAATAAAGGAAACAATTGTTGCATTTCCTCTAACACTAAATCCTTGTCAGCAGTGATATTGCCATGCTTTTTTTTTTTTTGGAATAGTCCACAAAAGTTTTTGCCCATATTGAAACTTGAATCATCATAGTGCATGACTATTGTACAATTTCTTTGCCTCCAAAGGAAACAGAGCCAGCTCCTAAAAGCTGATTAACAATGACTGTTTTTGAGAACTCATATGTAAATATCATCTAAAATAGGATAACAAGTAACACATTTGCATGGAAAAATTCCCAAGGAACCCACAGGAAATCAATCACTTTGTAACAGATTTGCAGTGTGAAAAGCTATGATCTAATTCCTCTGCTTTTCCAGATAGTTCTTTATATTGATCGAAGGGATAGATATTCTTTTATACTGACCTAGGAAAGAAGGTCCTTAATGGAGGTCAGACTGCTCCTAAAATAAACCTTTATGGCATCATCATTCAACATCCTCAAATTAAAGCTAAATGTATAAAGCTGACCCAAGAATAGTTTTGTGTCTTGGCAAATAGCCTAATTGCTGCATCAAAGAAATACTTGCCAATATTAATCAAGGGTGTCTTGGTATCGCCAGCACCTAGCACAGTGCTTGGCACATAGTAGGCACCTACCAAATACCTATTGATTGGCTGAGGCTGCAATGATATCTCAAGGTATCAATGAACCTCCATTCTCAGTACAGGAAACATAGGAATGAAAATATTTCCATTAGGTGTGCAATGTAAGTGCTGACTGAAGTTTAAACTTCATTAGACACTCTAATGATAATATTAATAATAATCGTAACAACAACATTTACATAATCCTTTAAGCTTTGCAAAATACTTTACAAATATTATCTCATTTGATCTTCACAACAACCCTGTGAAGCAGATGCTATTATTGTATTCAACGAATGGATGAAGAAACAGTCTAAGGGAAGTTAAGTGACTTTCCCAGGGTCACTTACCTGGTAAGTGTCTGAAGTAGGATATGAGCTCAGGTCTTTTGATGCCAAGAAGCCAATACTCTATCTACTATACAACCTAGATACACAAGTAAATTCCAGCAGATTTCTGCGAAAACAACTATTTATCAAGTGCCTATTATGTTTCTATGTCATTAGAACCAGTGCAAAATTCAAATATTAATGAAAAAGGCATAGATTTGGTTGACAGTCATAGGCTCAGGGCATCATAGATTGAAAAGACCTTGGAGTTCATGTAGTCTAAGTCCCTTGTTTTACAGATGAGGAAACTGAGGCCCAGAGGGGTAAAATGATTTACTTAAACAGGGATCTTTTTCTTTTCATGACCCCCACGTAACTCTGTGGAGCATGTCCATAATTCTTATTTGTAAATAACTTGGGGTGAGGAAAGAAAAAAATTTATGTGATAACTTTGTTATATATTTAAAAGCAATAGCAAGTTGTACATAATAGGTTTGCAGTTTCATATACAGTCATCTTTTTGTATTGTACTATGTAATGGAAATGCTAGTTTTATTCCACAAATTAAAAATTAAATAAAAAACTTCCTGGACCCACAGGCCACTGAGTCTAATTAGAATTCATTTTTATATAATACTTTAAGGTTTACAGAGTACTTTCCTCTCAATAAGTGTGTAATAGTACAAATATTAGTAACCCCATTTCATTGGTTGGGGAAATTGAGGCTCACAAGTCAAGTGACTTGCATTTTCATAGCTACTTGTAAAGGAAGGATTCAAATGCAGGTCCTCACTAATCTTCTCTACTTCTGCATCTTTATGGAAAGAAAGAGAAAGCTTGGGGAAAGGCATAATATTCGGTCATTTAATAAACACTTTGTAAGTATCTACTATTTATAATACATCCTTCAGTACCCAAAGGGCAATCCAAAGAGATCCTAGATTTTTCTCAAAATATTGTATTTCAATCCAACATGAAGGAGTATCAGATCTTCCTTTCTCTAATTTCCCGTCTTCTTTACTCATATCATTTCTTTAAAAAAGGTCACCAAAACTTGTAAAGACAATTTTCTTTGCCTGTGATGACTGCAAAAAGTATTCACTTTATTTTAGAAGATATGAAGCCTTTTAGGATGATTGGGTGCAGGTAATGAAAAATATGAGTGTTTGAGGGACCCCATGCTTGCTGAACCCTATGCCATAGGTACTATGAACTCATTTTTCACCATTTGGGATCTAAGTCAGGATGTGAAAATGTGTAGAGAGGAATCTGCCTCTTCATGGTGCTGTCTGCAGATGAAATTAGTTACACCAGAGATTCATTTGGCTAAACACCAATCTTCACCTACTGTATCATGTGCTTCACAATCTCAAAGGCCAGATCATGTGCTGCAGAGTTAGCATTTACAAGTGAACTTTTCCATTCCAGCCTTGTAATCATACTCCCAAATTTCTGCTCCTAAGCAACCTGAGAATGAAACTGAGAATCAGGTGGCTTGATAAATACTTTATAATGTGCATGAAAATGTCCTCCAGCCTACTTGCCACCCCAGTAGTGCTGCAAATTCCTTGAGCAAGGGCAAAGGGAAGAATGTCCTCGTGACACTTACGATAGAGCCATATATTAGCCCAAGGACGATCTGTGGAAGCTGGAAGGTTTTTTACACTAAGACCTCTCAACTTGCTAAACTGCCAAAGCTGGGCCTGAAGAAACGGGAGCAATCAGATCATGTTATGTCTTCTGTACCTTGTGGTAACTGTGAACAGTCCTGGAGAACAAAAGAGATATATCCCGAGGAGGAGAAATGGTCCACTTAAATCTAGGAGCCTTGGGATAGGACATAACTTAGTATGGCTTAGCTAAAGCAGGACCATCTAGCTTTACCCATCCATGCTACAGAAGAATCCAAAAGGGCTTGTTTGTTTATAAAGCAGTCTCACCTCGAGGAGAATCCTCTGGCAAGGACGCTTACTAGCGAGGCTCTAATGCATTTATGGTTCCTGATGGCAGGAGAACCTTCCTTTCCATCCCAGAAGCATCTTTTGGGACAGTACACAGAGATACCTACCACACAGTCTAGAAGGCTTTGAGAGAAAATAGTCAAAGAAAAAGGAAGAGTTGTATTTGGCCTAACAAAATGCTCAGTAAATAAAGTGGGTCAATTAACGGATGGGGAAAAGAAGAGAATGAAGACGAGAGCAAGCAGTAAAGTATTGAGTAGTACAGTGGGACCAGCACTTGAATGGCCCTCAAGGGACCTGAGTTCTAGTTTTGGTTCTTCTATAAGCAATGGTGTGTTCTTGGGCAAGTCATTTAACTTCTTGGGCCTTAGTTCCCTCATCTGTAGAATGAGGAAGCTGAATTAAAGTTCCTTCCACTTGGTTCTTAACTTGGGTTCCAGGAACTTGTTCTTTTAATATTTTGATAACTGTATACAAGTGCAATCAATTTTATTTGTAATCCTACTCATTTTATTTTGTGCATTTAAAAACGCTGTTCTAAGAAGGGGCCTATGGGCTTCTCATCAGACAGCCAAAGAGGTCCAGGACATGAAAAAAGGTTAGGAACTCCTGGCCTATCTCTATGTAATCACTCTCCCCCTGTTCTCTCTCCTTCCCTTAATAATAAAGTCATGTAGACTTTATTTTATGACTACTATTTATTTTTTATAATATAATATTTTGTTTTCCCCACAATTACATGTTAAAACTATTTTTTAACATTTTAAAAAAAATTTTGAGTTTCAAATTCTATCCCTCCCTCCCTCTCTTCCTCTCTCCCCTCTTCCCTCCCTGGGATGGTAAGCAATCCAACCTAGGTTATATGTGTGCAATCATGTTGTAAAACATTTCTATATAATACTATGACTATAGCTGTAAAGTGCTTAGCACAGTGCCTGACATATAATAAGCACTATATAAATATTAGGAGTTATTATTATTAGTATTGCTTCCAGCTAGGGATTTTAATGAAGAAAACTAGTCTCTATGATGCTCTCCATCTTTGCCTATGCTAAGAAATGGGCTGCACAATAAGCAGCCCCGAGCCAATACCTGTAAAAGGAGCCGGAGCCCAGTGCCAAGGGCTGAGCTCCAAGGGATCACAATCAGGTCCTTGCTCTACTAGTCAGGAAGCTCTGACCTGTACTGAGGTCAAGGACTAAGCCAAGAGTTCCACACCCAAACACCCGGGCTATTCTCCCAGCTCATCTGCTCATCTCTTGAGCTACCACCAGCTAGTCATATGATAATAATAATTAATAATAGTGATGATAATAATGTTAGTACCTGGTACTTCTAGAATGCTTTAAGGTCTACAAAGTCCTTTGTAAATATGGCTACATTTTATCCTTACAAGTCTGGGAAGGAGGTGCTTTTATTATCCTCATCTTATAGATGAAGAAAACTAGGCAGACAGAAGTAAAATGACTCACACAGCTAGTAAGTGTCTGAGATCGGATTTGAACTCAGTCTTCCTGACTCCAGCACTCTATCCACTGTGCCACCTAGATGCCTCAAGTCATTTTGTTACTTTTGCTTCATGTGGTCATATTTCTGAAAGCAGACTAGCCCAAGTGACTCACTGAGGGAATACTTATGTGTTAGGACAATAGACAGCATGGATCACAGCACAGAAAAAGAGTGACGCACTGAGGCTGTAGAAGTCCAGGCTAAGTTTGCATATCTTCGAAGGTCAATCTGCTGATTCCATGATCAGCCAAAAGTATATCTGGCACATACTTATCGCCAAGATCAAAGTTTTTCCCCTAAATTTTATATTCCAAATAGGGGGAAAAATTATTCCATCAAAATCTTACCAATTTCATATTGGAATTGTCCTTTGTTTAACTGGCTTTCCAGCACCAAGGAATAGAAGTACTTTGTAGGGTACCATGCCCCATGCCCTTCATTTTGAATGGGCCCTCGGCTTCATACCTCTTGCCCAGCTGCCTACTGGGTGTGCCTGAGGATTCATCCAACCCCATGCACTGTCTCTGGCAGCAGCACTGAGGAGGTATCTTGAAATAGTTGCTCTTCACTTAAAAGCCTATCTTTAAAAGGTTAAGGGCATCTCCTCAGCATCCCTAAGTTGCTGCCATTACACTGGCTGATAAAGATATTTAGCTCGATTTTAGTCAGACAGGACCAGTCCTGCTTCTGCCTGAGGGTCAGAGGTGTCTCTCCAGATAGAAGGGAGGGCCCTACTTCTCTTTTTTACCTGTCAATCAATCGATAAGCATTTATTAAGACCTACTGTGTGCAAAGCACTGTGTTAAGTGTCAGGGACATAAAGGAAAAAAGCCAAACTGTCCCTGCCTTCAAGGAACATACATTCTATCAGGAAGGGCAATGTGTTCACATAATCAAATAAAAATGTTCAGTATTATACAGCCATTGGGATGGTTTACAGACATATTCATCTAGACCAACATCCTTCAATCCACAAACAGTTTCTGATTGGTTTACTTACAAAACCAGTTCTTTAGGCCATGCTGTTGTTTACTCATTTAATTGTGGCTGACTCTTCATGACCCCATGGACTATAGCATGCCAATGTCGTCCATCGGGCTTTCTTGGCAAAATACTGGAGTGGTTTGCCATTTCTCCAGTTTGCCAATCTCCAGTGGATTAAGGCAAACAGAGGTTAAGTGACTTGCCCAGGGTCACAGTAAATGTCTTCTGAGGTCAGAGTTTACTTCAGATCTTCCTGACTCCAGACCCAACACTATCCACTGAGCCACTTAGCTACCTTTTAACCTATGTTAGTTACCATAAAAATGCCACTGAACACAGGAACTATATATAACTATGTATGTATATATATGAGTATGTGTGTGTATATATGTTATATATATGTACATATGTATGTGTATGCACATACACATACATATATCTGTGACCAGGCAAAGTTATACAGTAATCCATAATTGCGATAAAATGGAGTCTCCTTTCTAAAGTGTAATCTAAAATTTCACTGGTATTGCAATTAAGAATCCATCTATTGCCATGCTTATTATATGTTCTATAAGTGAATGGATTATAAAACAATTCCATGTAAGTGTGCCTACAGTTTTGGAGTGTGATGATTTCTAGGTACTAAGGGGCACCAGATTTAGATTTAGGAGACTTGGGTTCAAATCCCTGGTCTATCACTATGTGACTTTGGATCAATTACTTAGTCTCTCCCAAGGCCACATTCCTTCTCTATAAAATTAAGGAAGATTAGACTAGGTGACCTTTAAATTCCCTTCCAGTTGTAAATACAAACCCAAGGTCCTTTCATTCATTCAGTCTCTCTCTCCCTCTCTCTCTCTTCTCCCCCATTCTCTCTCTGTATATATATATATATATATATATATATATACATATATATATATACACATATATACACACACACCCACATATACATACACATATATAAATAAAAATTGCTGGGGATAAAAGACTAACTAAAATAACTTTGGGTAAGAAGGACCGCAGACATGGAAACAGGGTGAAAAATAAGGGAGAGGTCATTGTTCAGCATTGACTTAGAACCTCCGATCCGCAATAACTTAAAACTTGGCTCCTGTCTAGGGATCTACAGGGAATCTCACTTAACGCCACAGTAGAAATATTCAACTCCTACCACTGCTATGGGTTTGCCACTAGAGGGCATCATAGATTAACACACCCACCTCCGGGGGTGGGTTCTATAAATTCCAACCACCTCTACCTAGATCACTCCATGATTTTTTTTTTCCAATCTGAAACTAATGATTAGAAAAGGAATACACAGGACATAGGCTTTAGCAATAAAGGGAGCATAAAGGGGCCATTAGAGGTCATTGGAATCCACAGACCTTGTACATTAGTATAACATACAACAGTGTTTAGATTCATATACAACCAGTATTTATCTTTCAAAAAGTCCTCTCGAATAAACCATAAAATAGGGCATATCTTGTATAAGAATACTGTTGACTGTCTGGTAATTAGCATAATCATAACAACAGTAACACCCTCCTCCTCCCCCCCTAAACACTTTAGAACATTTGGAAAAATTGGGACTGCTTTAGATGGCCACTAATGAGGATTTCTATAGGTAAACTATGAAATCAAGTTAGATTAAGACTACATTGTCGTGATATAAGTAATAACAACCCAAAGCTGAGGCCCACTTGGAAGAGCTTCACACTTTTTAAAGAGTATTTGGGCAGGAGTAGATACGACCATGCTTTGAGAATCACAGCATTAGATCATTGACTGTGAACTTGGGTTAGGACCTGCATGGAGGCTCAGCTGGGAATCCTGAGGAGGGTGGCTGGTGGTGGAAATGATAAATTGCCCTATTGTTACAATGACTTAGTTTCCCCTTGGGTGCCCCTCCATCAATTGGGCTCTTCTCTTTCTTCTTCTACATTTCTACTCCTTAAAATGTATATTGCTACTGAAAGAGGAAGCTGGCATTGTAGAACTCCTAACAAGTCACTTGGTAGGGGTGATGACCACAAAGAAAACTGACATTTTCCGAGTAGACAAAAGAGATGAAAAATCAATGAACTATCCTAGACTAAAATTAGTTTAGAGCGGAACTTTCAAGTTTGTAAAACCTCTTCTGGCTTGTTTTTCCTCTCCTTGAGTCATCGTTGGGGTAGGGTAGTGCCTAAAGGTGATAGACCAGACCACCCCTTTCCTTCAAAGAAGTCATGGAGACTTGTTTCTGGAATCCTGGCATTCTGTAGAAGAGTTTGGAATTCATCACTGCCCTAGAGTTTTGTCCAGTCCTGCCCACATACTCTCTTTGAAATAAGATATGAAAGAACCAGAGAGTAAAGTTGTTTAAGAGTCACACAGTGGAAAAGTGCAACCTTTCCTCAGTCAGGAACTAATTAAACTAGGAGGAGCATCTGAAAGCCTTGGAAATTAATATAACAAATAGAAATTGAATTGAGAAGCAGGCTAGTCTAATGGGAAAAAAAAATCAGCCAGAAGGCACAGTGAAATTCCAATACAGCCCTATGAACATTCATTTTGTTGTTGTTAAGTCTCTTGAACATTTGTTTACTAGGGCATTTAAAGCTGGACAGAATGACTAGAAAACTTTAAATAATAAAGAGGTAAATAGATACTGTCTCTTTTTTCCCTCTATGCTATCAGCATCCACACAGGCACTTTTGCAACAAAAATACAAGGTAGTAAGCTGTACAAGCAGCATGCTGCTGCATACTAGTTTCCCAAAGGAATTTAAACTCTCTAAGGATAAGGACTGTGTCATTTTTTTATTTTTGTAACCCCAGATCCCAGCACAGCGACTTTGCATATAAATGGTGCCTAAGGAATGTTTGTAAGATTTGGGTCATGTGGCAGGCTCCAAACAGATCCATCCAAGTGGAGTGGATGGTGGCAGTGAATAGGATGTGGGAAGGATGGAAAGGGTGAGGGGAAAGTGGGCCTGCCTTCAGCACAAAGTTCCTAGTCACTGCTCATGCAATGCTGGGCCCCAGCAAGACCTAAGGTGCAGGAGTCCAGGACAGGGGTGGGGATGGGGCTGGACCTCAGACCCAGGTCTATGAAGGAGGAGGAGGCAGGAAGGAGGAGCATGTGCAGAAGGTTTCCCAGTCACTGTGTAGCTAGGCAGCGGCCAGACCTTCCTCCTGTCATGAGGATTCATGAGACATTTGTGGAAAGACATTTGTTTCCTAGAAACAAATGTTTTGTACTTTATTGGGAGGGGAAGCTACACTGACAGTGACTAAAAATGTGCATGGAAGTTTTCATTATTGAAGTATTCCAGAGAAACTGGTCATGTTTGTTTGTTTTAAAGCCTGCAAGGCAGGTTAACTGTGAACTATCAATGCCCATTGGCTGATAGGGTGCAGACTGGTTAGCTGCAGTATTCAGGGCTCTCTCTCCCTCAGCCAAGAAAGAAGAAAGACTCCATAAGATTATCTCACATTTGTGCAACACTTTGAGTTGCTTCTGCATCTGGGTCTTCTTTTTTATGTGCAAAATAATCTTACGATGCAAGGAGGATGGGTTCTGCAAGGCCCACCCACTAAATTGAGCACCCTCCTAGCATTGAGAGTAGATGAGACCATAGAGATGGCCTAGTCCAGGCATCTTTTTTGTGCCCTGAATCCCTCTGGCAGCAATCTGGAAAAGTCTATGTACTCCTTCTCAGATCCCATTCCAGTGCCAGGATAAGGTTTTTAAATTCATAAAACAAAATACATAAGACTAGAAAGGAAACCCATTACATTCAAATGGTTATCAAAATATTTTTTATAAAGTTCATCAACATGGGGTTAAGAAATCCTGACCTAGTCCAACCTCTTCATTTTGTAGTCATTCAGTCATTTCAGCTATTTGTGACCCTATTTGGGGGTTTCTTGGTAAAGATACTGGATTAGTTTGCCATTTCCTTCTCTAGATCATCTTACAGATGAAGAAACTGAAGCAAACAGGGTTAAGTGACTTGGCCAGGGTCACACAGTAAGTATTTGAGGCTGGATTTGAACTCAGGTCTTCCTGACTCCAGGTCCAGTGCTTAATCCACTGAGCCCAATCCAAATTCATTTTATTTTACAGGCTAGGAAACAAGTCCAGAGGTGAAATGACTTGGTTATAAAGGGAGCCAACAGCAGAGCGGGGGTCATTACCCAGGTTGCCTCACTGATCGGAATCTCAAAGCTAGTAAATATGAGTTCCCCGCTTCCCATCCAGGAATAGTCTTCCATGACATTCCACAGGTTTATCTAGTTCCGTTACACTAAATCTGCTTATCCTTTCTTTATCCAGCCTTTATTCTATCCAAGGCTGGCAAAGCCTGGCCTCCCTTTCACTTTTATCATTTCACGAGGACCAAAAATGTTTAACGCTCTCTTGAAGAAATTATTCTTGCGGCAACTTACTTGTTTTTTGGCCAGGGGCTGTTAGAAATAGTCTTCTTGAGATACACAAACGCTCTGGGGCTCAGTGTCCTCATCTGTAAAATGAGAGAGTAGGACTGGCTCCTCTGTACGGTTCTATAGGTCTGGGGTTATACTTCCTCAGTGTTAGCCAATGTCTAGTGGCAGTTATTTCTCAAAGTCAAGGATTACTCAGCTCGATTTTGGTACAATGTTTTAAATCCAATTACTATTCATTTCCTGTGGTCAACAAGACTGCTGTGAATGCCATGAAAATAGGCAGCTCTCAAAAGATTAGTCATGACTGATCTTGAAAGAGAGTCAAGTTATAGCCGTCAAGAAGTCATATTCAATTTTGACATCCCCGTTTGTCTATTAATTTACCTGCGAGAGCTGATGTGTAGAAATCTCCCTGCATGACACAACATAGTTGTTTTATTTTTTAAACTTTCCCTACGAAAACACCCGAGTTTGGCTCACCAAGTTGCAAGCTTCTGGGTGACAGCCCATGTACGACAAATTTCTTTTGTTATGAAAGAGTACACATTTCCAAGTGCCTTCTCTTCCCCAGGTGTCTGAAGTAAACAATCCCTAGCATTTACCCCGGATAGTCAGAAAACAACTGCCGCTGTGTTCGGGTGGCTAAGGGGGAGAAGAGCACCCAGCCTTAGCCTTGCCAGGGAATCACAATCGAGCAGCTGTGGTTGCAGAACACAACTGGTTCAGTTTTCGAGTCTCCCAATTGTGGGCAGCAGGCATCTGGTGAGAAGGTCTCGCTAGCCCTGCACTGACCTGAGGAGAGCCATCTAAGTAATCTAAATTGGTAGCACTAGAGAAGCAATTACTTTAAAAGAAGTGAAAGGGAGAACAGGGCCCTATCATAGGCTTATAGCTTTAGAGCTAGAGGGGCCTTCATGGTCAACCAAATGATCAACTACCCCATTCTCCTCATTTGACAGAGAAACTGAAGACCAGAAAAGTACAGTGACTTGCTTCACTCCGGTAGTAAGTATAGAATAAGGATGTATTCTATTTCCCATCAAGGTCTGAGTCCCAAAAGGGCTTAATTCATTGAATCTTAGATTTCATTATTTACTCCTTCTGACCTTGACCACATAAACCATACAACTTTACTCTCACCACCTCTGAAGTATTGGCCTCTCTAATACCAAATGGGAAATGGTCAGTGACCCACTTCCCACAGACTGGTTGTGAGAGGAACAAGAAAATAAATCTATCAGGGAGATTTGCTAAGATTTATAAAACACTTTAGATGCAGTGTTGTTTTGGCCTTTCTAGCTCCAAAAAAGAATTATGATTCTACGGGAAAAAAAAAAAGCTAAATGGCACCTGTCTGGCAAAAATCCTCAGGAAGAATAGGCAACTTCCCTAGAATACACACACACACACACACACACACACACACACACACACACACACAATAACGTGATTTTTTCTTTTTTGCATTTTGCATTTCAGGGGGGATTCAAAGATGATGCAGATAACAATGAAAGGAATAACAATTGCTGGTATTTCAGAATGTTCAATTTTGATCGATCTTATTTGACTCCCTTCAACTGTTGCTAATTCTTTGTGGGGAAGAAGGGTAAGAGTGGCATTTATCTAGTTTAACAGTAGTCTTCAATAAAAATCTAGTATATGACCACAAAAATTTGTTTAAAATTTAACACATAGTTACATCAAAACAAACAAATGTTGCTATGGAGACAACTACCTAAATAAAGGCTCACAGAGATCCAAAACATGACGTCACCCAGGCCTGCCTGGAACCATAGTAACCTGCCAGGATAAACAGAAATATTTTGATTTTTTTTTTCTATCAAGTAATGTCAGAGAATTCACAATTTTATGGCAGTACTTAAGACAATTTCCTTGTAGTGTTCCATACTTATGCTCCTAAAATAAGAGCAAAGGTATTTTTATCAGGGCTATTATTATTACCACATTAACTGTATCCAACAAGTGGAGCATGTGGAGGGCATATCTTCTGTATCAAATTCCCCTGAGCAGTTGCTGACCCCAATAAACCAAGAAATTTATGTTCCCAAAGCAACATGTGGGAATGCTAGTCAAACAGAGATCGGACACAATCGTTCTTGGATATTTTGTTCTTCAAAATGTGTAAACACACACACACACACACACACACACACACACACACACACTGCCAAAGCCCAACTTCAGTGTTGTGCTGGATGACCAAAGGACATTCTCTCCTATTTAGATTTTGCCCATTGAATTCTGTGTTTCCACCATGCTGAGACAGACAGAGAGAGAGAGAGAGAGAGAGAGAGAGAGACAGAGACAGAGAGACAGAGAGAGACACAGAGAGACACAGAGAGAAACAGAGAGAGAGACAGAGACAGAGAGAGATAGACAGAGACAGAGAGAGAGACAGAGACAGACAGAGACAGACAAAGACAGAGGAAGAGAGACAGAGACAGAGACAGAAACAGAGAGACACAGAGAGGAGAGGGAGATACAGATAGAGACAAGGAGAGATTAAATTAAACTACTGGATTACCTTCTCAATTATTTTTTAATTTAGTTTCAGTGTAATAATATATGTGTGCAAAGGGAGAGGGAGGGAGGAGGGAGGGAGAGGGAGAGAGAGAGAGAGAAAGAAAGAGAGAGAGACAGAGACAGAGACAGAGAGAGAGAGACAGAGACAGAGAGACAGAGAGAGACAGAGTGACAGGGAGAGAGAGAGAGAGAGAGAGAGAGAGAGAGAGAGAGAGAGAGAGAGAGAGAGACAGAGAGAGAGAGGTGGCACGGCAGGGGGTACCTCCATTACTTAAAAGTGATCTTTGTCTCTGCTTGTCCCAGTGAGCTGCTCAGAGACAGGTCCTTCCCCTGTGAGAGTCACATTGTAGGGAGCACAACAAAGGAAAACTGGTGGGGAGACAGAAAACCGTCTCCTCTAAAAAGAGGAACTGAGATGATTTCCATTTATCGGCACACGCACACACCACCTCCCCAACTGCTTTGGAGGGGAAGGAAAGGATCAGAAAGACAAAAAGAGAGAAGGCTGGAAAGAAGAATGTGGAAGAGAAGAGGAAAGAAAAGGGGGAAGAAGAGAGAAAAGAAAAAGAGGGATGATGAAGAGCAGGAGAAAGTAGCAAAAAGAGCTGGTTTGATCTCAAAATAATAGCATTTATATTGTGCTTAGTTTGCAAAACACTCCACATATGTTATCTCATTTAATCTTCACAATGATCCCTGGGACGTGGGTGCTATTATCATCCCCATTTTACAGATGAAGAAAACTGAGGCAGACAACAATGAAATGACTTGCCCAGGGTCATATAGCTAGTAAAGCTAGCTAAAGCTAGATTTGATGTCTAGTCTTCCTTGACTCCAAGTTCAGCATTCTATTTACTGCATTACCTTGCAGTGGAGCAGAATTGAAGGTGCTTAAATAACAACTGTAATACAACTACAGCTGCAGTCATGTGTCCCAGGGCCTGCAGTGCTGAGCTTAGAATCAGGAAGATCTAAGTTCAAATCCAGCCTTAGGCACTTACTAATTTCATAACAGTGGGCAAGTCATAGCACCTGTCTGCCTCAGTTTCCCCATCTGTAAAATGGGGATAATTATAGCACCCAGGGTTGTTGTGAGGATTAAATGAAATAATAGTTGCAAAGCACTTCACAAACCCTGGAGCTCAATATAGGTGCTAGCTCCTTATTTTACTCTTTTGCAGCTCCCTAGCCATAGCACCCCTTCACAGCATCTCTGAGTAGATGCTTAGAGATCATTTGAAAAGCTTATGGTTATAGTTATAAACAACTAAGCATCATTCCCTTTGATATGTGGAATTTCTAAGACACATAGAGTTCCAAAAACCCATCCCGAATTGAGCTAGGCTTTGGTGACCAGAATTTGAACTAGAACCATACTGTTTTCCTGGTATTCAGCCTTTTGTATTATCTTCACTCCAAATGGCTGAAGTGAACTAATATTCCACCATCAGCGGTGAGCCTTAAGGAGTTTTAGAGAGAGCATCATAGATAGTATAGATAGGAGGGACCTGAGTGGCCTATTTAATCTAAACCCTTCCCCCTAGTTTATAGATCATTTCCCCCCGCCCCTCCCCCCTCTCTCTATAGATATATGTATATATGTGTATGTATATATACATACATATATATCACTTAGAATAGATAGATAGATAGATAGATAGATAGATAGATAGATAGATAGATAGATAGATAGATAAAAGTCACTTGGAACAAGTCTCTCCTTCCAGATGACGAAAGTGAGTCCCAGGATGGTGACACCATTTACCCAAAGGTCACCCAGCTCAAGTCCTCTGATTCCAAATGCTCTTTTCACAGCACTGAATTGCATGTATGTACTAGGTCATGACCCTTCTTTTGACATCCTTTTTTTCTCTTTATAAGATGTGGGGGTGTTTTTACAGTTAGCAACCACCTTCCTGGCATAGGTGTCGAATGACCTGATAGGTTATTGTCTATAAAGCACAGGACAAATATGAAATGCTACAAATAAACATATGGGAATATAGAAGATATTGAGGTTGAAAAGAGAAAAAATGAGGACTACATATTTCTTTCGTCTGAGGGAGAGTTTACAGAGGAAGAATAAACCTTAAACTCTTCCAGCACCAAGTACATCTCCATATTATGTATACAACCAGTTCTTGCTTCACCTAAGTAGTCCCTTCTGCAGACCTCCCCCTCTTCTTGTGGGGCTCTGTGATGTCCCACTCCCTATGTGGTTCTATGCTCCTGTAGCCAAAATAGGACCCCTGACATAGGGCTGTACCCCAGCTGCCATCAGGTCCTGCTACCTACCAACTAGCTGGGGAGTTGAATTTGCAAAACGCAAAATCATGTAAGGCAAGAATTGTTTATATATAAAATTATACATAACATACACACGTGTGTACACAGATTGTATACATGTGTATATACATACATATGTCTGTATGTCAAATGCATATATTTGTGTGTGTGTACACACACCTATGTGTATACACACACCCCTTCCTGAGGCCCATTGTTTAGTCTTGGCTTTCTACATAAGTTTACAAATGACAATAACAAAATAATCAGTTATCCAAGAAACTAAATACAGTCACAATATCGAGTCCTCATCTTACCAAGACAATTGATAAGCTAATTAATTCTCTCAACCTTGTTGGGAAATGTAAGGTATCAGAATCATAGAATTTTGGATCTGAAAGGGACCTAAGAGACTGTATCTCATGGTCCCTGTACCGGCAGAGGCCCAGAGAGTACTTGGCTTGCCCATGGTTATATAAATGCTAAACAGTGGCAGAGCTCAAACTAAAGTCACTTTTAGTGTTTCCATTACACTAAAATCACCCTCCCCCACACACATGCACATACACATGTACACTCTCATCAGAGGATTAACATAACTAAGATCCGAGGTCTGGAGCTAGAAGGGACCTCAGGGGTCTATCTCTCATATCCTATTCTATTCTATCTTGTCCAACCCTCTCAATTTATAGATCTAGAAATTGTGGCCCAGGGAGGTTAAGTAAATTAATTATCCAAGGTCACACAGATAGTAAGAAGAAGAGCTAGGATTTGAAGCCAGGTACCGTGACTCTCTAACCTCCTCTCATTCCTAAGCATGCCTTTTGAAGGGACTCAAATCATGGCAAAATTTTAGACTTCCAAGCTCTCCATGCTTAGCACAAATGGCCAAGAAACACATAAATGTCTATGGAACTGAACTGATTTGAGCTTCTACTGACATCCCTTTGGAGGATGAGGATGTTTTGAATAAATTTGCTTCCTCCCTAAACTGCACAAGTTAAATATAGCTGACCTAGTTTTCTTCCCTTAGTTTGGGAGAAGCAGTGACCATGCCCACATTGGACAGCAGTGAAGCAGCGTAGATACATGACAAACCTGCAACTCTGCCGACTAAAGGTTCATACAGGTTTCATCTATGAACGATGACTATTTGGGATATCAGACCATGAGTTCCAGTTTTTCCCAAGTGGGCTGACCAAATTGGAAATTACTGTAATAATTAACCTAAAGTCATACCCAAGAACACATTTATTAAAAGAGATGTCTCGCCCCACAACCACACGAATCTGTTTGGTTTCTTTTTTCTCCTGATTTATTTTTAAATTGATAGGGAACAACACTGCATAGCCACCTAGGCAGAAAACACATTCAGCCAATCATCTTGAGAAGTACCGCCCAAAAAAGTACTATTAGAATATGAAGAGTGTGCCTTGCTCTTCTAAGGAGTTTGACTAATGCCAAGGTGATGCCTCAATCCTTCACAGCAAAGGATGTTGTGGCAAGAGCAAAAAAAAAAAAGTAGAGAACCCCTTGGTTAAGTGACTTGCCCAAGTTATACTTTAGTAAGTGAGGGCCAGAAGTACTTCAACCCACATCTCTCCCAACATCAAGTCTAGCACTCTTCCAGCTATATCCTCTATGCTACTTCTACCAAGACAAAAATGAAATCATTCCTGCACTCAAGCGGCTTACCTTCCATTATTCACTAAAATCAGGTCTCTCTAACTTTTTTTGTGTGATAGATCTTTCAGACAATCTGGTGAAAGGCATGGACACTTTCCTGACTAATGTTTTCAAATGAATAAAATAAAACTCATAGGGTTACAAAGGAAACCAATTATAATGAAATACAGTTATATATGCGCATGTATATGCATCTTGAAATGTATTATACGTGCATATGATGTCTCATGTGTACATGTATATGTATGTACATAATGTATTACGTTGTGTGAATATGTATATGTGTGTATGCATGTATGTATATACACATGTATGTATATATACATACACATTAAAAACAAGCTCATGTGCTACAGGTTAAGAATTTCTCCCTTAAATGAACCTTTGGTTCTTACCGAACTATATTATTTATTGTCCCTAAACTATACCTTTGGCTATCCCACTTCATGCCGTTGCTTAAACCCTTTCCTAGCTTGGTATACTCTCTCTCTACCTTGTCTATAATCAACACAACCATGTTCCAAAGTTTAGCCCAAATACATATCTATCACACTCACACATCCTTACCTACACACAAATGGATCCACGAACATACACCAAATTAGAGGCATGTATGTATATAAACTTTGATACTCTAAGGTTTACAAAGCGCCACCAAAAATGGCTAACAATGACTAATGTGGTATAGTATATAATAAGTAAAGTAATGCCACTGGAGTCCAGAGACCTGAGCTCTAGTCCTGGGTCTATCGCTGACTAGCTAATTCTGTGATCTGGTTTAGATCACTTCACTAACCTGGGCCTCAAGGGCCTCATCTATAAAATGAGGAGATTAGATTAGACTAAGGATTGACTAACCATGGCCCATGGGCCAAATCCAGCCCACTGCTTGTTTTCATGTGGTCAATGAGCTAAGAATGGTTTTTATTTAAAATAAATAAAAATGATGGCCCATAAGCCAGAGTTTGCCAAAGCCTGGCCTAGACAGGACTATCTGTAAGGTTCCTTCCAGCTCTGAACATTTATGATTTAATACTGCCCTGGGCTCCTTTAAGAAAAATTATATTCCAAAAGAGACATTGGGATGTAAGGGCCTGGACTTAAAGTGAGGAAGAAACAAATTATAATAGCTCAAATAGTATTTCTCCACTTTTCATTTCTCTTTGTTTATATAGATTTCAGACAGCTAAAAATTACCCAGATAACTGATTCAAATGAAATTTTTATAGGAAACATATGATATTCACAGAGAAAATCTCTAGTTATTTACAGAAAGGATTCACATCAAAACACCCCCTTGGGGAGAAAAGGCATAAAAGGAGTGGAAAAAGAAATAAGCTAAATGAATACAGCCTGTGTTCCATCAAGGCTTTACTATAAGGAGTTGCTAGGTTTTGGAGGACAAGATAACTTATAAAAACCTATGTCAAGATGAGCTATGTTCTAATGCATTTCCAGTGTGTGTTGTATACTGAAGGATGGTAAATGTTACCAGGGCCTGGGGCGAGAGGAGGGGGGAATGGGAGAAGGAGGCCTGAAATTGTTACAAATAACAATGAGAGAAAAAGCTATCATTTCTGTTGTCTGAGTGTCAAAGGGAAATGAATTCTAGTTTCTGTTGGATCCCAAGTAGACTATGGGATGGCTCATGAGTGGCAATGGTTGCTGGGAGACCTTCATAGAGAAGAAGAAAGTCAAGTAGATATTGGAATATTCTCAGACCCATGTCCAGAAGCCATGTGATAGAATCGTGGATTTATCTCAATCAAGATAAAAGCAAAAGGTCTAGGGGGCAGAAAGTCAATAAGATGAGAAAAATACCAAGTCAAAAAGTCAAAGCAGAACAAGGTTGGAAGTACTTCTGGCCAGTCCTCTTGAAAAGAGAGAATTAGTGAACGGAACACACTTACGTGAGTACAATCCTAAGATGGAGAATTGTCTTCTTTGATATTTCCTGCCAAGGAAGGATGCAATTTTACCATCTGTGCCACTAAATGTGGGGAAGGGGCTGTCCTTGATTTAGGAAAACTAACAGGCAAGTAAAGTCATGAAATTCTCACGTCTCTTTAACACGTTAGTAGGCATGTTCTTAGGCTAAGTTCTTATACCTTTGTGGTAAGTTTTTAGGAGCTAAGCGGAGCAGTAGGTAGAGTATGCAGACTAGAGTTAGGAAGATTCATTCTCCTGAGATCAAATTTGGCCTCAGACATTTACTAACTGCATGATCCTGGGAAAGTCATTTAACTCTGTTTGCCTCAGGTTCCTCATCTGTAAAATGATCTGGAGAAGGAAATGGCAAACAACCCCAGTATCTCTCTGCCAAGAAAACCCCAAATAGGGTCATGAAGAGTCATACACAACTGAAAATGAATAAATAACAGCAGCAACTTAGGAATTGGGTTTGATGGTTCCAGGCCTACTTCTCCAGATTGATCGAAAAAAAAATTACAGATCTAACACATTTTTCGTGATCTAGGTTGTTAGGAAATGCGCTCCACGAAGGCAAAGAGTCTGCATCAGCTAAATTTGGGGTCTCCCTGTTTCTGAAAATAGTGTTCTGCATTGAATAGGTGCTCAATATTTATTGAATTAAAAGGGAATACCAGCTGGTCAAAAGCAACAAAGTTAACTAAGAGCTAATTAATTTAGAGAGGCAGTGGAAAAGTCACTGCCTCAAGAATCTGAGGACCTGGGGTCAAACCCTACTTCATGCTTAATACCAAGATAAGCATGGGCAAGTCCTTAAATTCTTTGGACCTCCGTTTCCTTGGCTGTGAAGTATGAGGAGGCTGGACCAGAGTCCCTGAGGTCTCTTCCCAGTCTAGACTCGTGATCATCAGATTTCACCCCTGATGACTATGTTCACCCTAGTCTAGGGGTGGAAGCACAACATTAGAGAAATATCATTTGACAGATGATATAAACCTCAAGGCCTCTCCTTATTCTCTCAATTATTAGTACAAACTCCATGGTGAACTTGCTTTTCATGACTTGCTTTGTATTTACTTACATGCTCACTAGTGTCTCCCAGTGAAATGTGAGGTACTTAGTTTGTAGATATTGTCATGTACAATCAATCAATGAGCATTTATTAAAAGACTACCCAGCCCTGGAGGATTCAAAGAAAAAAAATAACAAAACCATCCTTTTTCTCACAGAGCTCATGTTCTGTGTTCAATTGTTTCGCAGAATTCCCTTTCCTTCCCTTCTCTGTGTCAGAGAGTGGGGTGGGGGAAGGGTTGAGATATATTTTTTCATATTTATTTATTTATTTTTAATTTATGTAATAAAACAAGCATTTCCACAACATAGTATAATAAAAGATGATTGCACATGAAACTGCAAATTTATTATGTACAACTTGCAATTCCTTTTAAATACATAATAAAGTGATATTGTTGAATGACAGTGATGCAAAAACAAAGACAATCAATAAAAATAAGAGTTTTTTTAAAAGAATGTAAGCTCTTCATGGGCAAACCAGAATGGTTTTATTTTTGTCTTTGTTATGCTTCCCTCTACCCCCCTCACCCCTCCCAGTCTTTACCTTGAGAGTACTAGGTACTTGATACTGACTGAATGGATGTGAAATAAATTGAAAAAAAAGCTATCATGAGAATGAGGAAAGCCATTAGAGATAGAACACTTGGGGAAACAAATGTCAGTATGAATTTCCCAAAGTCTGCAACGTTCTTAAATACACAAAGATGGATTGCACTGAAAATAAAACTTTACTTAAAAAAATAAACTTTGGTGTTTGAAAAGAATCCATCTGCTGTTTTATTTAAGTTTAGCAGATAAGGAGAGCCAAGGAGAAGTGTTTGTGAAAAAATGTGACAGGACCTCAACCATACATGTAAGTATGATGAAGTTCTGCTCCCAGAGCCGATCTCCTCACCAAGAACGGTTGGTGCTAACGCTGGGCTCCTTCCATTCAGACTTGCTGCAACCTCTGTTCTCTTTAACAGAGGGAATATTCATTATGAGAGCTATCAGAATGCTGGTTTTGGAAGGTTTCTGGCTGATAAAATAAACGATAGATAATAAATATTATATTTAAAGAGGATAGAGAGCTGGCCTCAAAGCCAAGAAGACCTGGGTTCAAGTCCCAGCTACAGGACGTATTGACATTGTGACCCCAAGTAACTCAATTTAACCTAGCAATGCTCTAGGCAACTCTAAGACTGCTAACTCTACTCATGTAAAAAAAATTATATATATATATATATATATATATACACACATATATATGTGTATACATATATATGTATATATGTTTAGGATCCCAAGACCTGATTTCTCTTGTAATTACACAGCTCAGCAAGGGATTTAGGATTCTAGCCCTATATACCAAATAATAGCATCTACTTAAACATTATTCTAGCCCTCCTTTCCCTAGGTCGCTTCCTCCACCACATTCCTATTATTTCTAGTTCCTATATCAGGGCACACTATTCTGGAACAAAAAAGCATGGCAGATATCACTCAAGCTGAATTCCTAGAGTCATGATCCTTCATCGTCTCCTGACCCTGACATACCAGCCCCCTGTTTTCCTACCAATAATTTAAAAAATTGCATCCAACAAGTATTCTGGAGACAGTTAAACCACCTCAAAACAGGTAAGTCTTCTCAGAAAATATTACCATTTAACAAAATGAAGTACCTGCTTCGATGATTACAAGGAGAATTCTAAGAATCCCAATATTCGCCGAAAAGAGAACGGAATCCACATATCTACTAATGAGGATATGGAAGGAATGATGAGTTACAAGCTATGGCTGAGATGAAGCTGTCTAGACCACAACAGTATAAGGCACTTTGCACCCAAAAAAGGAGCTAGTGAACAGGGACAGGGACTTACTTGATTTTACTGAAGACAATGTCCACATCGGTGATTGTCACATTTTTCCCATCGATCACTTGGCAGTCCTTACAGAGTTTTGACCAGTTTTTTCCATGCATCTCTTTCCCTGTGGCTCTGGTATCTCCGTGGATAGCAAATTTCCTAAAGGCCTCCTCCAGGGCACTGAGTTCTGGGGCGGCAGCCCCCTCGTTGGTGCCCTCAGATTCCAGCGAGAGCCTTTTAGCTGATTTCTCTTTGGCAGGATCTCCAGGAGACTTGGGGGGAGTCTTGTTGGCAGCTTTGCCTGACTTGGCTTTGTCAGCCATTTTGCTGGAGAAAACAGAAAGAGAGAAGTCATTCTGTTGCATTCTCACAGATGGAAGTGCCTGAGGGCCACTTTCTTGGTTAGCCTGCTCACAGGATATAGGGAGGTCTTGTACATGCTATGGCAGGCAATCCAGGATGTGAAGAAACAAACAAAAGAGGAATCAGAACTCTTAGGAAGCGTCACCCCCGGGGCCACCATACTGTCTCCTCTTCTCTGAGGTCATGGAACAGAAAAGTAGGAGCAATGTTGTGAAAGACCTGAGTTCGAACCCAGCCTCAGACATGTACTAGCTGTATGACCCTGGGCAAGTCATTTACCCTAGCTTTCCTCATCTGTAAAATGAGGATAATACTAGCACCCACCTTGCGATGTTGCTGTGAGAATCAAATGAAATGATGATGATCACATTTACCTCAGTGCCCAACACAGAGTAGGCACAATACCAACATTCGCCTTTATTATTATTAGTAGTAATGGACTTAACCGAGGAAACAACAAACAGAATCAGAGGAGCAGAACTGGAAGGAACCTCAGAGGCCATTTAATTCAACCCCCTCATTCTGTCGATGAGGAACCTGAGCACATCCCAGACTTCTACCTTTCTGTCTCCTCTAAAGTGAAAGGAGTATATTAAAAAGGCTATCATGGGAGACACAGGTTTCCTGCCTCATCCCAGGCATCTTTTTTGGTGTAGGCCCATGATTTCATCAGTGCAAGGGAATTCCTAGTTACGAAACTTCCTGCACCAATGCGAACTGGTACCTGCTCTGCCGCTCACCATCTTAGATGGGTACCTGGGCTCCCGAGAAATTAAATGACTCACTTGGATTCGCCTTGGTCCTCCTGACCCAGGAATCTGGCCCTCTATTCACCACACCCTGGCCTTTCAATCTTTCTTTTTTTTTGAAGGGGGAAGGCAGGGTGATTGGGGTTAAGTGACTTGCCCAAGGTCACATAGCTAGTAATTGTGTCAAGGGTCTGAGTTCAAATTTGAACTCAGGTCCTCCTGACTCCAAGGCTGGTGCTCTACTCACTGTGCCACCTAGCTGCCCCCTTTCAATCTTTCTTAAGCCTCTCTTTGCCTGAGAACTTCCCTGTTAATGTATTTGGCAGACCTATGTACCTCTGACCCAACCAGAACAATTCATTACAGTCCAGATGACTGACAAAGAAATTTGGCTGACTTTGCACTTGCCAAACATTTTACACTTGTTTCAGTTGATTTAGACAAATATTCTGCATCCCCCAGTTTGTTCCCAGCCCAGATTGCCAGGGTTCCGAGGGCACCCAAGAGCTTGGGTGCTTAGGCCAAGGTGTCCTACAGTGTGATGTGGTAGACAGAGCACTGGGAAAGGGATCAGAGTCCTGGCTCTGCTCGTTAAATAGCCTTGGAAAAGCAACAACAACAAAGGTACTTAATCTTTTGAGCCTCACTTTACTTACCTATATAATGGGGTTAAAAATACTCAGGAACCTATTACACATGGTTGTTGTATGGATCAAATGAGACAATACATGTAAAGAGTTTTACAATTCTAAAGCAGTATATAAGCGTAAGTTGTTGCTATGATTCAAGTGAAGGTAAAGTCTATCTGCTGCTTTAACTACCTCTCAGAGTTATTGTGAAAATGATATTCAATATAAAAGATGTAGTGAGGATGAGAGATACTGACATTATCAAATATAAGGATGATAAATGGCCCTGCAGTTATTTAGATTTCAATCTAAGGGTATGTGTGGGGAGTAGCATAGAGAGGATTCAGGGAAAACAGGGGTGAAAATTCTGGGAAACAAATCAGTCATTTAGATTTTAATCTAAGGGTATGTGTGGGGAGTAGGGTGGGGAGGATTCAGGGAAAACAGGGGTGAAAACTCTGGGAAACAAATACATTGCTACAAAGATTGGTATCTGAAGGTCTCAGCTGAGGTATATGGAATAGATGGAGTAAGTGGACTGGTGGAAGATTATGACAATTTAAGGAAACCAGATATGAAAATGATCATATGGGAAAAATAACCAGAGAAAAAGTCTACCAAGGTTTAATCAGTAAGAGCTGTAACTAAGGTAGAACAATGAGGCTTTGTTCCAGGGCACCTAAATATAGAGGGGCCTGACTACCAAATGACATGCTCTCTCCTTCCCTATGGCTCAACATGACCTCCTTCCACTCCCTCTTCCCAAATTTACCCCATCGATAGGTGTCCCAGGGACGACTCTTCCTCCCCTATTTAACTAAATTGTCCCAATCACCCATGTTGCCAGTTATGGTTCTAAATACTACGCTCTTTTGACCACAAAGTTATTTTTGGCTTTCCTTCGGAGCACTCCTGAATCCTCAGATCATTATAGGGTACAGAAAGATATATCATTATCCCTGCCATCTTTAGGCATGTAGTCAAAACATAGAACAGCACCATTTTCTTATCTTGATGTCTACCATCAGTTCCTCATACCTAAGGAAAACTCAGCCACAGCGCAGGAGACTTGAGTTTTGACATTAGTAACTCAGACTAGCAGCAGGGACTTGCTCTTTATGGCTTGCTAGACTGACTGCCAACCACAAAGTGAGTCTTCCTTGTGCTAGGATGACAAATTTGGGAAGGTTCCCAATCAAAAACATCTGGCTCCAAACTCAAAGTTTTATAGTTGCTTCGTTGAGGAAAAAATGATTTGATATGATTAACTTGTTAATGTATTACTGAGAAATAAATAGCGTGAAGATAAACCAGAGGAAGTTAGAAAGAAGCATCCTAAGTCTTATTTTAAATCAATGCAAAAACCTATTTGGGGTTGTCTGTGCCAAGAAGTTTAAGCTCACTGCACTGCTCACTACAAGTGTTTGCTCTGAACTAATTGTTCAAACTGGAAAACTTGAAACTCCTGATAACTAGCAAAGAACAGAAGTGAAAATGAGCACACGTCGCGTTAACAATGGAAAGATGAGACAAGCAACAAGCATTTTTAACACCTTCTGTGTTCCCCGTTCTTCTATGTTAAATGGTGCTGAAGATACAAATGAAAAAAGAGACATTCCCTGCCTTCAATCAGCTAACATTTTACTAAGGGGAGAGAACACATTGCACAGAAAAATACAAAATGATGTCAATGGGGTAATGAAAAAAGGCTTTCTGAAGGAAGTGTCTCTTGAGCTGAGCCTTGAAGAGAGTCTAGGAGTTCCAAGAGGTGAGGGTGGAGAAGGAAAGAATTCCAGGGATTAAGAGGTAGAAGACCTGGGTTCAAGTACCAGCTCTGCCAGCTACTGTGTGACTATGGCACAGTCACTTAACCTCTGTGTCTTCATTGCTCCAGTTGCAAAATGGGCTGACAGAGGACAATACTACTTATATTCCCTGAATCAAAAGGAAGTGCTTCCTTAGCTGTGAAGCATTTGTATTTTGGAGGCAGTGGTGGTGTCCTGAAAAGAACACTGGGTCTCTAGTCAGAATGCCCACTCCAAGCTATGGCCCTATGTTAGACTGCTCCAGTTTTAGTTTCTTCATCTAAAACATTAGGATAATGATATTTAGAATGTCTCTCTTATAGAGTTGTTAGGAAGGAAGTAATTTGTACAGTGAATAGAGCACTGGCCCTGGAGTCAGGGAGACCTGAGTTCAAATCCAGCCTTAGACACTAGACACTTACTAGCTGTGTGACCTTGGGCAACTCACTTAACCACAATTGCCTTGCCTTCCCGCCTCCAAAAAAAAGAGATGTAATTTATAACCCTGAAAGCACTAAAGAAATGTGAACTATCATGTCAATGCCAGTGATTTAATGAATTAGTAATTGAGGCAGCTAGGTGGTACAGCAGGATTTGAAGTCAGGAAGATCTGTCTCAGACATTAACTGTGTGACCCTGGGCAAGTCACTTAACCTCTATCTGCCTTAGTCTCCTTATCCGTAAAACAGGGATCATAATACTAATACTTCCTTCACGCTGTTGTTGTAAGGTAGTTGTGAAGTGTTCTGCAAAACTTAAAGCACCATATAAATGCTAGCTATCATTATTAATCACTTAATATTGATTCTTGCATGCTGACAACCCTTTGCTTGCTGTCTGTAAGGTCAGATTACTCTTTGTTAGAAGGGGCTGGGCAAGTTCCTATGATGCCAGGTCACCAGATTTCAGAGACCATCTCTCACTCCTCTCCTACCTAAAACAGCAGACAAAGCAAACTGCTAGCTCTTCTCTGGAGTAAGCTATCTTTGAGGTCGACTCTGGCCTCTGTATTCTAGGAGTAAGCCAGGGCTAAGCAAGAAAACTTAAAGTTTACATAGCACTTTAAAGTTTACAAAACCACGTATACATATGTACATACACACATATATACATGTATACATATATGTGTGTGTGTGTATAATTTTATTCTCACAACCATGCTGTGAAGTAGATGCTACTACCATCTCCATTTTATAGATGAAAATTGAGAGTTAGGTTTAGGGTTAAGTGACTTGCCCAGGGTTACACAGGTAAGTAGATATCTGAGGAGGGATCTGAAACTAAGTCTTCTTCCAGATCCATTTTTCCTCCCACTATACTATGATACCTCCATGGCTACAATAAAGTATGTCCATTTTTCCATTTAATGTCTTGTAACTAAACTGTCCATGGGTAGGTGTTATTAACATCCTTCTTAGATCTTTGGAGACTCTTAACTGTAGAAAGAGGCTCTCTAGGTGCCTTTTCTCCTGCTTACTAGCAAGCTGAAGAGAAGGGATCAAACCTTGTTTGGGGTCAGTAGTTGGTCATTTCCTTTCCATAGGCTGGAACTCTATCATTACCAGTATCTCTAAAAGCAATACGGGCAAGTAGAAAAGGCTCCAGGTCAGGATCAGAGCCCTAGAATCTCTTTCCAGTTTTATCACTGACACCTCCTCTTCATCTGAAATAGGAGCTCCTAACACTGCTTGCCCTTTGTTTACCCCAGGGTGGCTGCTGGGCTTCTTCTGTACTTTGCCATCCTAGAAGGGAAAAGGGGCAGAAAGCACCAACCTCTACCACACACATATAGAATATTCATAACTTCTACTGGTTGGAACACAACAAGAGCAGCTTAGTATCCCTAGTATCTGATCCTACCAGGATAGACACTTTAAGTCAAGGCTCAGGAAAAGGCCATTTCATAACCTGAGTGTATTGGATCACTCTCAGACCTAGCTCCTTCTGAGGAGACCAAGAATCCTGCCCACCTCGGTAGCCCTTGAAGGCATCTGTACTACATACAACACCGTAAGACTGATCACAGAATCATAGACTTTTAGATCTGGATATTCATAACAGAATATTATGTCTGAAAGAAAGCTTGGAGAATATCTAGTCTTGCTTTCTCATTTTACAAATCAAAGCTGATGCCTAGAAGGAAACAAGAATTTATTCAGCACCCACTGTATACCAGGTACGGTGTCAAGTACTTTACAAATATTATTGCATTTGATTCTCACGACACCCCCGTGTGGAATAGGTGCTGTTATCATTCCCATTTTACAGTCAAAGAAACCGAGGCAGACAAAAATTAAGTTACTTGCCATACAGCTAGTGTCAGGACCTGAATTTGAACTCAGGTCTTCTTCCTGACTCTAAAGGCCACTGCACCACCTCACTGCTTAGAGATTGTCAAGCGACTTTTCTAAAATCAAACAGGTAAATAATGGCAACAACATTGTTCAATTATGTTTAATTTGCTCTATTTAGGATAATGGGAAAGTGAGGAATATTTTTTTAGAAATGTGTCTCTACAAAATGATTCAAATCAAAAGACCTTAGTTGAACAGGAAACTTCTCGTATGTGGACCAACTCCTTCTCTAATGACACTAGATAAATGAGGCACTGCACATCACTAACACTTCCTTTAACAAGCCTCATTCTTTCAAAGATTTGGATATAGTATATAGGATTACAGAGCAGGAAGGGACCTCCTGGGTCATCTAGTCCAATGGTCAGCTAAAGCGGGCATGTCAAACTCGAATAGAAATGGGGCCCCTTAAACGGTACATAAGACTCCCTGCAGGCTGTGTATTAACTTAGTTTTAAAATGTAATATTATCTGTAGGAGGCAGCTAGGTGGCTCAGTGGATAGAGCCCTGGACCTGGAGTCAGGAAGACGACTTTAAATCTGGCCTCAGACGCTTATTAGCTGTGTGACCCTTAGGCGAGTTACTTAACCCTGTTTGCCTCAGTTTCTTCATCTGTAAAATTACCTGGAGAAGAAAATGGCAAACCACTCCAGTGTCTTTGTCAAGAAAACCCCTGATGGGGTCACAAAAAGTTGGACACGACTCAACAACAGCAACAATATTATTTCTATTTTGTTGCATTTTTATTTATCTTGTTAAATATTTCCCAGTATTTTTAATCTGGTTCAGGCCTCACACAGGAGCACCCTCTGCCTCTATAATATCCCAGACACATGCAGCAACTGCTTGGAAATCTCCAGTGGCAGAGAACTCATTACCTGTGAAGACAGCCTGTTTCATTTTTAGACAGCTCTGTTAAAAAATTTTTCTGTATATTAAACTGAAAGCTGCCTCTCTGCAGCTTCCATTCAGTCCTCCCTTGGCCTCTGGGGCCAAGCAGAACTGGTCCAGTCCCCCTTTCACACTAGCCCTTCAAATATGTGATGATTCCAGTCATGCCCCTCCTCAGTCTTCACTTCTCCAGGCTCTAGCACAACACAGGCCAAGGGCTCTTACAATACATAGCAACTACGGCATATTCAGAGAAATTCAGGGAAACTAGATTCTGTTGGTTAGTTCTATGGAGGCCAGTGACCCCCTTCTCTTAAAACTAATATAATAGACTGGTTCCAATGTATTAGGGGTTAGTATTACCCTTAAAGGAATAAGCCAGGTTTTTGTGAGTGAGCACATTTGTTGGAGCATAAATATGGCCAATGAGTATCTTCCAAATTAATCTTTTATTTACAGTGGTTAATGTGTTGAAAAGTGGCCATGTTGAATGGCTAGAGAGCTGACCTTCAGCTCTGGCCTTCAAGTGTGACCTTGGGCTAGTCACTTAAGTCGCAGAGGGATGGTCAGATTACTTTGGTGGAGGGAATTCCTCATTGAGAATCCCAATACCAATGCAATCACAGTTTCTGGTCCAAAAAAAAAATCTGTTACCTAGTTTTGCTTTTTAAATGTTCCATTGGTTGTACATTACCAAAACTTTTTGATGTTTTTTTGCTCCAACTTTGAAGAGGTCTAAGTTTGACCCAGACCCCACTCATTGAGCATGTTCTCTGGTGTCTGTGGGACCCTGCCAGCTGCAGTACCGCAGCTGCTGGAGCCCCTGGCTGGCTATCCATCTGTCACTTGTTCCCTCGCTGCCTCCCTCAGACACATCCACAGGCAGGCAGCTTCCCCCAATCATGTTTCCAGGACAGCAGAGAGCAGGGAAAGGAAAGCAGGGAGGAACCAAAAGGCTGCCAGCATGGACAGCAGGCCTGTCATCTTGTTTCCTACTTGCATTTCTCCCCCACTTCGCTTTTCCACCAGGAGGAAGAAGAAAATAAATCACTTGTCCCAAACAAGTCCTACAGTCCCGGGGAACCGGCTAAGGAAGGAGAAGCAAGAGCTATCAGGCGACCGACTACATGATGGAAACTGGGGCCCTTTACCTTCCTTTGCACTCTCCAGTGTTTGTATACTGCATTCTCAGGAGACCTAGTTCCACCCTGGACTCAAACATCATTTAAAGGGAAAAGGGTCAAGTGTGGGTGGGAGTGAGAGCCAGATCAAGTTTCATTCAGGCTGGCAACAAACA
Organism: Phalanger gymnotis; assembly: GCA_028646595.1. Classification (NCBI taxonomy): domain Eukaryota; kingdom Metazoa; phylum Chordata; class Mammalia; order Diprotodontia; family Phalangeridae; genus Phalanger; species Phalanger gymnotis. Next base: position 293,556,472 of record CM053622.1, on the reverse strand, counting down.
GCCACTGCCTGGAAAATCCCAGGGCAGACCACTCCATCTCTTCTCTCAAAACTGTCTTGGGCCCAGAATATTTTCAGTGGTTTTTGAGAAGATAAAGAGAATATTCCAGTTTGGGATCCTTTCAAAGTCTAGCCCAGTGATTAAAGACAAACATATTTCAAAGGACTCTTGAGGCTAATTCTCTGTGAAACGCATAGACCCAGGTCCCTGTGACAAAGCCTGGATCTCTCTCTGGGCACTAACCCATTACAATTTAGACAGACTAAACCAGCATTTCTTGAGACAGGCAGAGCCCTGTGCTAGATTCTGGGTGAGATACAAATATAAATAAAATCTATTCCTTGCCCAGCTTGCATTCTGGTAGGGATATAACACAACACCAAAAACAACAAGAGATCTCAGAGAAATCCATGGAAATATACCATATTTGGGGAGAAGGGGTACAAAATAGTCATGAACACAAAACTCCTACAATGCCAAGCTTTGGTGCAAAACTCCAGCAAGGTAGGCATCTGCCTAGGGTCAACTGAACAGATGGACTCTTTTTAATATGATCTTTATAACTATATACATTTTGGATGCCATATGATTCCACCCTCCAAGGCCTGCACACATTTTGTTTTGATAGATCAGACAGTAACTTATGGAAGGAGCAAATCTCAGACTTTGGCTAGGTTCCACCAAAGCCATGCCTCCCTCTGCCCTGAGAAATCTTTTGGGAAATTCCAGCAGCCTGCTACAGTGGGTAGTCACCAGCTTTGTCTATTTGTAAGCCATTCATTATTAACTGCAGGGCAATATAAACTGAAGCCATGGGTGCCCCCCAGGAAGGTCATTCACACACTTTGGAAAACTCAGAGGAATGTAATTTCTCACATTATCTATCATAAGAGTAGCTACATGACAAGAAGAGACATGAAATCTGGCCTTCGGGGGCACACCTGCTTCTTTCACTTGGGACATTTTCGCCAAAGAAAGAAGGCAAAGAACTTGGTCTCTGCCTGTCTGGAGCACAGCAAAATATCCCACCGTGGTCATACTCTTCTCATTTTCTGCCTGTAGTTTAGATTTCTTGGCATGGTGTTTTGCCAGGTTTTAGGCAATGAGTTCTTCAGAGAAGGGCTCTTCTGTCTTTTATACAATCGACAGCCTCAATGAAGTAGATTGTATACTGTATGCCTACAGCAAGGCCTTGAGTGTGGGGAAAAAGCACCAGGATAGTTTTCCTTATGTCTCTCCTCAATTCTGATCCAACTACACCCCATCAACAGTGCCTGTGGGCACTGAGAGGGAAAGAGGAAGAAGGAAAAGGGGAAGGTGAGATTATAGGAAATAATAGGGAAAGAGGAACAAAGGGGTAGAGAGAAGCACAGGAGGGGAGAGGAGGAGGAGAGCAAGAGGGGCACACCAGGATGGCCTGCATTCAAAGGAACAAGTGGAAGTTGGGGGTATGTGTATGTGTATATATGTACATATACATATACATGTGTGTTTATATATGTATATACACATATGCATATATATACAATGTATATATAGACATTATGTTGTATAACATAGTATAATATACAATATGGTACATATACACTATATGTAATATGTATATATAGTATCATATACATAATATAGTGTATATAACATAGTAAATGGTATAGTATACAATATAGTGTGTATATATGTATATGTATATATATGAATGAATATACACACATACATATACATATGCATATTACCAAAACCCATTTCCCAAAAGACAAACTATCAAAGGATGTGAACATTGACTGGAGAATACATAAACAAATTGTGCTATGTAAATGTAACAGAATATTATTGTGCTACAAGAAACAATGAATAGGATGAGTATGGAGAAGAATGGAAAGACTTATATGATCTGATGTGGAGAGAGGTAAGCAGAGGGAACCCTCTGGAAGCCTTCCTCCATTCCTCCTGACATCAAGAGGATGCCAATGGAAAACCTGGGCTGTCATCTACCTGTCATCCCCTGCCTATCTTCTCTCTCTGTCATACATTTCCCAGATTTCTTACTGGTTTACATTGCAGCCTGCTCACACTCACACCTACCATGCATCTCAGTTGTCATCCTCTGTGTGACTGTCATTTTCAAAACAGAGTCATCTCTTAAAAAATGCTTGTTGGATTAATTGGGGAAGGGGTGCACACCACTTAAATATGTGACTATTGGCTCCACCTACTTATAAATCTAATCTTAGCCTCAAAGACCTAATAATAGGAAGGCAATTGGTCAGTCAATACACATTTATTAAGCACCTACTGTGTGCCAGGTACTGTACTAAGCTATGAAAGTGTCTTGCCTTTAAGCAAGAATAGCATGGCACACATTCTGACCTCTAAGAGGTTATGATATAACCTCTTATAATTTATAATATAATATATTATATAACATATATAATATTATAATAATAATATAACATAAATCACACCTGATTTACCCATGGTGCTGTGTGATGGGAACTAGCCTAGGACATAGGAGACGTAGTTTTAGCCCTAGTTCTATCACAAGCATCTATATAAGCTAGAACCTTATTTTGTCTGGGCCTCGGTTTCTCCACATATAAAATGAGGTAGTTGGACCAAATGATCTCTGAGTTCCCTTTCAACTCAAAGACTCTGATTCATTATTTTGAAGGGTGATTGAAGATGTGTTTATAGAAGGAAAGGGTTTCTACATTAATTTTATTGTTGGTTTAGACTACATTTCCCCTAATCCCTATCTCTACCTCATCCCATCTACAGAGTCTGTTTACTTGAAGTTAAAGTAGGTATTAAAAATGAGGTAAGCTTTGGACCTGAATGGCCTACTGATTGTCAGTTGTGTGCTTATGGATATAAAGCTTCCTCCCAAAAGCAGATTTTAAAAAATAGAAAAAAGTTTCCCTAAACCACCTGTTTGAATCTAGCACCCATCACACAGTACCTCCAGTACTCCCCACACACACATACAAACAAAACCAATTAAAGCTGCTGATATGCACTGGCTCTTTTCACAAAAAGTCCTGCAATTCAACCAGTTCTGAATTCACCTAATTAGAATGTCACTGATCTGCTTTCTTTCCACAAAGCAATTAGTGAATACTTTTTGGGTCCTGCTCTCCAACCAGCTCTGAATTCACTTACCTGTTTTATCACCTACCCCACATGGTTCCATGATAATACCATAATCAATTATATCATAATCAATCAAATACCATCATCAAGTCACTTAACTTCTTTGGGCCTCAGTTTCCTCCTAGAAAGTGAGTCACTGGCCCTTAATGACATTAAATCCCTTCTTTTTGCCAGTCTCAAGGCAACTAGTGGTGTAGTAGGCAGAGAGAGCTCTGGGCCAGAAGTCAGGAAGAGCTGAGTTCAAATTCAGCCCCAGACACTTACTAGTTTTATGGCCCTGGGTAAGTCATTTAATCTCTCTCTGCCTCAGTTTCCTAGACTGTAAAATGGGGACAATAGCACTTACCTTACAAGGTTGTTATAGAGATTTAATGAGATGATATTTGTTAAAATCACTTAGCATAGTGCCTGGTACATAGTAGATGCTATATAAATGTTTATTTCTAGAACCCCCAGCTAAAAATCTATGTCTCTAAGATCTATTCCCCAATAGATAGGTAATAATTGTAAACTATAAAGAATCATATGAAATCATGGTCAAAATAACTAATAATAAAGTAAATGAAAAAGTTTCTCCTTCCAAATTATAAAGATGGCAAAACAGGAGCAGAGTTGGAGAGAAGGTAGAAATAAGGTCATATCACACACTGTTAGTGTCACAGATTGTGACTTGGCCCAACCAGTTTGGATAAAAAACAGAAGGTATGTAAGACAAGTGCCTAACCTGTCCATTTGACCCCGTGATCTGAAATGTGGTCTTTGTATCTACACTATCTAGCAGAGGGTGCACATGGATAAATAAAAGTGCACATGGATATTATTGTGGAGCAATGTGGGGTAGATGATAAAATAATTAACTGAATAGAATGGCTCAAGTAAGTCAAAGACTGTGAGAGAGAAAGGCCCCTTCATGTGCCAAAATATTAATAGCTGTATGTTATATGACAACAAAGAACTGGAAATAAAATAGATGCCCACTGATTGGGGAATGGCTGTGTAAACATTATTGTGCAGTAAGAAATTATGAATGTGAGGAATTCAGATAACTATAGAAAGATGTACATGCTCTGGTATAGGGTGAAATAAAACCAGAGAAACAATATATACCTGACTATGACAAAGTAAATGAAAAGATCACTCAAAGAAAAAAGATTATCTCTAATTTACTTGAAAAACCAATAATGATCCTAAGAAGACATGCAAAAATTAACCTCCTTCTTCTGGAGAACTACTAAAGGCAAAATGTGAAACATAGTCAATGTCTCAGTTGTATTTACTTAACTGTCAACTTAACTTTATAACTCTTTGTTACAAAGTAGCTTTTAAATAAGGGTATGGAACATATCCAGAAATGATAGTAATTTTAAAGAACCCCAAGGATATCATGAAAGACTTAACCAAAATGCTAAAATCCAGGTATGTTATGACTTCAGCACTACTTTGATAAGCCAGTCTTATCACCCTGTCCAAAAGGAAATGAGATTATTGTAGCAAGACTTGTTTTTGATGAACCCATGTTGGGTCTTCTGGCTCCCAAGTGCTCATAAATCATTCCTTAGAGAGAATCAGTTACTTGTCCTTGCTTCCATGGATTATACAGGTCTCTAGCTTCTAAGTTGGTTGATGATTTCATTTGGGGCCATATCAATCTCCTTAGACAGCTTTCCTTTTATCCCTCTCGTTGAAATAATTGTTTTTCTGTCATTAGAATTTCATTCTTGACAGCCTTCTATCACTTGGGCTGACTTCTTATGTAGAATCTTGAGCTATACATGGGCTTCTTGCTATATCTGTACTTCCAAATGTGGGGTACCTGTAAGACTGCCCATAACTCCTTCTTTTCATCTACCATGTTACTCTAAGTAGACTTGGTAATACCTCCCAAGGTTCTCACCCTTTCTACTATAGCAACTACTTCCTTCTCAAAGGAATGATTGGTTCCCTTTTTAGTTTCTTCAACTTTAGAAAGAATGAAATGGCTACTAAAGCCAGTCAAGAACTTACTGACTTCTTTGCCTGTGGAGCTCTGCCAAAAGACCGCCAATGATGTGCAGAAAGTTAAATTGTTCCATTCAAAATTTCCCTCTAAATCTTCCTTCTTAGCCAGACGTGTGATGTGCTGCTAAAAATTATTATCTATTTTTTGCTTCTAATTGGGCAGTCTGGTACTAGATGTGGTATTTGGCTTAGCTGTTGTATGTGAGTAATTTTCATTTCAAAAAAATCTGATTTTTTTTATTCTGAACTTAATGAACACCAAATAAAAAATTTCCATATACAAAGTAAATAGAAAAAGAGAATTGTACATGAAACAGAGAAACTTAGGTACAGTTTGCTTTTCCTTTTAAGTATATAACAAATTCAACACACAACTTTCAAAGCCACCCTGCTTATCTGTGATTTCTTTGTAACTTCCTTTAAACAAAAACAAAACTTCTATGCATTTAAAAATGCTTTTATGACTTTCCTTTTTCTTTTCAGATACCCTATTACTAGCTTCCTCTCTCCCCTACTCTGCCACTTCCATGTGAAAACAACAACAACAACAAAAACCCTTTGTAGCAAACATATAGTCAAACGAATAAATTCTCTATTTGGGCAATTTTCTTGCTCCTATTCCACTTTCAGTTTATAGCTCCCTTGATCAAATTTTCAAGTCTTCAGAAGAAAGTGTTTCTCAGCTTGTTTGATATACTCCATTCCTAGCCAAAAGCTAGTCATTTCTGTACCTTAAGCCCTATTCTAGAAGTCCAAAAACTTGTTCCTATTTTCAACTAGCAACACTGCTGAAAATAGCACCTGTACCCTAAATATCTGCTGTTTTTAGCCTAGGGATTCTGGAATCCCTAAGGATACTTTCTAGGTTCTTAACTCAACATGAATTACCAGAAATACTGTAGGTATCAGGTATTAGGTGTAACAACTCTTAGGAGGTTTTCTGTCATCCCACATACATGCCCTGGGAAGACAACCTGCTTCCCATATTCCTGTTAGGGTGATTGGGAGTCAAGTCCCTGTGTCTCATGCAAGGTGTCTCCTGGGTGGTCCCCTGATATCTTGGGATAAGGCTACACAGGTGCTACCAGCACCTGTAAAAGATTCCCTCCTGCCTCGACCCACTACCCACAATGATGAGTACAATGCCTGGCATACAGAAATAATAAATGCTCGTTCACTGGTTCATTCCTTCACCTTTTCCCCATCAGCATCTATTGGAAGTAAAACATTATATCCCTCTGATGCTCCCTACTCTCATCTCTTATCCACTTTTCTTTAATAAAACATATCCTTTTTTCCCTTCTTTTTTTGGGTTTTGTTTCTTCTTTCTCATGATTCATTCCATTGGTTATAATTCTTCTTTACAGCTTAACTATTGTGTAAATAAGTTTAATGAGAAGGTATATGTAGAACCTATATTAGATTACATGTTGTCTTGGGGGGTGAGAGGGGAGAAGAGGGAGGGGAAGAAAATTTGGAACTCAAAAAACTGTGGAACTGAGTGTTGTAAACAAAAAATAAATTAAAAAATAAACCATATCGGTTTTTTCTCCCATTTCACTATGGAATTCCTCTTTGGAACAGTCTCTTTATTGTTTAAGAACTCCTCATCACAGATTTTATCCTATGCTTAGCACGCTGTCTGGCACATAGTAGGTGCTTAATAAATGTTGATTGATTGATCTTATACTTATCATCTGGAACTCAAAGAAATTTGGATTCCTTCTGAAGACACTGAAACTCTGACTCCCCACTATAAAACTCTGGGTGCTCATTCTCCTCCCTGCTGCCCTCCACACTGTCCTCTCTCCCCTGCCGCAACACACGCTGGGTCAGGAGAAAGCATAGCCATATCTCTTGCTGATTACAGACTTTCTCTTTGCTATCATAACTAAGTAATCACTTGTCCTTTGAGGTTTATTCCATCCAGCTATACAATTGAGATTAACCTCTCTTTCTCCAAGCCATTTTCACTCTTTTCCAAAGCAGTTTAATGCTCACTTTTATTCTTTACCCCAATCTCTGTCTTTATTGTCAAGAACTTCACCATACAAGCTCTTGGCCTCCCAGTACATGCCTCCTCAACTCCTTAACAATTAGTCTGGCAGTTTGCCTTTCCAGACTCATCCCTCTCATTCACATGTTCTGCATTCCAGACAAACTGACCTTTATATTACTCCCCCTTTCATTCCACCCCTAAAATACTTACCCCTCCTCCAGATACTTCCCCCTTTCTACAGAAGTCACAAAGCTACCTAGTTTCTCAAGCTTGGAGTCATTCTTGATTCTTTCCTTTTGATTCTTTCCTTTCCTTTCCCTCCCTCCTCATCACATCCCAGTTGTTGCCAAGTCTTGTCTATCCCATTCCTATATTTCCCACAAAACTTCAGTTAACCAGAATGCCTTGGATTTAAAAGATTCTTGTTAATTGCTTTGTCCAGGAATGCGGGCTAGAACATCCTTTTTACTTCCTATTTTCGTTGTTTGTTGTTGCAAATCTTTCTAAAATGTCCTAGTGTGCTTTCTTTCCTCAATAAATACAACATAATAAAGATGAGTGCATCTCTCATCCCCATTCAGAAACTTACAGTGCCTCCAACTTCTCTGAACTCGCCCATAGTTGTAGGTGTACATTATTGAGCTGAAAGTGTTTTGGCCCCAGGACATCCCCTGGAAGCTGTTTTTTTGGACCAAATCCCAGTTAGAAATTTATATTCTTGTCATCTGTTTCTTTCTTTGACAAATGGAGCACCCACAAAAATCTGATTGATTAATGTCACTGAAGATTTATTTATCACCCAACAAAAGCATTGCAACACACTCACTGGGAAACAGTAATATAGACATAAACGTTCATGGGGATGTAAGGTTCTCATGAGAAAATAACACAGACCGATTGTAGATATTTCAGTGGAACACTTAAGTAGGATAACATTTAAGACTAAAGGTGAATGGTGTATTGGGAGGGAAAGGAAACATTGGGTCGATAGGCAATAGTCTTTTTATATCATACTCTTTCGAGAAAAGTGTTGTACAGAGATTCCCTCTACTTTTCACTTCCCCTTTTCTACCCCTACCAAATGTCCTTGACATTTATTCTGGCTACCCTCATCTTACTGGCCCCCTCACCTTCAGAGATTGCTTGGGAATCAGCAATCACCTATATCTACATGCTTCTGACTGGGGATCCTTTGGACCCTTAGGATCATCCAAAGACTAGGTAGGATTTCCTGGCATGTCTTTTTACGATGAAGTCCTTCCTCATCCTTTCCTTATGGCCTCCAGGGCTACTGAAGCCTCTCCAAAGTTCAGATTCTAGTCCACAGTTATTATGTATGTGACATACTACTACTCAACAATACACACATAACGAGTAGTAAGCCACTGAGCGTGAGCCACCAGAGAACTTCTAGCAGCAACTTAATTGTCAGGAAGGAGCCCTCAAAATTAAAGCATTCACGAGAAGCAAATAGATTTGGCAATGTTTCCATAATCTAGGCCTGGGATCAAATCCCTGATGACATTTCTGATGCTTAGGCGGTGTTATTAAATCAGTTGCATCATCCCCACTTTTCTAATAATTTCCGTAAAGCAATTGATTGCTCTTCAGACTGGAGATAAACATTATCTTTTATCCCTTGTTTCAGATGGAACGACCAGGGGACACCAATGCCTTATTTTTATTAACAGGAAAGCTTTTTTCCAGTCTGATGCAATCTCTCTAGCCAAAGGGAGAGGGGCAGTCTCAGATATGGATGGCTTTGTGTGATCTATTCTGATAAGCAGTACTCATTAGAAAAGGAGAGGATACACAAATGAAGCATTATAAGCACATTTTTCAGATTTTTGAGCACATACACACACACCTGAAGGGTAGCTTGTGGTGAATATTTGCCACATTCTTTACCAATTAATTATGAGAAACCTAAAGAGGTTTGGGGAGGGAGTGATAGGGGAGACCTGAGGATAGGAAAAAAGTGAAACAGGAAAGTAATTCAAAGATCTTTCACAAATTCCTAAGGGAAAGACCTGACTCATTTCTGGTAACCACAGGCTTGTCACTCCTTTAGCGGATAGGAGCAATTACAAAGGTCTACATGTAACTACCTCCTCAAGATCCATAAGGCCACCACGTCCACAGGCTACTAGAGTAGTACTGGGGTCCTCTATTTGGCTAAAGGGAGTGGTGGTGGTAGTGGAGGTGGGATTACAATGTGCTCAAGTATGCCTTAAAGTAAACTGGGAAAACCCCTGCTGAAGTCAGGAGTTGTATAAGCATGACTGGTCAAGAATGTTGTAATGGGGTATTCCTTTTCAAGTATGACTGGAAGTAGATGGCCTCAGGCTTCCCTTTTAAAACTCTGATTCTATAACTAATAAAAAAAGGTCAGAGATCAAAATAAAAATAATCTGAAAACCAGGGAAATAAAATAAAACTATTGGCATTAAATTTGCAGTATAGTAGAAGGAGCACCGGATTTTGAATCAGAAGAGCTAAATTCCAACTACTTAGTGCTGCTATTCTGATATTACCTGGAACAATTCAATTAATATTAGGCTTCACTTTTCTTATCTACAAAATGAAAGGACTAGAATAAGTCATCTCTAAATTTTCTTTTAAGTTCTAAATGCTATGAAATATTTTTCTACCTTGATCCCCATTTAGTTTGTGTCTATTCACTTGACAAAAGACCAGGCACTTCAGAGGCCAACTAGTCCAACCCCCGTTTTACGGGTGACAAAACTGGCACTATGGAGGTTAAGGGACTTGAGCAAGGTCATACATACAAGTGTTAAAGGACTTTATAACATTCAGAGCCATTTCATTAATGCAGTGGAATAGAGTCTCCTAGTTTCCTGTCCTTGGAATTCTCCAAGTAAGTGCTCATGAGGTAAGTCATAGACTGGATTCACACTTAAGGTTAGAGTTGGCCTTTCATGACCTTTGATGTTCCCTTTTGTCCTGAGAATTTTTTGATTTGAAAGGATCGGCTCTTTCTGGGCAGCATGTGGTAAGATGGAAATTCTAAACCTATCAGAATACACACGGCCAGGGAAAGGAGATGCACATTTGGGATGGCCAAATGCATTAATTAGTAAAGCAGAAGGTCACTAGTACAACTACTAAAGGTTGGGTAGTGGAGGGGATAGGAGTAGTGGGGGCAGACTCCAAATACAAACAGAAGGTTATTAGAGCCGGAAGCTCAACAGGAAGACTGCTGAGCAGCTCAAGACCAGGCTGAGTACACCTGCACAAGTGAAAGACCTTCTAAAAATCCCATTTCTACTGCAGTTCAACAAATATTATTAATGCCTATTGGATACAGAGTATTAAGCCAGGTTCCAGGGGAAGTACAGATGGGGTCACAAAGAGTCAGACACAGCTGAAAATGACTGAACAAAAATAAAAACTGTATAAGAGACCACAGAAGAAATTAAACCTCTATTATAGTTTTTTCAAAAAAACTATATAATTAGTTTAATAAGCTAACATCCCCTTTTGCATTTCTTTTTTTTCCTTCTGTATATTTTTAAAAGTCTTTTACTACCCCAATCCCCTTCATTTCAGTTGTGTCTGACTCTTCATAACCCCATTTGGGGTTTTCTTGGCAAAGAAACTGTAATGGTTTGCCATTTCCTTCTCCAGCTCATCTTACATTTAAGGAAACTGAGATAAACAGGGTTAAGTGAGTTGTAAAAGGTTATACAGTAAAGTGTCTGAGGTCAGATTTGAACTCAGGAAAATGACCTGACACTCTATGCACTGCACCACCTAGTTGCCTGATAGTTTTTGTAGCTTCCCCTTTTCTACCTCTACCAAATGTCCTTGACATTTAGTCTGGATACCCTCACCTTACTGGCCCCTCCCCTTCAGAGGTTGCTTGGGAATCAGCAATCCCTATGACTACATGATTTTGACTGGGGATCCTATGGACCCTTAGGAGCATCCAAAGTCTAAGCAGGATTTCCTGGCCTGTCTTTTTATGATGAGGTCCTCCCTCATCCTTTCCTTATGGCCCCCGGGGGCTACTGTAGCTTCCCTCTTTTTGTATCTTGAAATGTTTGTGTTTGTTGATTAAATTTAAATAAGAAAATGATTATTTTGAGAATTGGCATTACTTCACAGATTGGTACTCAGGTTCAAATGAAATAATAAATGTAAAATGCTTTATAGCTTTAAAAATAAAGCTATTGCATTTAGTCTGTCTCAGAAGAATAAAAACTGAGACAGGAGCTTAAAGAGACTCAAAGCTTATTCAGTTCCATGACTGAGAAAAATGCCTTGGGCCTAAATCCAAGGAATCATCTTGAGTTAGGCCTTTTTACAATGGTGCAAATTTAATCAGTTGGGAATTATTTTTTAAGCATCAGACTATTTAGTCTTTTGAAAAGGTAGATTTGTATTTTTAATGTGAGGGCTGCATCTCAGAATAAAACAGAAGTGGAGTGTTCTGGGTTTAATTAGTTCTCCTCTATAGATAGGTGTACTTCCTTCCACTCCACCTCCCAGCATGAAGATTCAGAACACAATTTATTTCAGAGATGACTGATTAGAAGCATCTACACCAGACCCTTCAGTCAAAGGCCACACTTGAGGACCTAGAGGGCCACATGTGGCCTCGAGGCTGCAGGTTCCCCACCCTTGAACACAGTAGGATTGGAAGGACAAGAAAAATAAAATCCTTGGATTTTCTTACTCTGAATGCCCCATAATGAGGACTTTTGGAGGATACTAGGAATAACTTCCTATTTGACCAGCAGGAGACTGGGAACAGAGAACAAATAATCTAGAGAAAAGAGTGGGCTTAGAATAAGTTTTTGTTTTAAAACAAAAGGGCTCTCAGCAAGGTGAAGTTAAAGCAACAAAATGGATTTAGAGCTGGAATGGACCTTAGAGGTCATCTAGTCCATTCTCTTCATTTTGGACTGGAGGACATGGAGGTCCAGAGATATTCAAAAGCCTTGCCCAAAGCTTACACAGGTAGTGAGTATACATGAGCCCAGATGCTCTCATTCCAAAGTCAAGTTCACGGTTTGCCTTTGACATATTCTGACTATAATGTAAATAAAGTAAGTAATGTACGTAAAGTAAGACGTGTTGACCTTTCAGCCCTAAGCAACTATCTAATACTGTAAGTTGAAAAATGATTGCATATCTATACCTGGAGAGAGAATTTCTTCGTTAAGAGTAGCTTATGCCAATGAAATCACAGGTCTGGCAAAAAAAAAATCCCCCAGTACCTAGCACAATGCCTTCCCCAATATGTCTTCAACAAATACTTTGCTAATGGATAAATTTTTGTTCCTACTGGGAACAAAAGGTTAGCAGATGCCAACTGCATCTTCAACTTCAAATGCTAGCAATAAATACTAGATGGTGGGATATCCTAATTTCAAATTGCGCCTCCAAAAACTAAGGAGAGGGATATAGAATCATAAGCAGTCAAAGATGGAGATGCAGATTCTAGGGGACGAGGACCTCTTACTCACATCAGCCACTAAGGACATTTTGTAGGCCTTACTGACTCCTCTTTATGCTTTTGATCAAGATTTCTCTCCTACGTTGACCCAAAATATGACAGAATTTTCAGCAGCAATTTGGGGGTTTCTAAACGGCTTTCCTTCTCTACATGTAAATACAGTAAGACTGTGCAGAAAGGAAATAATTTTTTTAAAAGGCCCCCTGTAATTTCTTTCCTCTTACCTTCTTGTTTTTCACCTAGACCTATGAGATAAGATTTCTTCTTACCAATAAAAGTTACTGGTTATTATGCTTAAAGTATTTTTGATATTGTGGCAGTGTAATGATAGGAATGCAAAAAAGGTCACTCTCTGGAGTGGTAGGATAAGGATCATCACATGCCTGAGTCAGAAGAGAGAATCGGATGTTCAATGGAGCTGAGAATGTGTGTTAGGAAAGACATGACCAGACAGTAGGGCCCATCTTTTACTTCTGCTGTACAAATTAGTTAAGAAGCAACAGTGCCCCTCAGAACATAGAGTTGTAACTTTAGGTTGCAATTTTTATAGAAACTTTTGTTCAAAAGTTCTGGGAGTTGCTCTTTGAAATAAGAGACTGTCACTGAAGTTCAGAAAGAGCTAATGAAAAGCTACCAGCCATCCCAGGCCATTTGGATGCTGGATCAGCTATGATCAGACCCTAGCCTAAGGTCCTAGGTTTCACCTAAGTGGTGGAATTTGCCTTGAAAAGCCATTAACATGTCGCCTTCTGGCAAACCAGTCCAGTCAGAGAGAAATAGTTCAAAGCAGAGAACAAGACTTCTCTGTAGTCACAGGTATCTTTAGGGAGAGTGAAGAAGGAGATTGTAGTGTCAATTTAGGGTAGCCCAGGGAAGGGATCTTTCCGAGCCACCTGAGGAAGCACCTTCTTCAACTTGGTTTCTTCAGAAAAGACTGAGGTAAGTAATAAGAGGTGTGGGGGTAGGGGAGGGAGAGAGCCAAGATAGCAGAGAAAAGGTAAGGACTTGCCTGAGCTCTCCCTAAAACTCTTCCAAACAGCTTTAAATACTGTCCCCAAACAAATTCTGAAATGGCAGAACCCACAAAAGAACAAGGTGAAACAATTTTCCAGCCCAAGGCAACTTAGAAGATTGGCAGGAAAGGTATGTTGCACCCTGGTGAGGGTTCCAGTGAAGGTTGTACTCCAGCAAACCAGCAGCAAACCTTGGGAGCTACTAAGTTAGTGGCAGCAGTGGTGGTTTCTGAACCTCTCAGCCCACAGACTGTAAGGGGGTCAGACAAATGGTCAGAAGGAGATTACAGAGGTCCCTCTGCTGGCACCAGGGGCAGGACTCCATTGTTTTGTACATACTTGGATTTGAGTCATAGTTCTCAGTCCCAGGGTGAGGAGGTGCATTAGCACACCAGAGCTTGTGGTCACAGGAGAGGTAGGACCCTGGTCACAGTTCCAGGGTAGAAAAGAGTTCTTGCAGTAGCTCACAGACCAGTGCACAGTACAGGAAAGTAGTAAACATCTCTCCCTAGATCATCTCATCTGGGAAGAGCTGAAAACTTATAGGTCCCCAGAAAAAAAAAAACCTGAATCTTGGGACAGTGACTCCTCCACTCTTGAAGCAGAGCCCCATTTTAGCTCGGAGTTAAAAGTAAAAAAAAAATAGACTGGAAAAATGATCAAGCAGCAGAAAAAAGTCCTGACAAGAAAGTTACTATGGTGACAGGGAATACCAAAACACAAACCCAGAGGAAGACAACAAAGTCAAAACTCCTACATTTAAAGCCTTGAAGAAAAATATGAATTGGCCTCAGGCCATGGAAGAGCTCAAAAAGGATTTTAAAAATCAAGGAAATGAGGTAGAAGAAAAAGTGGGAAGAGAAATGAGACTGATAAAAGAAAATCATGAAAAAAGAGTCAATGGCTTGGTAAAGGAGGCACAAAAAATACTGAAGAAAATTACACCTTAAAAAACAGAATAGGCCAAATGGTAAAAAAAAGCACAAAAATCCAAATGAAGAGAAGAATGCCTTGAAAAACAGAATTGGACAAAGGGGAAAAGAGCTACGAAAATTCATGGAAGAAAAGAACTCTTTAAAAGGTAGGACTGGACAAATTGAAAAGGGGGCACAAAAGCTAATTGAAAAAAAATAATTCATTCTCATATCTTCATTAATAAATGAAGTTAGAAGGAATATACATAGACAGAGGTCACAGGGGTGAGGTGAATATGATGAGATGATTGTGTAAAAAATTGAGGGGTGAGAAAGAAAAGGCACTGGGAAAAGGGGAAAGGGAGAGATAGAATGGGGTAAATTATCTGATATAAAAGGGGCATGAAAGAGCTTTACAGAAGATGGGGGAATTGGTGGGGGGAGCACATGAACCTTACTCTCATCAGAACTGGCTCAAAGAGAGAATAACACACATACTCAATTGGGTGTAGAAATCTATGTTACATACAGGATAGTACAAGGGGAAGGGGAAATGAGAAGGGGGAGGCAGTATGCTGATAGAAAGAAGGGTGGAATAGGGGATGTAAAAGTCAGAAGCAAAATACTTTTGAAAATGGACAGGGTGAAAGGAGAGCAATAGTAGAATAAACAGGAGGAAAACAGGATGGAGGGAAATACAATTATCCCTTCTACATCATGACTTACCCCATTGCAGTTTCGACATATTATGGGTTGGCATAAGAAATTAAATCAGAATTTGTGGGGAGTTTTACAGAAGCCACAGATGACATGGAGGCCAGCAGAAGATACAGAAAAGTATTTTTACTTAACATTGAACCTACATTTAGCCTATGACCGAATACTTAACCCAAATTTTACAATAAGGTGCCTTAAACACCCCATAAAAGACAAAATTCAGACTTCTCTGGTACAAAGGGATGGCCAAAAATTCTTGTACAGATTTTCCAGGTTGCAGAGGCATCACACCCTTAACCCCCGAAATGTGGAAGGGATAACTGTACATAGTAATCATAACTGTGAAAAAATTTTATAGCAAGTTTCTCTTATAAAACCTCATTTCTCAAGTATATAGAGAACTGAGCTAAATTTATAGAAATAAGAGCTATTCCTCAATTAATAAATGGTCAAAGGATACAAACAGACATTTTACAGATAGAAGTCAAAGCTATTTATAGACAGATGAAAAAATGCTCTAAATCACTATTGATTCGAGAAATACAAATTAAAACAACTCTGAGCTACCACTCCATACCTATCCCAGTAAACAATATTATAGAAAAGGGAACTGACAAATGTTGGATGGGCTGTGGGAAAATTAAGACACTAATGCACTATTGGTGAAGTTGTATTCCGATTGAATCATTCTGTAGAGCAATTTGGAACTATGCCCAAAGGGCTATAAAGCCATGCATACCTTTTGACCAAGTGATACCACTACTAGGTCTGTATCTCAAACAAATAAAAGAACAAAAAGGATATGTACAAAAATATTTATAGCAGCTCTTTTAGTGGTGGCAAAGAATTGGAAATTGAGGGGATATCCATTAATTGGGGAATGGATGAACAAGTTGTTGTACATGATTGCATATGTGCATGATGCTACAAGAAATGACAAGTAAGATATTCTCAGAAAAAACTGATCAGGTAGTTGGCACAATGGATAGAGCACCAGCCCTTCCAGGAGAACCTGAGTTCAAATCCAGCCTCAGACACTTAACACTTACTAGCTGCATGACCCTGAGCAAGTCACTTAACCCTGATTGCCTCCCCCACTCCCAAAAAAGAAAGAAAAAAGAAAAAACATGAAAAGATTTACATGAACTAAGGTAAAGTGAAATGAGCAGAACTAGAACATTGTGTAGAGAAACAGCAATATTATGTGATGAACTGTGAATAACTTAGCTATTCTCAGCAATACAATGATCCAAGACAATTCTGAAAGATTTGTGATGAATAATGCTATCCACCTCCAGAGAAAGAACTGATGGAATCTAAATGAAGATCAAAGTATACTTTTTCTTTTCTTCATTTTTCTTGGTTTTTTTTTGGTCTGAGTTTTCGTTACATGGAAATGTGTTTTACATGATTGCACATGTATAACCTGTGTCAAATTGCTTGCTTTCTCAATGAGGGGAAGGGAGGAGAGGAGGGAGGAAGAGAGAGAATTTGGAGTTCAAAATTTGAAGAAAAAAATGTTAAAATTGTTTTTACATATGATTGTAAGGGGGGAGGAATAAAATATTAAATCAAAAAAATAAGAATAAGACAAAACTCCTTATGCTATATCAAACCATAGCTAAAATGGTGTTGCTGAGGTAACTATAGAAAAATTTATTAAGGACCTATTGTATGCAGAGCACTAGGTCATGTGTTTGGACAAATGCAGTTTAGCTAAGACTGGGTCTCTGCTCTTGTCAAGCTTACCAGGAGTCTATTAAGAGAGATCAGTCACTAACACAGCTCTAATGCATCATTGTGCATGATAAGTACATTAGAGGGTGACCACCCAAAATGCTGTGAGTTAAGAGGGAAGGCATCACCAACTTTGAAGAGACAAAATTGGGCTTCCTGGAGTAGGTGGGATTTGAATGAGGCTTCATTGAAAAGGGAGTGATACAAAGGGTGAAAAAAGGAAGGCATGAAGTTTCAGGCACTAAGAAAATCATAAGCTAAGTCACAGAGGCAGAAAATCCATGTGTATGTGGGGTGTAGTGTACTGTTGTCCACTCAATTCAGCGTGTGTGGCTGGGAATAAAATGACTTAAGTCTACAAAGAAAAAGTGACTCCAGACTGTGAAGTCCATTGAACACTGGGCAGATGAGTTGTAACTTTGACAGACAGTAAGGAAGCTCTGAATATGCAGAGGAGTGATTTCATGTGGACATATTTAAGATTTGTCTGGCAACAATGTGAAAGATGGATTAAACGGTGGAGAAAACGAAGGCAGGAGAATGGGTTGAGAGACTATTGCAATAGTCCAAAGCAGTAACAAGGGATTGTACTGGGCAGTTAATGATGGAAATAGAAATCTGTTTGGATCTGTTTCACTGCTTTTGAGATTTCCTTTTTTTTCCACTTCAGTCATTTAATAAAATTCCAAATTCCAATCTTATCTTGGGTCACTGAGCCAAGGGACCCCTAGAGAATAGGTGCGGTGGTAGCATGGCTGTCCCCAGTACAGGCGGGACATCCGGTGTTGAGGGAGCTGGAGATGCCAGTGATGGAAGCTCAGGATAAGGATAGAAGGTCACCTGTGATTGCAATTCTTCCCTTTCTGGGTGTTGTGTTCCAAGACCCTACAGTGAGAGACAAAGTCATAATGTGGGTGATAAGTAGTGAGTCTGCCAAGGACTAGAGACAGATTTATCTCTGTTTCAGAGGAAAGCCATATGTAAATCATCCTGAGTATTGTCACAGGGGCTGGGACAAGGACTAGCAGCTCCTAGAGAGGGTGGTGTGGGGACTTGGAGAATGTTATAACTGGAAAAGACCTAAGGTCATTTAATGCAATCTTTTTTTGGCAAATAAGAGAGGTGAAACATGGCCCAAGGATTCTGCTGATGAAAACAAAATTGAGTGGAAGGGGAAAGCCTAGAGATTTCTTCCTTACTCTAAGCTACTGTTGGTTTTGCTACCACAGATAAAGAAGTGCGAAATGGAGAATGGGTAGGAATATCCAGTCTTATGTAGCATAAGATGAGGAAAAAGAGGAGAAAATTCCCATGTCATACACAAATCAGAGAGAAAAGGAGTAGCCATTGAATGTTTCTGGTAGTCATTTAGTGTAGACTTAGGCAGGGTATATGTCTGGTAGCAGCAAGGGGGAAGAAGGAGGAAGATTGCCTATTTTAACCTTACAGCTATGCCTATGATAATATGCAACCAGCTTATAAATTAACATTATCAGAGTCCAGTTTCAAAATTTTTTCCCTTAAAAATACCAGTTTAAGCAAAAGATTATTGGAAAAATACAGAATTTTCATGGTTATGAAGAGAAATTAGCCTTTTACTACACATATTATTTTTCTTTATGTTTTCTTTATTTTTACATACAATTATTATCTCTCTCCCCCACTTAAATTATAATAATCTTCTAAGGCATCACTGATTTAAAGCTATAAGAGACCTTAGAGATTATACATTCCAGCTCCCTCCTTTTATCATAGTGAGAAGAAAAACCCACAACAAACTATATATGAACAAGCTAATATTTGGCAGAAGCTTTCATAATAAATAAAAGTAAAGCAAAAATGTCCCTTCTCTCCATTATTATTTTGCACCACTCTGGAAATTTTAGCAAAGGCAAGACAAGAAAGCAAATTAAAAGCATAAAACCTGATAAAAAGGAAGCAAAATTATTCCTAATGCAGATTGCATGACAGTTTAATTTTTTAAAAAAACCTCAGAGACTCATTAAAGAAACAAAGTTCAAAACCTATAAAAATCATGAGATTTCTAGATAGGAATAGCAAAATCTTATCTAAGGTTTTGCTATTCCTTGGAAGAAAGAGTAGAAATGGAAATCTCATACAAAATAACTATAAAATGCATAAAACATCTAGGATCCAATCTACCATGACACACATAAGAATAACATAAACACAATTACAAAATAAAAAGGGAAGAGAAGTAATTCTTTACAGATTAATTTCTATACCAACAGGTGTTGGTAGCTTGATTGGTAAAAATTAATCTATAAATAATTTCTCTTCCTTTTTTATTACTATAAATAACTAGATAAAATAATACAGGAATAAGAACCAGATTTGGGATTTCATTGGTATAAGTAAAAATACTCAAATGAGGAAACTCTCTCTATCAAGATAGGTAAAGTGCTAGAGTTGCCTAGAGTACCAGAGAGGTTAAGACACTGTCAGCTATGCCAGGGTCACACAAGCCAGTATGTGTCAGAGGCAGGACTTATATCCAGGTCTTCCTGGTTCTGAGGCTGGCTTTCTATCTACTACACTATGAAAGCTCTCAAGAGAAATAAAGAAAACAAACAAACAAGGGTATGAAAGGAACATATAACTTCTAGTCTGCCGGCTATATCGTAAAATAGTAACTGTCAGATTTTTTAAAAAAAATATTGGTTAAAAAAAAGAAAAGCTAACCAGTGGAACAGATTATATAAGCCCAAAACAGAAATAACTAAACTCAGTAGCACAAAGTTTAATAATCCCCAAAACATGTACTACTGGGGAAAGGACTCCCTACTCCACAAGTAGTGCTAAGAAATTGGAAGTCAGGTAAACCCAAAGACTCCAGGTTCCAGGATAGGAACTCACTATTTGACAGGAACTGCTGGGAAAACTGGAAAATATTATGGCAGAAACTAGGCATAGACCAACATCTTACACCATATACCAAGATAAGGTCAAAATGGATACATGATTTAGACATAGAGGGTGATACCATAAGCAAATTAGGAGAGCAAGGAATAGTTTACCTGTCAGATCTATGGAGAAGGGAAGAATTTATGACCAAACAAGAGACAGAAAATATTATGAAATGCAAAATGGGTAGCTTTGATTACATTAAATTAAAAAGGTTTTACACAAACAAAGCCAATGCAACTAAGAATAGAAGGGAAACAGAAAGCTGGGAAACAATTTTTACATCCAGTGTCTCTGACAAAGGCCTCATTTCTAAAATATATAGAGAACTGAGTAAAATTTATAACAATACAAGTCATTCCCCAGTTGATAAATGGTCAAAGGATAGGAACAAGCAGTTTTCAGAGAAAGAAATTAAAGCTATCTATAGTCCTATAAAATAATGCTTTAAATCACTATTGATTAGAGAAAGGCAGACTAAAACAACTTTGAGGTGCCACCTCACACCTATCAGATTGATTAATATGACAATAAAGGAAAATGATAAATGCTGGAGATGTGGGAAGATTGGGACACTAATGCATTGTTGGTGGAGTTGTGAACTGATCCAACCATTCTGGAGCGCAATTTGAAACTATGCCCAAAGGGCTATAAAACTGCATATCCTTTGATCCAGCAATATCACTGCTAAGCCTGTATCCTAAAGAGATCATAAAAAAGGGAAAAGGACTCATATGTACAAAAATATTTATAGCAGCTCTTTTTGTGGTGGGCAAGAACTGGAAATTGAAGGGATGCCCATCAATTGGGGAATGACTGAACAAGTTGTGGTATATGAATGTAATAGAATACTATTGTTCTGTAAGAAATGATGAGCAGGCAGATTTCAGAAAAAACCTGGGAAAACTTACATAAACTGATGCTGAGTGAAGTGAGCAGAACCAGGAGAACATTGTATACAATAACAGCAACATTGTGCTGATGACCAACTTTGACAGACTTAGCTCTTTTCAGCAATACAATGATTTAAGGCAATTCCAAAAGACCTGTGATGGAATATGCTAGTAGATAACAGATGTGCAATCTAGAGAGAGAAATATGGAGTCTGCATGCAGATTGAAGCACATTATTTTCTCTTTTTTATTGTTCTTTCTTTCTTGTGGTTTTTCTCTTTTGTTCTGATTCTTCTTTTACAACATGACTAATGTGGAAATATGTCTAATATGATTGTATATGTACAGTTTATATCAGATTATATGGTCTTGAGGAAGGGAAGAAAGGGGAAAAATTTGGAACTCAAAATCTTATAAAAGTCAATGTTGAAAACTAAAAATAAATTAAAAAAAATAAAACACAATGGGTTAAAAAAAAGAAACTGAAAGCAATCAGCAGGAAGTAAGTTTAGACTAGCATCTTGTACAAGATCACATCAAGTTCCTAAAACTAGAAAAAAGTCACAAATAAAACAGATGTACAAGACGAAGGTCCATTCCCCAATATGTGATTAGTCAAACAACATCAATAAAGTTTTCAAAAGAATAACAAATTCCAACACATGAAAGAGTGCTCCAAATTATTAAAAAAAGAAATACAAATTATAACAACTCTGATATCTTACCTCAAACCTAGTAAAATTTGGAAAAATGCCAGAAGATGGAAATAGTTATTTTTGGAGGAGCTGAGTAAGGCAAATATAATACATTTTTATAGAATTGTGGATTAGTTAAACCATTCTGGAAAACATTTCAAAATAAAAAAAGGGATTGTACTGTTCATAAAACAGAGATGCAACAAGAACATCAAAGACAGAACGACAACCCCATTCAATCCAATAATATTAATTAAGGCCAGGCACTATGCTAAGCACTGAGGATACAATTAATAAAAAGACAATCTTGCCTACACCTTTTGACCCAGCAATACCACTATTAGGTTTATTTCCCAAGATGATTTGGGAAAAAGGAAAAGCACCTATGTATTCTAAAATATTTATAGCAGCTTTCTTTGTGGAAGCAAGGAATTGGAAATTGTGGGGATGCCTGTCAATTGGGGAATGTGACATAATTTTGTAACAATTGTGGGTTTATGATGGACTATTACTCTCCTATAAGAAATGATGAGCTCAACGATTTTAAAAAAGTTTGGAGAGACCTCCATGAAATGATGAAGAGTGAAATGAGCAGAACCAAGAGAACATTGTATACAGTAACAGCAGTATTGTTTTAAGTACAATTTTGAGTGATCATGTGTTAACAGCAAGCACCCTAGCATACCCAGGATGGTCTGCTAGCACAGGTTCTTAGATCTGCTTTTCTAGGAAAGACTGCTCGAAAAGGTGTTAAAAATCCTACTTTTAATGACATTCACTAGTACAGGGGAAAGGTCAGCACCCTGAACTTCAGAGAAAATAAAAGCAGAGAAAATTACAAGCAGAGGAATTAGCGCAACGACCAACAGACAGGGCTCTAACTGCCTGATCAAAGCAATATTGCTATACACTTTACTACATCACTGGATCAAGAGAGCCTTTACATCTGAGCAGTCGGGAAGCTGTGAACATATAGCTACTCAGAGTCTTGACGAGGAAATCAAAAGATCCTTCTCATAAGCAAGCCCCCAAAGCAAAATACCAACCAACTCAGAGTATAAATAGAGTTCTCAGAGCCAGAAGGCATCCCAACCCTGGTGACTCAGTGCCTAATCAACTTACCACCAAAAGGTGTGAAAGCCTTCTTACAAGCAAGCCTCCTCTAAGGAAGCTTCCCTCCCCCAATGGGTTCTGTGACTCAGGATGTATCACAGCTGAGAGCCGGGCCAGAGCTCAAGTAGGTCACATAGGCCTATTATTGGACAGAGAAGATCTTCCTGTTCCATTAACATTACATCATGTCATTCTGACTATTATAAATACCCAAATTAACCACAAAGATCCTATGAAGGAAGATCCTACTTGCATCCAGAAAAAGAGCTGACATATATTTATGTATGTATGTGTATATGTATACACACACACACACACACACATATACACACACAGAGACACACACACACACACATACAGATTTCTTTCTTTTATTTTTGCTTGTTTGTTTTTTTGGAGGGGGGAAGGCAAGGCAGTTGGGGTTTAGTGACTTGCCCAAGGTCACACAGCTATTAAGTGTCAAGTGTCTGAAGCCCGATTGAGCTGAGGCACTCCTGACTCCAGGGCCAATGCTCTATTTCCTGCGCCACCTAGCTGTGCCATACAGATTTATTTCTAATGATAGCCCTCTCGAAGTCTGGGGGTGGGGAGGGGGAAAAGTTACATGATAACTTTGTTGTCTATTTGAAAAGACTAGCAAGTTGTACACAGTGGATCTGCAATTTCATGTGCAATCCTTTGTTTTTCCATTCCACTTAGTTATGGAAATGCTTGTTTTATTTCTTAAGTCCAGAATAAAATAAAGTTAAAAAAAGATAGCCCCTGCCCTCCAGGAGCTTATAATCTAAAGGGGAGACAATGCACAAAAGGAGGCAGGAAAGGATGGGAGGGAGGATGAGACCCACCCCAGGGGCCATCTTGTTCCATGGAGTTGAAACCAAACACAGCAGCAGATGCAAAGATAAAATAAGTCTTGTATGTACCAAAATAATAAAATTACTCTTTTTATTTAAAAAAAAGTGGGGGAAAAGTCAGTTCTCATATTTGTTGGAGAATGCTTGAACAAAATATGATATATTAATATTATGGAATAATACTCTGCTGTAAGAAATGGTGAATATTAGTAGTTCACAGAAACATTGAAAAAATTATATAAATTGAAGTAAGCAGATCCAGAATGACTACATACATACAAATGCATACATTCATATAATACACATACATGCAAACAACAGGTAGTGCTGGCTAACTAGGGAAGCTAAGGTGTCCATAGTAAATATAGCACCAGGCCTGGAGTCAGGGACATAGGTTCAAATCTGGCCTCAGACACTTACCAGCTGCGTGACCCCTATCTGCCTCAGTTTCCTCATCTGTAAAATGGGAATAGTAATATTACCTACCTCCCAGGGCTGTTGTGAGGCTCAAATGAGATAAAAATTGCAAAGTGCTTGCTTAGCACAGTGCCTAGTATATAGTAAATGCTATATAAATACTATCATTATTTGCCAAGGACGGAGTGGTGGTGGTAGCTCCTTCCATCTATGTAAGAGTGGCTTTCTTCAGTTCACTCCTTCCTCAGGGTAAAACCCCAGCACGTCAAAAAATTGTTGCTGCCAGTGGTTTGAAAATCACTTTGCCCTTTTGCAGCCTGGAGCTTCTTACTTGTACATGAATCAATAGGAATCTAGCCTCAAATGTCATTCTTTCTCTCTCTAATACATTGTAATCTCATGTAACTATGTGGCTCAAACCCCAAGCTAGTTGGCACGAGTAAATCCAAATTGTGTTTATGATGCCTTTTAATTGTGTTTATGATAGTTTAACTTTACTTCCCTTTTGGATTTGTCCTTACTCTGTTTCCGATCTCACTAATAGCATTCAAGTAAAGAGTATTGACTCAAATTTGAATGGTCATTTAGAACTTAATACATATTGCATATTGTATATTGCAAAAACACACACTGAAAGCAATATAATGCACTGAGCTAGCCATTTTTTTTAAATAGCTACAATTTGCTTCTTCAAGAGGGAGGAAGGGAGGTAGAAGCAGTGGCTGGCTCCCCGTCTTGTCCATATCTCCATCAAATAATGAGTAAAGCAAGGGAGTGAATGGGTAGATAACAGAGGAGTTACCTCTACCGGGAAACCTCAGAGGTGGTCAAACCAACAACTGCATTCCTGCATCTCAGAGGTTTACTCATAGGCTCTGGAATGTTTGTCCCTGGCTCCCCAGCTGACCCAAGTCATCAGGGAGTGGAGAGCCTGTCCACCCTCAGATTAACCCTTGATGGCAAAATATAGCATAAAGACTGTGGCTGGGATGTTATTCTGGTTCTGACATGTAGAGTTTTCTACCTGTCCTCTCAGGACAAAATCTCCAGTCCAATGCGTCTCGCTTGTTGGGTTTGACCTTTCTGTCTCCTATCCATTAATTCCACTTCTCCAAGGTCATGGTCATCAGCAATCTGGGTTGTTTGCCTTGAGATCAAGCATCAAATCCCCTTGGAGCTTAGTGAACCCAGAAAAGATTGTTTGACCCGCAGACCCTCCCACCCACTTTTCCTTCCATTTCTAAGCCTTTTGGGCTGAACTCCAAAAGGTGGGTAACATAAATAACTACAATGATGTAAATAAAAAAGAACACTAGAGAAAACTGAATGCTGTGTGTTTGTAATGGCCAATTTGTACTCAAAAGAAAATTTATTGAGAGATGGGGAATTAAAAGTGCAGAATGTTGAAATGATGTCAGATGCTGTGTCCTTTGATTTTGCTTAACTGTTTTCTCAGTTATAAGGGGGGGGTGGTGGTGTCCTTTGAGTATATGTCTGGTGAGGGTAATTTCTAGAAATGGCACCAGTACAACTTACCATAAAAATATTAAAAAGAAAAAAATAGCACTTTCATTTCACATGGACAGTCATAATTGGGATTTTGGCCCAGAGTACCAAATTTAGAGGATACATAGAGCAAAGAAATGAGAGACTTTGACACCTACTTAGGAAAGAAAAGACAGTTAAAACAGGAAGCTGCCAAATAGAGCTGCTGCCGCTGCTTCTTCCCAGCCAGGCCCAGTCCTGCCCTGCTCTCTTCCTTCCATTGTAACTTCCCCAGAAAGAGTCTCACAGACTTGCCCCAAGAATTCTTTATGCTGCTTCTCTGCCCATGAGTAAAATCTCTTAGTTTTGGATTTACAAGGATATATATGTCTAGCACGTTATAGAGAGGATTCTTTTTCAGGTAGGGTTTAAACTAAAGGGTCTCTTCTAATTCTGAGATCTGTTTGAACTTTAAAAAAAGAATTCTACTAACATGCCTATTACAAATGTGATTGCTATTAGGGTGTCTCGAGTGGATTTCCGTCAGTAATAGCTTGTGTTTCTATATCATTTTAAGGGTTTACAAAACATTTTTTGTCATAACTTGGTGAAGTGAGTAGTACAAGTATTGTCCCCATTTTCCAGATGAGGAAAATGAGGCTCAGAGCAATTAAGTGACTTTTTCCAGGTCATGCAACTACTAAGTGATAGAACTGAGATTCAAACTCAGGTCCTCTGACTCCCAAGTCAGTGCTTTTTCTCTAACATTACATTGATTATGAAGTTATTCACCAAAGTAAATGCCTCATAAAGGCAATACATTACTCCAGGCGTGCCATTTTTCATGGATTTATATCTGTTTTTATGGATTTGGATGGGTTACAAAGTGGGATATTTATCATATGTCTTAGATATTTATCAGTTGCCATGAAACCAGACGATATTCTAAAATGGGTGAAAACCAACCTGGCCCAGGGGCAATGATGACATCAGGATCTCTGGGAGGAGTTTCAGCTGGCAGACAGTTGGAATAATGATGCTGTGGCCTCTCTCAATGCCACCTCTCCTGTTGCCCTTCTCCCCAGTTACACTGTTCCATTTCTCAGGGCTGCTTCTTCTCTCTGGCCCAGCCTCTTCTCTTCTCCCTCCACAAATACTCTCCCTGCCTTCTCTGAATTCCCCTCCTTTACTGCTGCTTCTGTCTCCCAGTGCTTTTCTCCTTTTTTCTTCCTCCTCTTAATCAGTCACTACCTAAGCAGCAAAACTGATATTTCCTTCCTCTCCATATTTCTAATTTTCAAGCAGGCTATGTTATTAGGTAGCCTGAGTTGCAAAACTTTTCGGTTGTGAGTGGTGGAACAAACCAGTACTCCCATAAAGCAGTCCCCAAATGTTCATCCCTGATTATGCCCTGCATTTTGGTGTAGGGGAAAAAAAATTGGTCTTAAAGAGTTGCCAGAGATTTGGACTCAAATCCTATCTCAAAGACTTGCTAGCTTTGTGATTAGGGGGTAAGTCCTTTATCTCCCTGTGCCTCAGTTTTCTACAAAGCAAGGCTTATAATAAATATATATAATAAATAAATATAATAAATATTTATGAGAAATAAATAAATTACTCACAGGGCCTTTAAGAAGACTGAATGAGATGGTATATGTAAAACACTTTGAAAATAATAAAAAAACTACATCCATTGACAATCAAGAAGTCCTACTATGTTTAAGTCCTACTATGTGCCAGGTACTATGTGAAGCACTTGGGATATAAACAAAATGAAGTAAACAATCACTACTTATAAGGAACTTACTCTGACTGCCAACCTTTATTATTGCCCTTTGTCACTCAATACATTTTTAGATAGATGAATGTCATTGTCCCAGGCGTCTTGTCCTCCAGAAGCTCCATCTTTTTATGTGAACATTTGTCCACTTTGTTTAAGGTACTTTGTACTTTTTTAAACTGACCTTTACATAAGGCTTGAAGGTCTGTAAAGCGCTTTTTGTCCATAATGTCATTTGAGCCTCACAACAATCCCATGAAATAGATGCTCAATGCATTATTTTTATTTTTTATGTTTTATTTATTTTTTGGTTAACAAGCATTTATATTCTCTTTCTGCCACCTCTCTTCCTCCCCTGCCCATTAAAGAAGTCAAAAAGAAAAACAAACCTTTGTTACAAACAAGCAAAACAAATTTCTGCATTAGCCATGTCTGAAAATGTATGTATTATTCCACATCTAGAGTCTGTCACCTCTGGCAGGAGGCATGCTTCATCAATCCTTTGGAAAAGTAGTTGATAATTTCATTGGCCAGAGTTCTTAAGTCTGTCAATGAAGTTTTTTTTAAAGATTGTAACTATATAAATTGTTCTCCTTGTTTTGCTTACTTCATTCTGCATCAGTTTATACAAGCCTTCCAGGATTCTCTAAAGCCTTCCCTTTAGTCATTTTTTTAAACAACACAGTAGTATTCCATAGCATTCATATATAAGCATTTTAAAAAAATTTTAAAGATGAAAAAATAAAGTCTAATAAAGGTGAAGTAATTTGTCTACACTCACCCAACAAATCAATGTCTAAGGAGCTATTTGAACTAGATCTTTATGACTCCAAGTCAAACACGTGATCTATCTCCTATGCAGGCTGCATCAGTTATCCTATATTGTCCTTCCTTCCCTAACCAGTTATCCTTAATAAGGTATTCTGTCTTAATCCTAAAAGAGGAAAGCTTAACTTTAAGTGGTAGACTTTGTCATTACCTTACAAAGCCTACTATTTGGTGGACTGAGCAGCAAGGGAAAAGAATGGAAATAATGACTTGCCTTCATGTCAATTCCACAGGTCTGCCAGTGCCGCATCCTTTGAAGTCCAGCATCCTTATTGTAGCAAAAAACTCAACACCAGGAGAGGTTAGCCCATGATACCAAAATGGAGCTATATCAAAGCACATACCCTAATACTGTAAGGTCCAATTAGAGAGAGGCTTTGTTATAATTCTGGCAAACTCTATGAAAAATCTACAACTAACTCCTCTTGGTTAATGCCCTAGAACAGCTTGTTTTCCTTGAAAATACCTATCATTTATACCAGATTCCATGCCATCTTGGAGAGGGAGGGGAGGAGGTGGGGGGGTGGAGAAAATCTGGAGCTCAAAATCATGCAGTACTGAGTATTGTAAACTAAAAATAAAAAATCTTAATAAAAAAAGATAAAGATGTGCTGTTACCATATACAATGTTCTCTTGCTTTTGTTCATTTCGCTCTTCATTATTTTGTGCAAGTCTTTCTATGTTTTTCTAAAGTCATTGAGCTCATAATTATTTTGTCTATTATAAATACTCAGATTAACTGTAAAGGACATATGAAGAAAGACACTGTCTATATCCACAGAAAAATTGATAAATTGAAGTACGTATAGGAAAATTTTACACACACAAATATATATGTGCATGTGTGTACACATATATGCATGTGTGCATATGTATATTATACATATATATACATACATATATATGTATATATATATATATATATAGATAGATATAGATATAGATATATATTTGTATCTAATTATAGCCATTTCTCCATCTCTGGGGTAGAGAGGGAGGAAAAAAATTTACATGATAATTTTGCTGTATATTTGAAAGAAATAGTAAGTTGTACATGGTAGATTTGTAGTTTCATGTACAATCATCTTTTTATTGTATTATGTTACAATATGTTTTATTCCCTAAGATAAAAATTTTTTAAATTAAAAAAAAGAAAGTGCCTATCTTTTTTGCTTCCCTCACCTCATTAATCTGACTTAAAAACTCTCCCAATCCTTCTCAGGTACAAGGAAAGCAAATCCAGGACAAGAGTCCTAGGAACAATCTGGTTACATGAGGACACTACCCAAGTGCTCAGTCTTCTGCTCTGTACATAAATAATACAGGTTAAGGCAGATAACCTCAAACAGTTGCCAAAATAATATTTCAAGTCTGACCACTATCTTATAGTTCACTATCATACCCAAAAAACCTTCCTATTGCCTATAGTTTCCTATTGCCTCTACAATAAAATACAGACTCCTTACCCTAGCATTTTAGGCAGTCTCCAGTCTAGCTGCAGTTCCTAAGACACAGCTGCCAACTTATAACACCTTCCCTATAGGATGAAGAAGATATATTCATTTGTTTGAACAACATGTACTAAACACATATTGCACAAAAAGTACCATGGAAGACAAAAGATACACATAAAACCTGACCTATGTTCTCAAGATACTTCCAGTCTAGTAGAGAAAATAACACACACACACACACACACACACACACACACACACATTAATGATGATACTACTATTAATGTGATAAATGCTACATGTGCAGTATACATTAAATGTTATAGGATTTGGTGTAGGAAGTATCACTCTTGGTAAGAATAAGATAAATCAGAGAAGGTATCATAGAGGAAGGAGCAGTTAAGTTAGATGCTATTAACAAATCATACTTTCAGTGCATTAAAGCATATCAGACTATTTCTCCCTATATTAAATGACCCCAGGCAGTTAATTGTTTTTGCATTTCTCCTCTGCTTTAAGTCCCTCAGCCTGTCTCTAATAGTATCCAGTTTCTTATTTGCTGTTTATAACTCACTGTGGGCTAGGAAATTAACTCAGCTTACTAAGCCACCTAAAAGAAATGTCAAGAGGTTTGGAGTAAGGACCCAAAGTGCTCTCTTAAGGAAAAAGTTACACTGATAGTATGATATATGTTTTGGCTCCTAAAACTCAATTTTTGTTTCCTTCTGGTAGGAAATCTCTTCTGTGTTTTATTTCTTTTTGCTATGTTGCATAAGTAAATTGTGAAAAGCGAGGTATTGTTTATACATATATCATACATGTACACACTAATACTTACCTTAGTGAAGAAGGTACATTCCAATGAGTAACTTTGTTAGAAATTATGACTAGAGACTACTATTTTTGAACATCAGAAAAGGGAGGGTGCTTAGGTAGCAAAAATTATTAGATACTAACTGAAATGAAACACAGATAATAATAATACCATCATCTTGCTCCCCTGGAAAAAATTTCTTACCAGGAAACTCGTCACCATGGAAATTCACATGAGTTTTGATCATTCACATCTCATCAATAGCCTCAGTAGCCTTCACCCCTCTGATTGGAGGGCTGGAGGGGGTAGGGAAGCCAAAAACTCCTCCCAAAGCCCCCACATGAAGAGGGTTCAGAAGCCCAGCCAACTCTTTCTTTCCCATCAGCTATACTCCTTGGAGTCTACTCCACCATCATCGCGCCCCATCCTCCCTTTTCAGCTTTTTTTTATGAGTTGTCTTCTCCTGATTCGATTATAAGCTCATTGAGGGAATGGATGGTCTTTCTTCGCCTTATTTGGATCCTCAGTGCTTAGCACAGTGTAGGTACTTAATAAATATTTATTACATTGAATTGCATAATAGCTAGCGTTTATATAATGTCTCTAGGTTTATGAAGTATTTTACAAATATTATTTAATTTTATCCTCACAACAACCCTGGGATGGAAGTACTATTATCACTCCCATCTTATAGATGAGGAAACTGAAGAAGACAGTGGCTAAGTGACTTTTCCAGGGTCACATGGCTAGTAAGGGTCTCAGGCAGGATTTGAAATTAGGTCTTCCCAACTCCAGGCCCAGTGCTTTATCCACTCTGCCATCTAGTTGCTTCTAGAATGCACCGCCAAGGGGGGGAGGGTGCGGAGCCAAGATGGCTGCTGGAAAGCAGGGACTAGCGTGAGCTCCCCACCAAGTCCCTCCAAAAACCTATAAAAATGGCTCTGAACCAATTCTAGAACTGCAGAACCCACAAAGTGGCGGAGGGAAGCAGGCTCTAGCCCAGGACAGCCTGGATAGTCTCTGGGTAAGGTTTATCCCACACAGAGCTGGGACCTGAGGGGAGTGGAGCCGAGAGGAGCAGAGCCCAGCACGGGCGGCGCGGACAGACCAGACCGGGAACTGGGCGGAGCGTGACCTAGCACCCTGAATCAGTGAGCTGTGGCATTTACCAGACCTCTCAACCCACAAACAGCAAAGACAACAGAGAAAGTTAGTGGGAAAAGCTGCAGGGACTGAGCTTGCGGTTCAGCCATTGCCCCTGGGGCAGCGGAGGTGGGGCAGCTTTAGAACTACAGCTGCAGTTGCTTCTGGCCCCAGGCCCACCTGGTGGGAGGAATTAAGTGGCTGATCAGAGAAGGAGTGAAGAGCCTGCTGAAGATCTAAGCCCAGTCTGGG
>CM053622.1:293485198-293524311 GCA_028646595.1 Phalanger gymnotis | reverse complement strand
GCTCCAAGGCAAAATATGGATTTTCAATAAAATAGAAGACTTTCAAGCTTTCTCAGTGAAAAGACCAGAGCTGAATAGAAAATTTGACTTTCAAACAGAAGATTCAAGAGAAGCATGAAAAGGTAATCAAGAAAAAGAACAAGAAAAAGAAATTGCAAGAGACTTACTAAAATTGAACTGTTTTGTTTATATTCCTACATGAAAGATTATGTGTACGATTCATGAGACCTCAGTATTAGGGTAGCTGAAGGGAATATGCATTTATGTATATGTATGTATATATATATATGTTTATGTATATATATGTGACTGTGTATATATGTATATGTGTGTGTGTGTATATACGTATACATATATATATGCATATATATATATATAGAGAGAGAGAGAGAGAGAGAGAGAGAGAGAGAGAGAGAAAGAGAGAGTGGGCATAGGGTGAGTTGAAGATGAATAAGGGATGAGAGAGGAATATATTGAGAGAGGGAGATAGGGAGAGATAGAATGGAGTACATTATCTCGCATAAAAGTGGCAAGAAAAAGCAGTTGTGTAGGAAGAGAAGGCAGGTGAGAGGGAATGAGTAAATCTTGCCCTCATCAGATTTGATCTGAAGAGGGAATACCTTACATACTCACTGGGGTATCTTATCCCACAGGAAAGGAAGAAGATAAAAAAGGGGGGATGATAGAAGGGAGGGCAGATGGGGATGAAAGTAATCAAAAACAAACACTTTCGAAAAGGGACAGGGTCAAGGGAGAAAATTGAGTAAAGGGGGATAGGTCAGGAAGAAGCAAAATATAGTTAGTTTTTCACAACACGAGTATTATGGAAGGGTTATACATAACGATACACATGTGGCCCATATTGAATTGCTTGACTTCTTGGGGAGGGTGGGTGGGAAAGGAAGAGGGGAGAGAATTTGGAACTCAAAGTTTTAAAAAATAGGTGTTCAAAAAAAAAGTTCTTTTTTTTTCAGGCAGCTAGAAAATAAGATACACAAGCAATGGGGCGTAGAAATTTATCTTGCCCTACAAGAAAAGAAGGGAAGGGGGGTGGGAGGAGAGTGGGGTGACAGAAGGGAGGGCTGACTGGGGAACAGGGCAACCAGAATATACGCCATCTTGGAGTGGGGGGGGTAGAAATGGAGAGAAAATTTGTAATTCAAAGTCCTGCGAAAATCAATGCTGAAAACTAAACATATTAAATAAAATAAAAAATTTTTAAAAAAAGAAAGCACCGCCACCACCATGAGCAATAACAACAACAAAATACATCACTTAGTATTGGGGCAGAGTGAGGAGATAGTCTAGTTGAATCATCCTAAGAACTAGATATCATAGAAATAGCTATGACACCTCAATAAAATGTGTGAAATTCAACATGTCATTCAATTTAATTCTTCAAAACAACTACTCTATGCAAGTGTGCACTACTATGCTAAGTTCTGGGGATGTAAAGATGAAAAGCAATGTTGTCTTTGTCCTTAACAAGCCATGTGAAATAAGATGAATTAATAGATAAGTATAACATAAGGAAGAGCATGATAGAGATAAAGGAAGAGACCTAGGTAAAATGTTCTACAAAAATTCAAGGATGGAGAGAATATTTTTGTCTGGGCAGGCACCATGAAAGGTTTCATGGAGAAGATAGCACCTGAGCTGGTCCTTGGAGGAGGAGGATTTTTAACACAGAGTGAAGAGGGAATGCATTTCAGGCATAAGAGATGATCCGTGGGAATACATAAAGGCAGAAGGCAGTAAACTGAGATTAGGGAATTGATAGTGGTGTAGATTGCCTGGAACATAGAGTGTGTGGAAGGAAGCAATGTGAAATAAAGCTGGAAAAATAGGCTGCAGCCAGATTGGAGACTGCCTAAAATGCTAGAGTAAGGAGTCAGTATTTTATTGTAGGGGCAATAGGAAGCCATAGGCAATAGGAAGATTTTTTGGGTAAGATAATAAAATGATCAGACCTAAAACATTATTTTGGCTACTGTTTGAAGGAAGAATTAAAGAGGGGGAAAGACTGGAATTAGGGTAGTTAGGAAGTCATTAGATAATGAGAATCTGAACTAGGGTAGTTGGCATAATAAAGACAAAAGATGCAAGAGATATTGTGAGGGGAGAATCAATTGGACTTGGAATGGTTGCATGTGGCAAATGAGAGAGAGAGGAGAGAGTCCCACATTTTGAATCTGACTAATTGGGAAGGTAGTGTTACCCTAAGAGAAATAAGGAAATTTAGAGGAGTAGCAGGAACAAAGGGAAGATAATTAATTTAGTTTTAGATATGTTGAATTGCATATGCTGGCAGGATACATAGGTATAAATGTCTACCTAATAACTAGAAAAGTGGAATTGTTTCTCAGGAGAGATTGGAGCTATACAGTGGAGTCTTATCATATGTCCATTTAGCTTATATCATGCATAGATTTAACTTGCCCAAATTTAATAAAAAAAAAATTAAGAAAAAATACAATAAATAAGCACAGATGTCTCCTACCATTCAATGAAAACATAGGGATCTGAGTTGGGAGATGAGAATTTCTGTTCCCTCAGTGGTTCTCAGTTCCACCACAGCTCTCATAGTGCAAGCATCTGGCCAAATCTCACCACTTGCTAAATTCTAGAATCTCCTCTTCATCCTAGCCACAGAGACTATTCCTTCTGTTTATTTTGACAGAGACAAGGAAAGACAGCTTTGGTTGGCCTTTTTAGAGTTCTCCTGGTCAACTAGGAGGCACCTAGTGAGGTCTCCTTTGACATCTTTGTGTTTTCCTTCATCTTATGGTGAAACAAGAAAAAGAAACAATTACACAATTGTATGGTCACCCTCTAATATTAATCACGCTTATGTGTAAAGCTCTTTTAAAAGCATTTCCCCCCCTAACCATCAGTTTTCTGGCCAGATAATCCCTTACCTAATTTTGTTTACTTCTATATGAGTAGAAGTCCTGGTTCCTGCCTATCTCCAGATCAATAACTTCTGTAACTAATGTGAAAAATAAGATTTGAATGGAATTGTTATCATAGTAACCATTCAAATAAATCTGCTCTCTGATATAGATAATTTTCTTTTAAAAAGACTACAAGTTGTGATATATGATCATGATAGAATACTACTGTGCTATGAGAAATGATGAGCTCCATGATTTTAGAAAAACATGGATATAGACTTACATGAAATAATGAAGAGTGAAATGAGCAGAACCAAGAGAATGTTGTATTCAGTAACAGCAAGATTGTTTTAAGAACTTTGAGTGACTAAGTCATTTTGACTATTATAAATACCCAAAGTAACTACA
This sequence comes from Phalanger gymnotis, assembly GCA_028646595.1. Taxonomy (NCBI): domain Eukaryota; kingdom Metazoa; phylum Chordata; class Mammalia; order Diprotodontia; family Phalangeridae; genus Phalanger; species Phalanger gymnotis. The sequence goes on along the minus strand of CM053622.1, from coordinate 293,521,009 downwards.
AAGGACTTATGAAGATGCTATCTTCATCCAGAGAAAGAATTGATAAATAGAAATACATATAGAATGATATATGTGTGTGTATGTATGTATAAAAATGTATATATGCACATATTTCTGTCTAATGACAGCCATCTCTAGAGTGCAATGAGAGAAGGGAAGAAAAAAGAAAAAAAAAGTTACATGATAACTTTATTATATATTTAAAAGGAATAGCAAGTTGTACATAATAAATAGAGTTGCGGTTTCATGTGCAATCTTTTTTTTTCTATTCTATGTTATGGAAATGCTTGTTTTATTTCTTAAGTTCAGAATAAAATAAATATATATGTAAAAAATCCCACAATCCACTTCCAACCACAATATTTTATAGATACTAACTATGCTGCTGCATATGTATACCGTTTAAGGGCTTTTCAGTGGCATTTTAGATGATCTTCATTGTAAGTGCTGAACTTTACTGAATACATAGAGTTGGGAATCATCTCCATAGAGGTAAGAATTAAGTTCATGGGAACAAATGAGATCAAAAAAGAAGATATTGAGAAATATCTTTTTACTTTTTTAGCATGAAGTCTTCACTATACAAAGTATTATTTGTTCTTTAAAATGAACTTAAATAGCTATGCAAAACAGCATGCTTGGTACACTAAGAGACATAAAGAAACAGGAGACGCTGTCCCTGTCCATAAAGAGACATTAAAGGAGTGAAAGGAAGGACTCTAGTATATTGGGTATATTCTTTATGCAGTATTAAAGAAAACATGGATAACAGTCACATATGATAAGAATATTTGGAGGAGAGACTAAATAAAATTGATAAAATCATAGATGTATCTAAATAACAAAATATGGAATCATGGAAGAAAGGTCATCCAACTTTCTCCTCTGAAGCTTGCAAAAAGATTTGAATCAGTTTTTCTCCATCTGTCTTTCTTTTAAAGCAAAATTAAGTATAATGTCTTGTCCCAAAATGTCCAGTGGTAAAAGGAGAGGCTTGGGCTACATGGCCTTAGGCAAGAACTGAATATGTAGAAGACTGAAAACTAGATTTTCTTCTCCCTTTCTATTTTCCCCCCATATTCATTATATTGAAGTATGTTATATTCTTGCTCAAAAGAAAGGTCCTATCTGAGCACTTAAAAATTAAATATCAATCTATAATTTAGGATATCCAGTCATGGTTATCAATTTGAGAAGCTAAGAGAGAGCCCATGAGTTATATAGTCAGTAAAATCTAAAGAAACTGGGGCAACTAGGTGGTGCATCGGATAGAGCACCAGCCCTGGAATGAAGAGGACTCGATTATATTTACCAGCTGTGTTACCCTAGGCAAGTCACTTAACCCCAATTTCCTCCTTCCTGGTTCTGTTCATTTCACTCTTCATTATTTCATGTAAGTCTATATCCATGTTTTCCTAAAATCATGGAACTCATCATTCCTCATAGCACAGTAGTATTCTATCACGACCATATATCAGATCTGTAGTCTTTTTTAAAAATTGATTTCCATGTTTACTCTTTCCTCTGAACTCCTTTTATCTGTACCTGTCTCAGTATCTGGGATATACTGTCTTGAATTGCTATTTTTTTCAATGTGTGTATGTCTTTTCTCCTCAACTAGACTGCGAGCTTCTTAAGAACAAGGAAACCAGGCACTCAGATATCTTTTGATTAATTTTACTATAGAAGAATGTGAACTCCTAGAGGACAAGGATTGTTCTTCCTTTTGTTTTTGTATGCCCAGAAGGTAGCACAATTTAAGTGCCTTGCATAGTAAATGGTTTGGTGGATTGGATGTGAAATCATTTGAAAGAAACCAGAAATATTTTATATAGAAACCAAGAAAGCAGTTAGCCTGTTATATAACTCTAGAAATGAACTATTTCTTACATCCTTAGGACAATTTAAAAAAAAAATAACAGATTTGGTTTTGGTCATTGAAAACAAAAAAACTGCTAAACTATCACAAGAATGAGTTATTTTTTTACAATTTCTGACTACAGATATACATATACATCTTTTTATTCTTTTTGATTCTATAATCATAGAATGTCAAAGCTGGAAGAGATCTTAGACATCATTTAAGCTAACTTCTTAATTTTACAGGTGAGGAAAGTGTGTCTCAGAAAAACTGAATAATTTGTTTAAGATCATATAAATAAAAAAAAGCAGCAGAGTTGAGGCTGAAACCCAGGTCTCCTGACTCTAAATATACTAATATTCTCTTAAAATCATACCATATCTTTCTTCAAGGCTTACCTCATTTACCACCTCCTCTTTGAACTTTTTTTAAGCTCTGCCTGTCCCATATTAGAGCTATTCCTCTCCTGAAATTACTTGTCACTTATTTATCTGTTGCATATGCTTTATCTCCCTGAAGTGCAAGTTCCTTGCAGGCAGGGATTTAAAAAGTTTTCATCTTTATATCTCCTTGAATTTCCATCTTTGTATCTCCATCATTCTCTGGAAGATGTTAGAACTTCTAATAAAACTGAATTGAAACTGAATTTAATTGCCTCTCCTAGTTTAATCATCTTCTGAATGAACCCTTTCCCCTACATAAATAAATACATCTCAACTAATACTCAGAGGTCCTAGTAAAGAGTTCCCTAAGTCAGGCTTTCTCAATGGGCCTTCTTTCCTGTGATTGGTGGCACTCCTTGGTGGTGGCACAGGTGGCTAGTGTTGCTTTGCCAACTTCACACTATGGGTTTGCTGAGGCTGTTATAAAAACAATACGGCTTCCCCAATAATACCTCAAGTTAATATGGCAAACGAAAGCTGTCCAAGATCATTTATTATCAGGTGCAGTAAAACAGTGAATTTCAGTATATAAAATATATGTTTATATAATGTTAATAGAATTAATATATAATTATATGCTTATACAATTTTTATATATGATATAACAACGTCCAGGGTTTGGCAGATGAGGGGGTGATGTCAGTGAAGGCACAAGTTAAACATATCAAGATGCAACAATACTGCTTGCCCTCCAGACCTATGCTACAATCTATCTGGAACAGACTAAGTGTAATCTGTGTCTGATCCTCCTGGGGAAGACATCGTGTCACGCATCAAAATTATTGGCTATAATTAGGTATGATTGTTAAGTCCCACAGTCTCTACCCTGAAGATGCTCTCCATTTTAATTGCCTCTTCCACAGAAGGGTGTTGTCAGCTCTAAGGCAGTAGAAGACAATGCATAATAGCCACAGCATGTAGGAAAACCTGCACTTACATGGCATGTGTAGCTACTGCAATAAAGTCTTCCTGAAAACAAAAAGGAGAAAAAAATATACAAAGCATTCAAGGAGGTCTTTATCTTTCAACAAAAGAAGTAACAAAAATGAAATCAGTACTGTTTCTTTGGATAACACAGACCAGCTTCCCATGAACATTTGGTAATTTAATGTTTGGTAAACACGCACAGAAAAATCTACAGGTTTTAAGAAGACAAAAGTGGAGCATCATTCATTGCTTTAGTGACAGAGTTGTGGATCACCAATAAACCAACACGTCAGATACAATTTATATCCTTTAATGCATTCATGGCATTCCTTCCCATTACTGCCGGTTGAAATCTTGCCCCTCTTTTAAGACTCTAGTCAAACACCAAGTATTCCAAGATCCACGACCCATGATTCCATGTAGCCTGTCATTATTCCCCATCCATACAATCAGCTGGATGTGATTCCTCCCTTCCCAGATCTCCTCTTATGGCGTCTTTCTCACACTGCTGCACATTATAGTTATCTGTCTAGGGATCTTCTTTCTCCACTAGATTACAAGCTCCTTGCAGATAGGGCCCATGTGTTATTTTTCATTGCATCCCCAAGGTGCTCACTTAGCACAGTGCCTTGGATACATCAGGCACTGGGAAAATGTTAGATAAAATACCTTTAATGTTAAATAAAATACCTTTAGCCATAAGAAAAGGACACGAAAAAGACAATTAAAATAGAAGGAAATGCAAACATAACAGTTATGTAATAGTGTATTTTGACCAGGCATTGAAGGCTTAGAATATAACTGAAGATGCAGAATTCTTAGTCTCTTTTTTTTAACCATCAGTTTTCAGTATAGGAGAGAAGCCTTTTAATGATATAGAAATGCTCAAATGTTACTCCTTGTTATGGAAGCCCTGTAAAAAAAAATTTTTTTCCTGGGTAGCATACACTCTGAATTTTGCTCACAGATTTATGTGGAAACAATAAGTGGAGATAAGGCAAAAACTTCTGGGGAAAAGTTGGTGATTTGCATATGATAAAATCCCATCAACACTGTGAATAATAATCCTGGTGTGGGAAGGGAAAACAATTTGCTCTAGAGCAAATTCATTGAAGCTTGTGGAAAGTCTCTTTTCACAAAATGAACCTTCACAAATTAGGTCAAAAGATCCTCATTCATTCTGAGTCTACAAGGGCACAAAATGACCCATTTTTGTCATTTAGAAGAGCTTTAGGTTCTTAAATCCTTAGGCTACTTAACAAACAGTCGGTCTTTTAGAGGAAGCACAATCAACTTTTGCCAATTGATTGACAGTTATGTTTTAACTTTGGAATATAGCCTGGAAGGGGAGAAAACGCTTTTATTGCTTATCCATTATAACCAGCTACCGCAGGATTTTTATGAGCAGAATTATTTCATGTGATAGGGGCAATAAAGGGAAGTGCCAACACCAAGATTGAATTGTATTTGCATAAAGATGGGAAGAAAGACTCAGAACGTGTTAGAAGGCCTACAGGGATAGAGCTTCATTTGATTTTTAATTATTTAATTTCCCCAAGAACAGAGGGCTGGGCCCTGCAGGAACCCTGAATTCCCTCAAGCTCTCTCACTTCCAACATCCCTAGTCCTTTGCCCCTGGCCATACAGTGAACACCAGAGAACCCATAGGCAGTCCAACCACACACACCCTTCTATCTGCCCTCACCCTTACCCCCAATTTCCAGCTCAGGAGCCTCCAGCTGTCGTAGTCTCCTTGCCTACACCACCAGCTTTTCTGGCTCAAAAAGAAGAAAAGCCTGGCTGGGGCCCTATTTGAAGGATGGAACAGGGTCTGTGTCAGGTTGAGGAGTGGGGGAGGTGAGAAAGAGAAGGAAGAAAGGATGATGTAGAACCCCAGGATCTGAACCTTCCAAGACTGCACCCGTCCAGCTGCGCCAGGGAAGCTACGTCTTCTTTAGATAAGGCGCCTCAGCCTGAAGGGTGATAATGCCATCGCCCCCAGCTCTGGGTACTCGAGCCCCTGGGGGTAATGAAGGTGCTCTCGGAGCGCAGCCAGGTTCAGGTGCAGTGTTCAGGCCCATCTTGGCTGCCGGTGCTAGGGGGGATAAAGATCTCACTCATCAACACTTCCCCCACCCCACCCCAATCTTCTTGCCTGCGGTAACAGGGACCCCGCAGCAACCTTCCCCCACAAATACGCAGCGTCAGCTCAGTCAGCAGGGTTGGCCAATGCACCATCCTCGAGCTGGCGCAGGTGCCAAGGCGAAGGGTGCAGGCGGTGCTCGGTCGGGAGCGGGTGCGCGCTGTGCATGCACGGTGCATAAAGGGGGGAGACCCCAAGGAGGAAGCCCCTGGGGACAGAACCTCGGAGCTCTCCAAACAGCACCTCGTCTCGTCCCCCCAAAGGGACGCTCCCAGTTGAGGAGACGCAATCTCCGGCCAGACCTGCCGCCGCCCTCGGGGGCCGCGCCGTGCCCACTTACCCACGGGGGAAAGCAGCAACAGGAGCAGCGGCGCCTCCTCCTCCTCTTCCTAGTCCTCTGGGGCCACCAGACACCCCAGATGAGACCCGGCTGCAGCTCCCCGACTCTGCCCAGGGGCCCAGCCGCCACCACCGGGGCTCGAGCCCCGCCTCAACACCGCCAACGCCCCGCCCCCCCCTCGCCCATTGGCCTCTGGCCACCGCCTCGGTCCCCCACCCACTTTCCTCATTGAGTGAAACGGCTCTCCGCCCCGCCCCCTTCCCTGCTCGGGCTTGCAGGGGGAGCGAAAGCTAGAGCTCTGCAGCCCCCCGGAGCCGAGCGGCAAAGGCCGCAGCCTCTCCCTTAAATGGCCCGGGTGGAGGACTGGGGCCGGTCTGGCGTGTCACTGTGCTGACAGGTCTGGGGACGCTTCACTCCCCCAGGCCTCTCTCAGGTGTGCAGGGTTGAAGGGCAGGCAGCATTTCTGCAACAGGCAGCGTGGGAAAAAAAAAAAAATTCCGTGTGCATCCAGTAGGACCGACTTCTAGATGCGGTTTTGGAAGGAGAGGGGCTTGATAATGGGGAGGCTTTGGATAGGGGCGGAGTAGGAAAGATTTAGCCATATTGAGCTCTGATGGGCTGCAGGGGGAAGCTACACACACACACACACACACACACACACACACACACACACACACGCTCGCTAGCCTAGTTGTTGCAAGCAAACAGGCTTAAGAAAGCAGTGTGTTTCTCAGTGGCTGAATTCGCCAGTTTTTACAGCTTTGGAAAGCATGGTTGTAGACGTGACTTTGTTTCTTCTCCCGTTCTACTCTTTTCTCTGACACACACACACACAAAAAAAAAAAAAAACCAGAAAAGGAGCAAAGATCTCCATCGCCAATTGTCTCTGTCTCTTTTTCAATATCAGGCTTCCTATCGACAGGCTTTCTAGCGGTGTGACGCTGGGCAAGTCACCACCTCGGCTTGCCTCCGCTTCCTCCGCAGTAAAATGGGGATAATAACAGCGCCTACCTCTTAGGGTTGTTGTGAAGATCAAATGAGATAAAATTTGTAAAATTCTTAGCACAATGCGTAACACATAACACGAGCTATAATAAATGCTTATTCCCTTCCTCTTCTCTTCCCCTCTCCCCCCACGCCACATTAAGAGCCTACTATGTTCCAGGCACTATGCTAAGGATAGCTGTGTCTGTCTATTTCTCCACCCGTCTCCCCCACCCCCACTTCCAAGCACTATCTGAATTATCCTTGAAAGTACTAAAATAGAGATACCTCAGTTTGTTAGAAGGGGCTTTGGTACCCTGCCTCTGACAGTGGTCTTTGTTATATAATGCAGGAGACAACTGGAGGTGCCCTTTCCAACAACTGACTCACTACTAACCCTGAGAAAAACTTACCTAGCAGCACCTGATCAGATAAAGAAGAAAGCTGCCTTTACCATCACAGTCCTCCCTCTACCCACTAAGTTATGGCCTCTTTCTTCTATTTTTAAGGTCTAGATAACAAGTAGTGGCAAGTAGTCTACAGTATGTTTAGTGTTCTCCAAACCCAGGCAACAAGTTTTTTGTTTTTGTTTTTTCCTCCCACTTACCTATCCTTATTCCAAGGGCTGCAGCTCTGAAGTCCAGCCCCCTCTGACCCTATCTTAGTAACATTTGAACTAAACTCAGGATCTTGATTTTTCTTATAAATTCTCTATTCCATTGCTAGAGGTCTGAAAACAGCTCTGATGAGATCTGCTTCTGTATTCATGCTATTATTGTTTTGTCATTTTCCCATCCCCCCTTCTTATCATAGATGGAATCTTATAGTTACTCAATTATTCAAGGAATACTCATTAGGTATCTCCTGTGTGTTGAGAAAGCACTGTCCTAAGCACCAGGGGAAATACGAAGTTTAGGCAAAACAGTCCTTACATTCGTGGAGTTTAGTCTAGTAGGGGCATGGCACAAAACTGGAATATACAAAGTTACATGATTAGTTCATAAGAGAGATGCAAAACAAAGTGCTGTGTGAAATCTAAGGAGAATGTCTTTCTGAAGGTTTTTCTGAGAAGACTTCTGGAGGAAGTGACATTTAAATTGGGCTTTTAAGGGTGAGTGGTAATTCAACAGACAAAGAGGGAGACAGAGGTTATAACAGACATAGGGGATTGCATATACAAAGGTGTGGAGCTAGAAAAGACATGGCATATTTTGGGGTGAGGTAGTTTGGCTGGGGCATAGAGTATACGGAGGGAAATAATTAGATAAAGCTGGAAAGTAAGATAAGCCAGAGATGATAAAAGGCCTAGAATGCCAAACAAAATAATTTGAACTTTATTTCTTAGACAACAGTTAGCCACTAAAGATTTTTCAGCATAAGTTTGAAATGGATAGGTCTATGTATAAGGAAAATTGTCACAGTAGTATGAAAGATTAGAGAGAGAAGAAAGTGGAAGTGGGAAGATAGGTTAGAAGGCTATTAAGTGGGTGACAGAAATGGCCTGTACTAGATGGCTGCATTCAGAATAAAGAGGAAGTAATGGATGGAAGAAGACAATAAACAAGGATTTAAAAAAAAAAAAACTAACTTGATATAAAAAGGGGGAGAAGGAAAGGGAAGGGCCAAAGATAAACTGAATATTTTGAACATAGGAGCTAGTGATGCCACAGATAAGAGTCAACAAATCAGAAGGAGAAGAACATGTGTGAGGAAAACATGATAAACGTGGTTTTGGTTGATTTTTCAGTGTTGGAGGGACATCCAGGTAAAGGTCACCTATAGGCAACTGGAGTTCAAAAGAGAGGCCAGGACTGGAGATACAGATTTGGAATTTATTTGCTTAAAGATAATACTTTAAACCATAGGAGTGGATGACATTGCTGAGAGAGAAAGAGACAGACAAATAGGTAGGTAGAGACAGAGACACAGAGAAACATAGAAAGACAAAGGCACAGAGAAAAAGATATGATGAAACAGAGGCATAGAGAAACAAGAAGGGCAAAGGTAGGCCTTTAGGGAAGACTCACAGTAAGAGGTCTACGATTAATCATGCATCTGTTTATTCTCTGTGCCAGGCTCTGCTAAGAACCAAGCATACAAAAAAAGGCAAAAAGAAAAACAAAAAAATCCAACAGCCCTGCCCTTATGGAACTTAAATTGTAGTAGAGAAGACCCATATAAATAATTAAGTACATACAAAATACATATACAGAGGGGATAGACAGTAATCTTAGAGGGGCAGGCACTGTTGTTCATCCTTCATTTTAGAAGAAGACCAATGACATCACAGGGTAATGTCTTGACTTGTTCATGAATTGGATTTAAGTGAGGCAGAGTTGCATAAAGTCATCAGCCTGACTTTCTCTTCCAAAGCCGTTGAAGTCCAGTGATAAGACAAAAATCAAGATGACTGATGATGGCCCGAGATGCAGGGTATGACCTTGGTGTCTTCAATGCCTAACCAGGTTCTAAGTGCTCCACAGCATCTGTTTCAGCCAACTTCAGGGCAGTTGGAACAAATTGTTCTCATTTGCCCATTCTACTGAGGGGAGTCTTCACATGCATGGGATAAACGTGGTTGGAGGCCTGTTGTTTACACTCAACCTGATTTATTCCATCGGCCAAAAGTTTTTTTTTTTTTACTCTGATGTGACTACTGCTCATGCTGCATCTTCTTGGAACCACAGGTAATAATTGAGTTCCGGGTGGACACCAAAGAGGGATGAACAGTCCTTAAAAAGGCTCAGCAAGCCCTCACATTAGAGGTGCTAGCTCTTCTTGGTCACACCACATACCCCAGGACTCAGGAAAGGCCATCTTCAGAAGGTGACATCTGACTCAAGTCTCAAAGAAATTCAGGTATGGAAGTAGAGGCAAAGAGGCAGAATATTTTAGATATGAAGACATGGAAATGAAAGAGGGAGTATTGTATATAAGAAACACCAAGGAGGCCAGTATAGTTAAATCAAGTTTTAGAGGTAAGATAATGAGTTCTGTGTTGGATATATTGAAACTGAGATGCCTACTAGACGTCCCAGTTCCATATGATCAACTTCCTATTGGTAATTTTGAATATATAGATCTAGGCATTATTTGCCTAGAATTGATCATTTGAGAGCTGATGAAATCACTAAGTGAGAATAGTATCTGGAGAGAAAGAATAGAGATGCCACTCTAGGGGCATGGGTGGGAAGGAAGGTATGGTTAGAATGGTAAAAAGAGAACAAGGTGAATATGGAATCTCTAAGTCAAGAGAGGAGAGAGTATTTGTTAAGGAGGGGTGGGCAACAATGTCAAATGCTAAAGAAAAGTCAAGGAGGATCCTTAGTACTCAAATGAGTCTGTCATCTATTTCCTCCAACGATGTAGATTGTGACCTGTCTATCCTTGCCCACTCCCTCCTATTCTTGGTCATTTCCTATGAACTCACCTTAGGCAGTCCCTCAACGTAATGCTAGAGCCTTGATTTCTCTTGAAATTGTGAGAGTACCAGTAAAGCAAATAGTGAATCCATCATTTGACCTGTGTTCTTGCCACATGTCCAGCTCATTTTCTACCCCCATCCCCATCTATAGCCTTCACTTGGATTCTCCCTTGTATTTCTTTGTAATTTGTTGAATCCTGTTCACATTCACCATTTGCTTTTCCATTGCCTTTGGGGTAACATTCATTCCCAACTCTTCGTGGAGGATGAGTATTAAAAAAACAAAGCCGTTGAATTTGGTAATTAGAAGGACATTGACAATATTAGCTAGTTGGTTTGAATGGAAGCTAGAAATCAAATGACTCAGGAAAGAGTGAGTAGTGAAGAAGTAGATATATTATGTTGAGACTCTTTTCAATAAATTTGGCAGTAAAAAGGAAGAGAGAAGTGGTATGACAGGTGGATATGGTGAAAGGTCCAGAGCAAATTTTTCTTTTTTTTTGTTTTAGGATTGGAGAGCAGGAGCTTGCTTTATAGATAATGAGAAGGATCCAGTAGAGAAGAGGCTGAAGATGTTAAGAGAGAGGGAGGATGAATGATGGAGCAAGTTTCTAGAGAGGGAAAAAGAGAATAGGATCAAAAGCACAGGTGGGGGATTAGCTTTAAGAAGGAGCAAGAATATCTCTTCTTCTGGGACAGAAGGGGAGCAGAGAGTGAGTGATGATTCTAATGAATAGAGGAGGGAAGGAAGAAAATCTGAAGTCTTTTAGCTCAGTGTTTGAAGTGAAGTAACCTTAGAGACTAGGAGCTGACTTCCCCTAGGTGAGATTGTTTTCACTCCTACTTTGAGTTGAGATTTCATCTCATTCACAGCAGAAAAGCTCATTTATTCTTGTATATTCTCTGGCTTATCATAATCTATATAACTTTCCTAACTTCGGTCTATTGCTGATTTTGGTAAAGAGGTATACTAACTATTTGAAAATTTGTGTGTGTGTGTGTGTGTGTGTGTGTGTGTGTAACCAGCATTTGGTAGGAAGGAATAGAAAGCAAATGAGTGTAATCTAAGTCTTACCTTCCCCTTCACAGCAACCAGGGAAAGAAATGTTGGTCTTGAGACCCCTAAAATTATTGTACTCCTAAATTATAAATAGTTGCCATATAGTAGATAAATATAATTTTAGCCTAATACTCTTCTTGGAGATAGACCAGGGAAGGAGCATAACCCCAACTCTTTTCAGAGATAAGGCAGGAAAGGAACATAATCCCAGATAAGGCCCTCATCCTTCTCCCTCCAAAGGCATAAATTGTAATATCTTTTGGAGAATGATGAGTTGGATCTCATTTAAGATAGCTTGCTACGCCACATGCAACCCCAGTCATCTTTATATCTGGACTATGACCATACCTATACCCTTATATATGTAGCCATATATGTTCTATTCTATGCATATATTCCTTTAGCTACGTATGTAATTGTGCTATCAATGTGCTATATATGTACACATATAAATACAGTAGAAACAAGCATTTTATTTATTATATTTATATTTCTTATAATATGTATACATTATTGTGCCCACTTTAGATATGTGCTCTGAATTTGTAGGACATTTATCCTATTTGCATATGAGGTGCTCAACTTCTTGGAGGTTAATTGTTCAAGTAATTCTCATCTACATATTGTCACTATAGACATGATATAGTGAAAATATATAGTATATAGGAAGTATAAAGACAATGGAGAATAAGCTAGAGTCAGAATTAAGAATCTCCTTTTTAGATGTTTTCCTTTCCTATCTCCAGAAACACAAATAGCACCCAAGTTGTCCCAGGATTGCAGTGGGGCAGTCTACAGAGTTTGCTTTTGCCATTAAAAAACTATAAGGAATTTTTTCTTTTTTATTGAAAGACCATAATTTATGTCCACCCTATTGATTTTCAGCATTTGTCTCTTATTAATTCCACAAAATTTTTGCTCATGAAATTTGCTTATTCTTTCTGTTGCCCATAATCTACTGTTTTTTTTATGGAAAAAAGTCCTCAAGATTGATCTATTTATTAATTTTGCTATGAAATGTGTATTCTTTCTTCTCAAAGTAGTGGAAAGACAATTGAATTTAGAACCAGAAGACTTGGGTTCAAATCCCGGGTCTGCTACTTATTACTTATCTGATAATGGACAAGTTCCTCAATTCTTTTGATTCTCAGTTTCTTTTTCAGTGAAAGGAAATGGGTGGGGAGGGGGCATGACGCCTGATTAAGGTCCTTTTTTAGCTTCATAGTCTAGGATTGTATAATGAAAATTCAAAATATCTAAGAACAAGAAAGAGAAAAGGGAAAAGAAAGTAAGGAGAATTAAATTTATATATTTAATTACCTCAGATGACTCATTATAGGCTTCTGTTTTATTTAGATCTTAAGCTTGGATTGTGTTTTCTTTACGTCTCATATAGCCCTAAGCACAGAGTCATTACTTAAAAAAATTAATGTTAATGTAAATAAAATAATTAACCTTTTTATATGTGTCTATTAGCATATTAGCCTAAAGGAAGGCTGTTCTGTCCATGTTTTAAACCTCCTCTAAGGTCTCAGATCTCACCACTAGGAAAACAATCTCACATGGGTAGGGAGAAGTAGTTTGGGGAAAATGTTCAGGAAGTCCAAGTTGTAGTAAACAAGTGAAAAAGAAAAAAAAAGATGGTAGGAGTAAGAAGATAGGCAGAAAATGTGCTATCAATACTGGCAATTGACCTAAAGTTGATCAAGTAAAATGTAAGTAAAGAAACAAGAATTTCATTGAGGAAAAGCATCACTAGCAATAGTCAAAATCAACCACTGGTCCCAATTATGTAGAGTTAGTCATATTCTTTAAAGTCTGAAACTCCTGCTCTGGAGCCCCTTGGTTGGCTTAGTGAGTGCCTCACATGACCTTCCACCTCTCAGTAGGCTCCAAACACTCTTCCCTCTGCTCTCCACCTCAATTACATTGTTAAGTCTTCCCACCCGTCACCTACATGCTTGCTCTTCTATCCCTGCCCCATCAACTTCCCAGTTCTGCAACCACGGTCAAATAAATGCTGCCATGGCTGTTCTAAAAGGGCATGGCATTGTTCTGCCCTATGATTCCACTCATTATCCCAGTAACTTTCTGAACCCCAAAACCCTATTCCTGCCACCCCCTCCTCATTTCTGTTGTCTCCTCTTGTTAGAATGTAAGCTTCTTGAGGGCAAGGGCTATCTCTATTTTCTTTTTGTATCTCCAGAGTCCCTGTCATAGAATAAATAGCCCAGTCCCTGTCATAGAATAAATGCTTAATGAGCAGTGGATAGAGGGCTGGGCCTGGAAGCCAAAAGACCTGGGTTCAAATCCCACCTTAAATACTTCCTAGCTATGTAACCCTGGGTAAATACCTCAACTGCTATCTGCCTTGGTTTCCTCATCTGTAAGGTGGAGATTATAGTGGTATCTACCATTGTGTTGTTGTGAGGATAAATTGAAACGGTGTTTGTAAAGTGCTTTGCAAACTTTAAAGCATTATATAAAAGATAGCTGTTATTATTCATACATTCTCCAGAGATACAGAAGAGCTGAGAAACAGGAATGTGGGTTGAAGGAGTTCAGGGAGGTCACTGGGAATAAGAATCATGGAAAAAAGTCAAGGATCATCATGGCAATTTTAAAATTGTGTTTGTATTTTTTTCTTGAAGTATGAAGAGCATCAGAAATGTAGCTTTGTTTCACTTCTCATAGAAAGTTGTTACATTGCTCTTTTTGTTAAAGCAAATTGCCTTTTTTTTCTCTTCTTTCTTTTTTCATCTTTGTCGTATGGAATGACTTCTAGGTGAGGGAAGGGAGGGATATAATCAGAAATAAGGGCAAAGTAATAACAAAAGATATCAGTTAAAGATTAAAAATTTAAGCATAAAAGTTGCCCTATATATAATATGTAAAGAAAAATTAGCAGAGTTCGTATTTATAATTCTAACATCAAGGATGAACATTGGCTAATTTTAAATGAATGATTGAATGAAAAGGCATTTATTAAGTGATGTGTGAAGCACTTTGGGCCTTGGGGATGGATACATGTACAAAAATGAGATCGTTTCTGCCCTCAAGAAATTTACATTGTATGTAAGGGAAAAAAATATATATACACAAAATACATGTACATACATATATACATACACATGTGCATACACATACAATATACATAATATATGTATGTATGCATATGCATGCATACATACATACATACATACATACATACATACATACATACATACATGTGACTGTTGGCCATGGAGGGATGTTTTTGTTTGGGAGTCACTGGGATACAATGAGTAGCCATGGAGAAGATGATAAGCATGCACTTGCCAGTATCATTGGCTACTGATTTGATTATGGGTTCCAGAGGAAGAGGTAGAAAGGGGTGGCAGTACATGAACTTGAAAAATGTAGCTGGGAGAGCTAGATACAGACAGTGGGCCATTAAGCCAAATGAGTTTGCATTAACCACTGCACTAATCAGGCCAGCAGGCTCCAAGCTGGGAGTTCCAAAAGCTGAATGGGATAAGAAATTTTCACATTCATGAAAGCCATCATTGACTATCATTTAATGAAAATTTGCTTGCATTTCATAATTTTGCTTGATTTTTCGCATTACCTAATAGGCAATTAACCCTATCTTCCTCCCTCTTTTTTAAAATAAAATTTGTAATAAGGGGACAGGGTCTTATATTTGTGGAGGAAGAAAGGCAGTAAGCTTGTTTGAATGATGTGAAAGCTTCATTTTGGTTATAAGATTGGAAAGGTAAACTGTGGCAAGATTACAAAGTTTCCTGAATGCCACAATAAGAAATTTCTATTTCATTCTATAGGAATTTGTCTATTTTTTTTCTGCTCTTAATAATCCTATTTCTCCCAGAGTCTGACACTGTGTGATAGATATAGTAGTAAATATATAGGTAATGAATGACCTTTAGTTCCTTGGACTATACCACCCAGCTTTCTCTGATTAGTTTTTTTGAGTTATAGTTACTTTATTTTTTAAAAGGGAACAGATATCATAAAATTACAGAATTTAGAGTTGGAAGGGGCAGAAGTCATGAAGGTAATTAATAGAAGAAATAGAAATCAAGCCCAAGTCTTTTGGCTCCAAATCCAGTGAATCTTTTTGTTATATCACACTGCTGCCTTTTGGTCAATATTTTTAGGATTAATAAATAATTTTCACTGGCCTTATGAAGTGTTAATATTTTGAAAGCTAAGCTTCTCCCTCAAACCTTAAAGTGACAGATGAGCCACAGTGTGCAAGAAAACAAAGAACGGGTCAAGTTAGAGAGCTATTCTTTAATGATGTTTATTAATCAAGAAGTTGAGTTTGCAAAGTTACTTCCTTAAAAGGAGAGATTACTCTAAATATTAATTTTAGTAAAAGCACGAAGAGAAAGTAGGTTTTGAATAAACTACAAAACTGATGAGCACTAGATTCAGAATTATGGAATTGTATTACAATTTTAAAGGCAGCTAGGTGGTATAGTAGATAGAACACTGGGACTGGAATTAGGAAGACTCATCTTCATGAGTTCAAATCTTGCCTAGCTGTGTGACCTTGGACAAGTCACTTAACCTTGTTTTTAACTTCAGTTCTTCATCTATAAAATTAGCTAGAGAAGGAAATAGCAGACCACTCCAGTATGTTTGCCAAGAAAACCCTAACATGGAGTCACGAAGAGTCAGACATGACTGAACAACAATTATAATTTTAATTAAACTTTAAATTTGGAATCAAATGAGATAATAATTGTGAAACATAGGACTTGGCACATATTAAGTGCTTTATAAATGTTAATTATTATTATTTTTAGCCCTTATTTGGGATTCTGGCTCTGCCATTCATTGGTGGCATGACATTGGACAAGTCTCTAAATCTCTATAAGCCTCAGTTTCCTCATCTGTAAAATGAGTTGTTTGGGCCACTTGATGTTTGAAGTCTCTTCCAGTTCCATCTGTGATCTTATAATATTCAAAAGGCAAATTGGTCTCACAATTCTACTTTATTATGATGTCCTTATCAGTATTGCTTTATAAATGTATATTGTGGCCAAAGAAAACTACCCATTTACTTGGAATCAGTCATTGATGGTAAAATTGCATATAAATGCTTCACCGTTGCTTAAGAAAGTTTAAGAGAGTGAAAATAATTCAATTTCTTTCTGTATTTCCCACATTATCTTCTAAGTCAACATTTGGGATAGAAGAGAGAGAGCCTTGTAGAATGTAAAGTCATTGGACTTAGAGTCAGGGCACCCTTGGGGTTCAGATTCCACCTAGAACAGTTACTTTCTATGTGCCTCTGGGCAAGTCAATTAACTTTTCAGTCTCAGCTTCTTTCTCTGTAAGTGGTGATAGTAATACTTTTATTCTATATTCTGTCCTACAGGCTTATTGTGAGGAAAGTTTTTTTCTTTCTTTCTTGAAGTGGTCTTAAATAAAGAGACATTGGCATGTATTTGGTTATTGATATTATGGTATAAGTTAAAGTGATCTTTTTTCTAAAATAACCGGTTATTCATACTAAATAACAGAAATGTCCATAACAATAATAATAGATAGCATCTAGATAGCATCTACTATGTGCAAAGCATTGTGCTAACCAAAATTCTGCAAATATCATCTCATTTAGTCTTCAAAACAACTCTGAGAGCTAGGTGCTCTCATTATCTCTACTTTATAGCTGAAGAAACTGAGGCAAATTAGAAGTTAAGTGACTTGCCCAGGACCATACAGTTAGTAAGTATCCGAGACTGGATATGAACTCTGGTCTTCCTAACTCCAGATTTGTTGTTGTTCTTCCTTCATTTTCTAAGAGGACCAATGACATCGTAAGAGTGATGACTTGCACATGAATTAGATTTAAGTGAGGCAGAACTGTGAACAGTCATCAACCTCACTCGCTCCTCTAGAGTCATGGCAGTCCAGTGGTAAGACGAAAAGTCAAGATGACTAGATTTAGAACTCTATCCATTGTGCTACCTGGCTGCTATCACTAGTTAAACCATGATCCCTTTGGAAAATCACACACAACCTATTTTCACAAGAGATGGGCAAATAAACCTGAATGCCAGTTGCTAATTTGTAGTGCAAATTGTTCTCAGTGAAGATCCACTGCAGTCAGAAATGCCACACCCCTACTCCTCAACAGGAGGAAGCTGCCTGAGAAAACAGATTCGGTTCATGAGGTTTGCTTAGTGAATAGGAAATAGGAGAGGACTTGCAATGGTCTCCAGGGATATTTGATAAAACCTCCCTGATCATTCTTTGTCACCTCCGAAGCTGTACCTGTCTAGCTAGCCTGGGGCATCTCCCAGCAGCTGGTGTTAGATATATAATGCCTTGCGCCTGACTTGGACTACTTGCCAGCCTCCCTTCCCAGAGCTCCTTGGGCTCACAGTATACACTTCCTGGCTTCTATTGTTCCTTGATGACATCCTATTTCCTATCTTTTCAGTTACCAGGTCACATTGTGGTTTGATTACATGCAACTAGAACCTCGGCTTGTTTATATCATAGGTAAAAATGCCCATACTAATTTGTAGTACCAAGCTACTTTCCTCAGGGACTATGAGTCTGGAATTAAGTAAATACTCATTTATTTTAATAAGGTCATGCTAAGGTGAAAACGTTTTATTTGTTCATTTAGGCCTCAGACCTGAGCCTAATTATTGCAAGTTTCAATTTAGAGAGACTCCTAGGGATACTTTTCATAACAATTTCTGAGTCAGGCTGGAATTAGCACTGTCTTTGAGTGGGGAAAGTGTTCCCCCCCCGGGGGAGCCTTTATATTTGGTTGCCAGAGGAGTGAGATTTGGTCTGAGGACTGGCTCAGTTTTGAAATGGAGATAAGAAGTAAGTGATATGTCTGTGGAAACAGAATGAGAAAGAAAAAAAATGGAAAGAAAGCCTGGAAATGTATCATTTTTTAAAATTATACTATGTTATAGAAATGTCACAAGTCTCAAAATAACTCACCTTGTATAACTATATTGGACACATTATGATTATGACCACTTATTTTCAAGTCTTTAAGGTACTGTGAAATATGGGATATATTTTAAGTCATTATTCAAAGCACCTTAAATGAGGGGTAATTTATGACCACAATGTGTTATTTTTCCACCCAGAGGTTTTTTGTTTTTTTTTTTAATTCAAACACTGCAGCATGAATAGTTAAAGAGAGAGAAATATACAAAAATACAAATGAGTGATCCAATCCCAATCAAGCCTACAATGAGATCAAGCCCACAATGGGTAGTTTTCTCAGGTTAGCTAGGTCTAACAGAGATTGGAGAAGAGTCATAAAATATCCCATTGTCCCCTGCACCAGACATCCCTAAACAGAAGACTCCCTGTCTTCTGCCACGATACGGAAGGGCGGCTTTCTATAGCCACCACCTCTGTAAGATGAAGCATAGTTGGCTTGAATTCTTGGTCTTTTTTTTTTTTTACTTCTCAGATTACCCTCCATCACTGGGTCCCCCTTGCAGTATAATGTCTGTCATTTTAAGGGACACAAATGACTTTACTTTGGTATGTGTTTGGTATGGTTTGAAATGACTTTCACATGGTATGTGAAAAATGTATGTATGTGAAAAATACAAATTCTATACGGAATTGGCAACAGGTATAATACAATATCACTCAATTAGCCTGACTTTGCACTTTATTGGGCCATCCTTATTTCCTCTCCTGGTTAGGGGACCTACCTAACTTAATCCTCAGGTTATTTCTATACTTATTTGATAACTTAGTCTACTTCTACTACCTAGGTCCAGGCTCTCTCTCTCTCTTTCTCTCTCTCTTCTTCTCCCTCTCCCTCTCTCTCTCTTTCTGTAATCTTGGTACCTGTAGACATTATTATGGTAGGATCCTTTTCTGTTTGAGCTTTAGGCATAATTCTTGCCTATGGTCTGAAATGCTGAAATTCTTATTTTTATAGTCATCTAAATGGTGATTCAGCCATGGCCTCAGGACTGTCCATAGAAATTCCCTAGTCTAACAATTTCGCTGCCCTTGGCACACATCTTGCTAACAGATTTTTCATGGTTGTATCCCTCCAGTCATCTTCAAGTGTTCTTTTTTTGATGATTTTCAAGTATGTTTATTAACTGAGTTCCTCTAGTTTTGACTGATTCTTTCTGGGTTCTTTTCTTCTCTTCTTCCCTATCCCATACCCACCAAGTTCCTTTACAACTTTCCCCTTCCTTTTCTTTAAATTTTGTTTTTATTCTGGAGTTGACAAACACCAACCATGAACATTTCATAGAAGAGAACAGAAAAGGAGGATTGTATATAGAACTGTGAATCTCCTTACTTACTACTTGGATTTTCTTTCTTCCTTTTTAAATTTGTTTCTTTCTTTTTTAACATATATAATCAATTCAGCATATTAGTTCCAAGACCGTCTTGCTTGACTTTGTTGCCCCTGAACTTCTTCCTGATCTCTTCTGTTCATTTTATCTGAAAGCTTCTGTGATGGGGGACTCCCACGTGGATGAAGTTCCTTCCCTACTTGGAGAAGACTAAGGAGCCTCCTTCCAGGAGAGTTGTGTGTTTCAACAATCCAGCTAGCAGCTGTTGTGGGGGTGAAAGACCAACAAGCCCAACAACAAGCATGCTACCAGCATGCTGCAAAAACCCAAGTTCTTTTGATCTGCTTTACTAAGGAAAGCAACCTTGAGGGGTTGACAAGCTTACTTTAATCCAGCATACAGACATCATTCACTTAGTTCAGGGTAAAAAGCCAGCACCCTGACCTTCAGAGCAAAATACAAACAAATTACAAACACTGAAAGACAGACCCAATGCAATTCATAGTTACCAACATCTAGGTTTAGCCCGGGAGCTCATAACAAAGGCTGGCCCAAAGTCACATGCACCACCATGGCTGTGGGTAAGTCCTCTGAAAAAGAAAACTCCAACCCCTGATTTTATATCTTTTTAAGGGTCAAGGGTGAGTCACACATGCAACTCAGCCACATGACCTAGAATCCTCACAAAGAGGCGACTTAAACCCACGTGGTCTAAAAGCCTGTAATGTCCCAAACATGTCACTCAAACTCAAGTGTAAACTAGGCCCTCCCCTGAGGCAAGGAGGTCACCAAGGACTGCCAAATCTAATCAAGGAAACAAAGGCCAAACTCTTCAAGGGCACTTGGTTGAACTGAGCGTTAAGAGCCCATTTTGTTTACCAACACATTGTGATAATGTGGAAGTAACCTCTGAGAGACTTAAGCAATATAGACATTCTCTGTTTCTGGTTTGCTAATCATGCTATTAGAAGAAGCCTTTATACAGGCTTCATGGCCAAAACTAAGATAAGAGTGCCTTCAGAAGTCCTTGGTTGGCCTTGGCTCATTCTTTCTAACTGCATGCGCATTGGCTGCTCTCTCATGGTTTGATTCCTTTGCTGATTGCATCCAATGAAAGGCAATGCTTTAAAGCCCCAGGCCTAACCCCTATGAAAATGACATATGGCCCTGTAGAAATAGGCCCCAGTTCTTTTGCCTGTGCCTTCTTTTCCATTTTAGGTGAGGCAATTGGAGCCACTGACGTGAGTTCCAAAAGGTCAGGGGAGTGAACATCTCAGTTTCTGGACTTCTTAGCATCTCAGAGTCCTAGTGTCCAAGCTCCCAGCACCCTGGTTTTGCAGCCAAGTTGACATCTAAACTGAAGGACCAAAGAGTAACATTCAGGAGTGGTCTTTGGGACCCAGTTCAGGAATAGTTGGGAAGAGGATTGATCTGGCAGTGGTGCCACATCAGGATGTGGACTCAGTGGAACCAGTGCTGGTTCACAATTGTGCTAAGAGTGAGCCTACTCTCCTCAGAAGTGAGATGGGGAGAAAGTGCACTCAAAGTGGTAGTGGGGTGGTAGTGCTTGTCCTTTTGTTACTGCTATATCTTCAAGTAAATTTATTTTGTAATATCTAACTAATGTTAAATGGCTTAATGGAACTGGGACACTATTTACTGGCACCTAACAGTGAGGGAAACAGCCACATCACCATCTTCCCCACCTCCTCATCCTTCCCTATGATAGGTTAACATAATCAAAACCAAACAAACACATACATTGGCCATGTCTAAAAATGTATGCATTATTTTTTTTAAAATGTCTACTTCAATCAGTACTTATTAAGTGTCTACTGCATATTCCAGACACTGTGCCTGGTACCGAGGGTGTAAAGGACAAAAATATGATAGATGTTCCTGCCCTCCAGGTGCTTATATTCTACTACAATGTATTTCATTCTACTACAAAGATTTCCAAACCCTTGACAACACAGATGACAAGTAGATCCTTATTTCATGGCAATCTTGGAGTATGGGACTATTTGTAGAACCCCTTGGCAATGTTTCCTGAGAATACAATTCAAAGGATGTAAAATGAAGTCATCTAGGACAGTTCTTATTTTATAGATGAGCTTGAGAAGGGAGCAGAAAACAGAAGAGATTATCATGAGGAGAGTATTTCTGGGGTCACTTGGGAAGAGGAGGTAACTAGACAGAGCAAGTGAACTGCTTTAAGCCTGTCAGAAGATTCTTCTCTCAGAGGGACTTCAGTGTCTGGGCTGACAATTTTCTAAGTCCTTTTAGGGGTCCAGGTCCAATGATGGGGGTGATGGTACTTGAACCCAGAATTTTCCCATGTATTCCAGCAACCCAGTCCCTGAACTTTCCCACATATTTCAGCCCAGATCACTGGTGTCTTGCCCCAGGCATCTGGCCTATCCCAGCCCACCAAGATATTCAATAGTCCTTTCACTGTGGCTTTCCAATCCACCCCAGAACACTTAACTCCTTTCACTGTTTACACTTGGCCCACCCCAGGCTATTTGCCACTCCTTAATCTCATCTAGACCCTTTCACTGTTGCCCCTGGCACAACCCAGTTTATTTATCACTCCTTAATCCAGATCTTTTCACTGTTCTTTTTTGTATAAAAGTATCAATCTCACCACCCATCAAGCTGCAGATTCTTTAGGAATCTAGCCTACTCTGTTGGCATTACAATAAACCCTGCTACTTTGACTGAAAGAAGGCTGGAGTGTTTGAGTTCTTTCTAAGCAGATTTGCCCTGTATCCTTACATTTCCAGGTTCTCAGTAACCCCCAACCACATCACCACCATTACCACTAAGATGATTTCTAAAACCCTCTTTTTGGCTTTTAAAGCCCTCCACAATGTGACCCCCTTCTACCTTTCCAGTCTTCTTACGTTTTATTCCACTACATCTTATTCACCATCCAGTGACACTGCTTCTTGCCATTCCTTGAGTATGACATTCCAATTTGAGAATCCTTATCTTTCACTGGATGTCTCCCATGCTTGATGTGTTCTCCATCTTTGTCTTTGCCTCCTGGCTTCCCTGACTTTCCTCAAGACTCAGCTTAAATCCTACTTTCAGCAAGAGGACTTTTCTGGTCTGCCTTGATGCCTTACCTCTGAAATTTCCTCCAATTTACCTCGTACATCTCTTGTATGTACATAGTTTCCCATTGGATTGTGAACTCCTTGACGGTAGGGACTGTTTTTGTCTTTATTTGCATCCCTAGACCTTACTATAGTGCCTGGCATATAGGAGGTACTTAATATATGTTTGCAGACTTGATTTGATTTGACATGTGAGATATTGTGCTGGAAATCAAAGATAATAAGATAAAAAAACAAAAACAAAACTCTGCTTCCTCACAGAGCTTACAGTTTCATGGAGAATATAACTTATGAACAAATAATTAAAAAAAACCCAAGGTCAAAAGAAAGAACATTGGGAAGTTGGGAAGGTAATAAAGGAAGGATTCGAAGAGCTGAGCCTTGAAGGCATGTAAGGATTATGAAAAGCAGAGAATTTCCCCTTTGATAGATAAATAATTGACCTGGCATGGCAATAGCAGTGAAGATGGCGGGTGACTGATCACTCCCTAGCTTGTACACACACACACACACACACACACACACACACACACACACACACACACACTCTCTCTCTCTCTCTCTCTCTCTCTCTCGCTCGTGCTCGAACTCATTGGCATGTGAATTACTTGAGGATAAAGGCTGTTTTTTGTGTTTATTTTCTTTGTATCTCCATTGCTTACAACAATACATAGAAAGCACTTAATAAGTGTTTGTTAACTATGTAGATGTGCTTATGGGGTGGCGAGCATACAACATGCATAAGGACTAGGTTGCTGTTGAGTAGTTTCAGTTGCATCAGACTCTTTGTGATCCTATTTGAAGTTTTCTTGGCTAAAACAATGGAATGCTTTGCCATTTCTTTCTC
Organism: Phalanger gymnotis; assembly: GCA_028646595.1. Classification (NCBI taxonomy): domain Eukaryota; kingdom Metazoa; phylum Chordata; class Mammalia; order Diprotodontia; family Phalangeridae; genus Phalanger; species Phalanger gymnotis. The sequence goes on along the minus strand of CM053622.1, from coordinate 293,497,543 downwards.
CAGCTCATTTTATAGATAAGGACACTGAGGCAAACAGGGTTAAGTGACTGGCCCAGGGTCACACAGCTAGTAAGTGTCTGATGGTGGATTTGAACTCAGGCTTTCCTGACTCCAGGTCTGGTGCTCTGTCCCCTGAGCCACCTAGATGCCCTTGAGAAATGTAGACAGTACCATGTAATTTCCTTTTCCCCCTGTCCTTCTGCCCAGGTACTTCCTGTAACTTTTAAATTTTCATGTACAAATATGATTTTTAAAAAAACTTATAAATAGGAGACTAAACGTGTATGTTTTACATGTTTAAAGTTTTTTTTTTTACTTTTTTTAAAAAAAGTTTTCAATTTTATACCAGTTTACTGTGATACTTCAAGGATCTATGCTTTGAATTGTGTGGGTTCTTGACCCATGTCATAACTCCACTGATATAACTGAAAAGTTATTCACTTTCTGACCATCCCAGTGATGATGATACTTCTTGAACTTAGTTAGGCTGGTCCTCAGATAACAACAGGTACCCAGTCGGTCACCAGCCCATCCTTGAAGTCTTTCCAGCCTGGTAGGGCCTGCCAGAGCTTGCCCTCTGTTGGCATAGCTTTTGTCATTGAAGCCTGATTTTACCGGAGGATCATACTATATGGGCTTTTTGATTGTTTGTTTGTTTACATTGTTGTTTCTAAACATCAGGCTTTTTCAGTGAAAAAGATCACGAGGAGGTACTCAGGAGGAGGGATAAAAGGAGGACATCTGCCTAGGAATGCCACAGGAGGTCTTCATTTGCTGTCATTCCCTTTCACTCCTTACTCTAATCTAGAAAGTGATGGAGTCAGGGTGTGGGTGGGACTAGGATCCAACCTTCCTTTTCCCTACCTCCTTGTAGGACCAGCCCTGCATAGAGAAAAAGTTCAATGGTGTTATTTAAGAATAGGCCTTCTGGACAAAATTTTCTCTGCTGGTAATTCTGCCAATTAGAAATTAATTTCAGTTAACAAGGAAATAGTCCTAGTAGGGTTACTAGGAAGTTCTATTAACTATTCACATCCAATAATGATGATGATGATAGCTCATGTTTAAATAGAGCTTTAAGGTTTTCCTGTTGTTTTATACCTAATTAAGATACTCAGAGGGAATGACAACATGGATTAAGAGGGAGCCAGGGTGGAGCAGTGAAAGGTAATTTTGCAGTATGAGTATGTTGACTATTGACTGAAACAAAAAGTGGTGCACTTGATCTAACATAGGTTTTTTCCTTTTTGTGAGGCCTCATTATAAGCATATTTGTTTTCTTGATATCTGGACTGGCTCAGAGAATCCAAGATGCATGACCATTGTAAGCATGGAGTACTTCATGGATGAGAAGGTATGGTTGATTGTCACAACAACAACAGACTTTGAAGAATCCTGAAAAAGCAGTATCTCTGAAAGGGATGGGGCAGGGATGAGGGAAGGTATCACAGTGGGGGAAAGGGGAGGGCATGGAAGGAGAAATGGGAAATCTGGTAAAAACAAACTAGTTCAGATACCAGTAAGGGGGTTTCTGATTCGGGAATGGATCAATAAAATTACCTGTGAAGTTCCTTCCAATTCTGACATTCTGGGATTCTATAAAAATTTGAAATTTTGCCAAGGACCAGCTCCTTCCATTTCCCTGGATTATTGCTATTCTGATCAGTCTTCCTGCCTCAGGCCTCTACATTTTCTAATCTTTTCTCCGCCGTTGAGCTACTAGATTGACATCTCTAAAGCACAAGTCTGACCATGTCACTCCTCTGCTTAAGAAGTTTCAATGGCTCCTTTTTTACCTCCAAGACAAAATACAAATACTTCCATTTAGCATTTGAAGCCCTTCAAAGTATAATTCCAAGATTTCTAAACTAATTTCACATTATTCCTCCTCATACTCTCTACATTCCAACCAAAGCGACCTACTTTCTCTTCACATATATGCCATTCCAGCTTCTCCGTCCATGTCTTTGCATAGTATATGCCTCATGCCTGGAATGTCCTTCTTCTTTACCTCTACCTCTTGGAATCCTTACCTCTAATAAAGCTCAGCCTAAATGCTTCTTCCTATAGTGGCCTTTCCAGGTGCCTCTAGCTGTTAGTGTGTCTTCCCTCAAATTACTTTCTCTCTACTTTGTATTTATGCAACTGTGTATATGTTCTTTTCTCCCAGTAGAATGTACACTCCTTGAGGGCGAACACTATTTCCTTTTTGTTTTTATAGGCTACTGTCCAGCCCTGTGCTATTATGTGCACATCATAGGCATTTTACAAATGCTTGTAAAATTAAAATACCTTCTTCCAGGGCACAAAACATAATTGTGATTTAACTTATCAGGTCCCCATCTTTCTACTTCCCTCCTTTTGACCATTGTTACTGGAATAGGAGTCTAAAGAGATTTACTGAGGAGGTTACTGAGGAGATGGAGGATTGAGTCAGTTGCCATGAAATGATTCTATAAAAATGCATATAGAAAACTCATGTGCTTTGCAAAGATAGGGCCATGATAAAATAAGCGCATCAAAGAGAAAATGTGTGAGGGGCTATTTCATATTGTGTGTGCCTATACATGTACATATTAGTGCAATCATATTTCTTGTGTTCCTAGGAGAAAGAAGACCAGTGGTGTCAAACTCACAATAGAAATGGGGGCCACTAAATTCTATATAGTGATATCCATGGGCTGCATATCAATTTAGTTGTAAAATATAACATAATCTAATTATTATTTGATTTTATTTCTCTTTATTTTGTTAAATTTTTCCCACTTACATTTTAATCTAGTTTGGGTTGCCCTTGGGAATATTGTGGGCCACATGTAGTCCATGAGCTGTGCATTTGACACTTCTGCTTAAGATCATGTCAACAGCTATGTACTTCTTCTTTTCATAAGACAATCTTGGCTGACTTTAATTCTTTGTTGCAACTACCATTCTGGGGTAAATTAAGAACATTTGGGATTCAGGGGAGGCATAATCACAAAGGGCTCCTCCATAGCATCCCAGATTAATTGGTTGAGAGTTGGAAGGAAAGTCATGTAGTCCAACTCCCTCTTTTTAAAGATGTGGAAACTGAGACTCTGAGAAATGAAGTGATACAAGAAGCAAGAGGCAGTTCTAAGATTCTAATCATTGTATACCAATCCGTCTTTTAAGGGTCTTCTATAATGCAATTCATGCATGACGCAAAGTGGAGATTTGGGACCCTGGGGCACATTCCCCTTCTGCTGTTATGTTAATTCACCTCTTCCATTATCTTCTCGCCTGTAATAATAGCAATAATTCGCTTTTGTATAGGGCTTTAGGATGCACAAAACATTCTCTTTGCATCAGGCTTAGGACTTAGAAACTACATGTATTGTCTTGCTAGCCTGTTGGATTCCCTGAACTCCACTGTTGTGCAGTAATCAGGTTGAAGATACTATTTTGCACACTTGTGGAACTTTGGACTTGGAAGGATTATCTTTCATCTGTAGACTGAGAAACTGGTTGCCCAAAGACTGAATAACTTACCTAAAGTCACAAAGATAATTAGTGGTAGAAATGGAACTAGAACCCAAGTCTAAAAGACCCCCCAAAACTTTGCCATATTGTTTACTTTATGGGAAATTATTTAGATTAATTCTTTTTTTGTTGTTTACTCCAGGGACTTGGAGATCTAGGTTCTAGTCCTGGTTTTATCTTAAGCTAGCTGTTTGGTCTTGGATAAGTCTCCTCTTTCTATTGGATTTAATTTTCTTTAGCTGTAAAATGAAGAGACTCTACTAAATAACAATATTTTTCCCAGTTCTAAATCCTATGAACTCTTTAGATCCACAACATTCTACCTATGCTTCTAGGCTACCTTCTTCCTAGCTTTAGAAGAAAGTTCTAAAACAGTCCAAAGTCGTTTGGCTCAGAGGTTTCTTTCTAACCAAGGTCAAAACTGTCTGAGTCCCAAAGCTAAGGATTCCTGGGGCAAGCTCTTTTCCACAAAGGACTCCAATTTAATTCTCAAGACTGTTCTGGGCAGGGGATAAGGATGAGTGGGGGCTGGCACAAGTGGACTATCTCCTAGAAGGGTAAAGGAGGCCTTCTTCCCCCTGCCCTCGACTCAGTGATCCCAGGATGCCCTCCTCATGTCTGTGTTATGCCCATCAACTCACTTCCACTATTGCAGGAGAGATGGAGCTCCCAGGCTGCAGAAAGTGGTGCCCTTTGGCTCTTGGGGCATACAACTTTCCTGATCAATGGGCACAGATTGCAGAGGACCATGCTATATATATATTAGGAGCCAGGGGAAGAGTCTAGTTTAAAGTACAAGTTTCCAACTGGCCCCTTTCTTCTGCCGTCTCCTTTCTGGCCCAGCAACAGGCAAGGTCATGGATATAATGGACAACGTGGGGAAGGGAAGATGAGTTTCCCAGAGGGGAGGTAATTATGCTGGTAATGCCGGGCTCTATCTTGTTGTGCAGCTGGAGCACTAATCAGCAGGAATCCCTTTCTGTAACTGGGGGGAAGGAGAGGGGAGCTGGCAGGCTGCAGCTGGCAGGGATGGCTTGATTGAAGGAGGAAGGAGAAGCTATAAAGGGTTGGGTTCTGGTGGAGGGGCTGGTGGGCCTGGGAGGGGATACCTCCAGCTGGAGCCTCCTTAACATGCAGAGATGCTCAGATGAAGGGCAAAGCAGGTCCTCTGGACCATCAATAAAGAGCCAGTTGTCACATTTTTGTTCCTGGTGACTCCAGGGTGGGTGGATAAAGGGTGGTGGAGTGGTCCCCCTGATGGTCCAGGGAGATCCTCTGCTGTTGCCACACCCTTGCTTCCTGCAATGATGCTGGGGGATAGCTGGACTCTGGTCTCTTGGCTGAATAAAAAAAATGCTCTGTCAAAAAAAAAGGGGGGGGGATTTCATTGGTCATTCTGGATTAGTGGAATTGACTTCAGATCTCTGGAATCAGCATCTCCTGGCCTACCCTGTCTTGTTGCTTCCCAAGTCCCAGCACGACAGTGGGCAAGATGTCAGTGTTTGTGGTGAGTGTAGAGGCTTCCAAAAAAAACAAAAACCCCAAAACTACCACACCCTCCTCACTTGTTTAGCATGGTGGGTAGTTGTTGGCAACAGGGGTTTTGTTGCCAGCAACTATCTAGCCACAAGCATTTTCTATCCCTGCCTACGGAATTGCTGATAAATGAATAAATCTACCATTAAAGCATTAGACCTAAATTGCCATTAATTAAATTTATTGATAGTTATTGGGCATCTACCAAGACACTGTAGTAAACTCTAAAGCACAGAGATCCAGTGTTCACTTTCCTTGAGCTTATACTATAATATTAATTAACACAGTGATTTCAGATAATACAATCACTGATCAAAATAAAAGTTCAATGATCAGATAATGGCCATGAAATAAATACATGGCAAGACCTTGGTAATGGACTTCACTGTTTTTTGTTTCTGTAAGTCTTCACGTATGGCAGTTGTTGCACAGAATAACATGGCTCAGTAACACATGGATTGGGGTTTAACCTTGGGTTAAATCATCTCTGACACTCAACCAGCTGCATACAGCAATATCCTGAGATGAGTTAGCCAATGCAGACATCAGCCCTATTTGCCTACAGCAGCATTATAAAGGCTCTTCTTTATGCCTTTGGGATACTTTTGAGGCAGTAGAAACCACTATAGCTGTAGAGTTGGGACACTCCTAAGACAAAAAGGATTCTAGTCCTGTTGTGGCCAATAGCTAGAAATGTGACCTTTTTTAAATCACTTCACATAGCTAGACCTCAGTTTTCTCATCTGTAAAGTTAATCTTGAAGATACTTTCTAATTCTAACAGACCATTGATTTTATTTCCAAATATGCATTTCTATCCCATTATCTCTAGGTTTTCAGTTCTACTACAAAATTTCACTATCATTCCAAAGAAATACTCCTCTCTTCCTGATATTCAGTTTCAAATGGTCATTCACTAATCAATGACCTCATAACCAACAAAGACTTGCCCCTTCAAGACCAGAACACTGGATACTTAGGACATTTCTGTGACCAGGAACAAGAGAAACAGATCAGATCTCATACCTTTTATAGCTATGGCAGGAGATGAATTCTTAACCAACCAAAATATAGAGACAAACATAAGAGATAAAATAGATAATTTTAATAACATGAAATTGAAAAGCTTCTACATAAAGCTAATGCATCTAGGATAATAAAGTGGTAGAATAAGCAAAAATCCTTGTATCAAATATTCCTGGTAAAGGTCTAATATTCACAATATATGGATGACTAAGATCTGTATATATCTGTTGAGGTCTAGGGGTAATGGGCTCCTGAAATTCAAGGGCTGGTCCTGCCTTGAATGAATTTAACTCAAGCCTTCTTTCAGCCAGAGATATGGTTCATTATACTCAGATTTTAAGAATCTGAGCATTGGCCAGACTCTTAAGGAATCTAAGCATTTTAATGGAGGAAAGATGGACCTTTTATATAGCTGGATGTGATCTAGGAGTGGCCAAGTAGTCTGGGAACAGAGAAGGGTTCTAGAAGGAGTTAAGGGTTGGAAGTGGCCAGGGAGGTATTAGACAATGAAGGGCTGGGCTAGGTTAGAGGTAACAGAGAATTGGAGGTTTGGTCGTGGGGCCACAATGAAAGGCCAGGTGACACCAGAGACTTGGCCATGTGGGAAAGTTCAACAAAAGTTGGGGAGGCAGTTCCCAGGGCCCATACCCTGTCATATCTATATCTAGATAAGTTTATGTATACCAATATACATGTTGATATATAGGTTACATATATGGATGTATATATGTAAAACAAAAACATTCTCGAATAGAGAGAAAGTTTATAAACAAATATTCTTAAAAGAATTACAAACTGTCAACAAATATATGAAAAAATACTGTAGATAATGAGTAATAAAAGCAATGCAAATCAAGACAACTCCGAGGGTTCATCTCATACCCAGCAAATTGGCAAAGATGACAAAAGTTGGGAAGAGTCAGTTTTGGAGGGGTAAGGAGCACACAAATGAATTGTTATGGAGCTATGAATCTTACAGGAAGAGAAGGACTGTATGAGGAAGAGGTAAGAAGGAAGGAGTGCATTCCAGGCTTGGGGGCCAGTTACTGGTACTGATAATGTAGTTTCACTTCTCAAACCCCTGGACGATAAAAATAATATCTATAGTAATACGATTCCCAGAATTGGTAATTCTGATATCAGTTTTTTAAACTTTTTTTTCTCAGATCTACTAAATTATTAGATTACTTGCATCTTCTGCCTGAATTTAACCGCAGTGTTTAGTTTCAGAATCTGTTTCATCAATAGAGAAATTTTATCAATAGAAAGTAATAAAGCAACTATTCCAAGTTTCTTTGAAACCTCTCTTAAGAGAGGCAAAATTTAGAGTCTTGGCTTAAATGTTCAGGGTAAAATTGATCAGGAGGATGTACCATTCCCCCTGACCTAGAGCTGAATCAGTAGGGTCAAAATTGGTCAGAGTTTGAAGCTTTTAGGTCTGTGGGCACTAACTGTGAGGGCCCAGCAATCTCTGACTGCCAGAGTCCAGCCATCTTTGGCACAGATGTAACTGAGAAAAAAGAAAGGGCTTAAGGAAGGCTTGTCAAGCATGCAGTTATCAGCGACCTTGTGATAAAGCAGTACCGCTGAACAAAATCTTTGATGTATGTTGGGCTTTGACCCATCTGACAACTTACAGCATGTCATTGCATGAGACTTTCCTCAGGGATGTCCACAGAGGACACAAACATAAATATGTATGTGTAAAGCCCCACAAGAGGCTGGGGTGCCCTCTCTGACTAAGAGACTCATGTGGATTAAATTGGGTCAGATTCTCCTCCTAACCAGACTCTTTATATACCCAACCCAGAGCTCTAGAGAACTTCTAAATCTTCTGAAGCTCAGGTCTGGCTCCTTAGAAGGTGTCCCTTGAAGGGATTAACAAGGATCCTTCTAGAAATGTACTCAGTGTTCAAAGAACATAAGGTATATAATAGTTATTTCTTTTTTCCGTTTCAAAAGATATGTCTTCCCTAATTAGTCCTGAAAGTCAGAAATGGAACTGGAGCCCTATTATGCATGAGCAGCTATTATAACTTCTAGAGGGTGAGGAGAGGAGAGGAAAGACATCTTTCCACAGAGAGCACAAGAGAGAACTTTCAAAGTCCTAAGGCATATCCTGGAAGAGAGGAAGAAGACAGAATAGTAGCAAAAATTATTTCTTCTCTAAAACCAACCAAATGGGTAGCTCTTCCTGCTTTTCTTCTTAGTGGCTAGCTCTCTTGGTCCTGTCCATGCCCACCTAATGTTCTGTCACAGGGACTAAGGGGACAATAGATTGCTTTGCCACCCCAAAGCACAAGTCTGGGGTTGCAGCATCATCCCAAAGCACAAACTGTCAAAGTTGGGCCCAAGTACATTTCTCTGGAGGCGGCCCAAGGTCCAGCAGATCAGGGGTCTCTGCTCATTATCCCTGTTGCACAGGAAAAGCCACCCATGTTACCATATTCTTTAAAGTTGTCCTGTCCTATAGCAGAGGTCTTACCTGCCTCTCTTACTCACATTCCTGCCAGTTAATTCTTCATTCTACCTATTGATCAGCTGTCAAATCTTCATGTTTTTACTTTCACAATATTTCTTTCATCTTACTCCTTCCCATCAGCTGCCACTTTAATTCAAACCCACATAACCTCTTGCCTGGATTACTCTAACAGTTTCCTAATTGACCTCCCTGCCTCAAATCTCCCTCCACTACAGTCCATTCTGCATTCTGTTGCCAAAATAATTTTCCTGAAGTATATATCTCACCATGTAACTCCCCTACTGAACCAACTCCAGTGTTGTCCTATTGTTTTTAGATAAAAAATAAACTTTGTTTAGCTTTTAAAGTCCTACAGAACTTGGTTCCAATATATTTTTCCAGCCTCATTGCAAATCATCTCACTTCCCATATTCTGATATCCAACCAAGCTGACCGTCTTTCCATTCCTCACACACAACATTCCATCTCTTATCTTTGTGCCTTTTTCCTAACTGGCCTCCATGAACGGAGTGTTCTCACTCTTTGCTGCTTCCTTCATCTTCTGCATCTCCTGACAATGAACTTCTTCCAAAACTACCTCATATTTAACTGCTCTGGATATGGATATGTGTGAATATATGTACATGTATACATATAGATACACATTATATATACTTTCATACATACATATAGATACACATTACCTATACTTTCTACACCTAGATATAAAATTTATGTTTGTATAATATATGTTTTTATATATAGTCATTTCCCCATTAGAATATGAACTCCTTGAAAGCAGAGATTGTTTCATTCTCTATACTTAGATCCCTAGCATGCAGCACAGTGCCTGTCACATAGTAGGTACCTAATAAATACTTATTGACTGATTGAAAGGTCAGTTTATGAACAATGGGTAAAGAGTGTGAGTTAACTCTGTTTCATAGAAGATGGCTACAGGCAAACTCAGGAGGACTAGTTTGATACTCAGGAGAACCAGTTTGAAGAAGGAAGGTTGATACCTTCATTAGTATCACTGGCAAAAGCTCTTCCTTCTTGCACCCACATATCTGTTGCCTTGCCTTGATTATACTAACAGTGATCTCAAAATAGCCTGGTCAGGTCAGGGTATATATGTGGCACTAATAGTTTTGATAATCCGGGACCAGAAGCATGTGGACTGTCAAAGGGTAGGTTAGTACCAAGTAGAGACCAGGTGAGACACCAGAGGCCAGACGCATGGATAAAGTCAAGACATTTGGCTTGGCAGTGCTGGAGTGATGGGATCCAGTGGGCAAGATGTGTTTATGTTTCCTCAGATCAAGCAGAAATCCAGATTTTCCACATGGGTGTGAACTTGTATGATGCTTTTTTTTTGTTGTTTTTCCGATATGAGTCGATCAGTGCAAAGACTGTGCTCCCATTCTTTGAGTTCCTAGTGTCCAGAACTGACCAGCCTCCCCTTCCTTGATTTGCTTAAGCAGCAGGTGCGAACAACTCCCTGGCAAAGTTAAAGTTTGCTGTATTGTTTTTACATGATGGTAGAAGACAGAGAAATTCATTAATCGGCCAAGAAACTGTCCATTTTGTAGTAAGCTGTCTTCACAACACTTTTATGGCGAGTACAATACTGTATTAAGAAAAAAGTCTTTGTTTTATTCTAGCTACTTTACCACTTATCTACCCTGTCACTTTTGGGGGGGTATGTTAGGGTATTAGGGTGGAGGTAGTGTGTGTTCTTAATCATGGCTTGTGGAAGGCTTTTTTTTTTAATTGTAAACTTGTTCTAGGGGTAGAAGACAAAGTCTAGCTCCCCTACACCAAGATTATCTCTAAAACTCCAACAGTAAATTGTAGCAGTGTAGCCATCCTTTCTGAGGAACCACCCTGAACCTGTCAGAATGGGTGCAGATAGGGTGAGCAAGATAGCCTCAGCCTGGAGAGATAGAAGAGTTAGGGGTGGGTGTCATTCCTTCTATACTGTACTGACATCCTAGGAGTGTGTTACCTCTATATACTCCTCCCCCCCACCGCCAGCAACATTATGAATCCTTCTCTGGGGGGTAGAGGAGGCTTGCTCCTTACCCACCCGACACACCCCAACTCTACTCCAACCATGGAAGCAGCCCATTTATTTCCTTGGCCATTACCAAGGTTTTTAATTCCCACCCCTCATTCCAAGGTGCAATAGCACTCATGTATTTTTCCTGGGAAATCTCCCAGGAAATTCTGTCTCCCACTAATTGCCTGGTCTGGGGCTTTTTGCCATGCTAAACACCTGGGATCAGTGCATGGCTATCGGGGAAAATCAGCAAAAAGAACTGTTGCCCTCAATAATAAATTTAGCCCTGCTCCTTTCCAAGTCACTATTTTCCTCTGCCCTCTCTTTTTACCATGCTGCGATGAATCTTTCTCTCTTTTGGTATAGTAGAAAGATCACTAAAATAAAGAGTTGTAAGACCTGAGTTTTAATCTTGGTTCTGCTACTTCTTACCAGGTCTAAGCTTGCAAAACTACTTTAATCTCTATGTATCAATGTCCTTACCTTTAAAATGAAGATGTTGGTATCAATGATCTCTAAGGTCCCTGCTAGATATAAATCTAGAATCATAGGATTGAAGATTCTCACAAGCTATCTTCTAGTATTCACTAAAATCTACATTTCTACCAAAGGTAGCACATCTCTCGGCATCCTCCCCAAGTCTGATTACTCTTCTTATATCCCTTGACACACAGGGCCAAAAACAACAGTAGACATACTCTTTTCTCCTCATTTCCATTTCCAGACCTTCCCTCTGTTACCATCACTCAGCAACCACCTTTTCTCCTTAAAGTTTACTTCATCTTGACCAGATTCTAGTTGCTGTTGTCTGTGGTTTTCTAGGTCTCTCTCTCTCACCTCCCCACTAAATTCAATATTTGACTTAGAGTCTTCATAGAAACCTCCACCTTCTTCAAACATGCTGACTTCCAGTTGATCTCTGACTCCTCTACCTCAACAATTCACAAGAGTGGTCATACCTTAGACAATTATCATGCCATCATCACTGGAACAATAAGGCAATAATAACAATGCAGGTGATAATTGTCGAAATGCCTATGTAGTTCTGTGTCACAAAGTATACGAGACTCTCCACGTAGAAGGTAGAAGTAAACCATTTATTCAGACGCTAGAGAGCCATATCCCATAACCAAATGCTCGGCTCCCACAGCCAGTCAGTCTACTTCATCACAACAGCAAGGAACCCAAAACATGCCATACAGAATATCACAACATGGAGCCTCACCATCCTGAAACCTCTCCCACCCCTGCTGCGTTCTTCCCCAAAACAAGCTCATAGTACAGCTAAATCAGATGGTTCAGTTCTAACAATCATGAGGGCAGCCATTAGCAGCCACCAGTGGCCACATCTTTCTCTCTCTCTCTCTCTCTCTCTCTCTCTCAGCATTTTTCTGTGATATAACTTCCTTTTCCTGTCAGGAAGCTCCTTCCACCACATGTCTTAGGCTTCCTGTGATGTAAGCAGGTCACATGGCCTATTAATGAGTGGGAAAGATCTTCAAATCAAAATTGCTACTACAGTCACTCAACATATTTTGTTCTAAATGCCAGAATTCCTAGTTATAGTTGGTGAGCTTTGTGACAGTGATTAAAAAAAAAAATTAGAGCTATCAGAAACCAGTTTACAAGATGTTAAGAAATAAATTGGTGGCAAAGGAATGGAGGCTTAGAGTAGAGATTATTATTATTTTTTTTTAGTTTCATTTACTTCTTTATATCGTGTACCATCTGGTCATCTACTGGTCAATCTCTTTTTTTTT
>CM053622.1:293422210-293484698 GCA_028646595.1 Phalanger gymnotis | reverse complement strand
TAGTTCTAAAGCTGCCCCACCTCTGCCGCCCTAGGGGCGGTGGCCGAACCGCAAACTCAGTCACGCAGCTTTTCCCACTAACCTTCTCTGATGTCTTTGCTCTTTGTGGGTTGAGAGGTCTGGTAGATGCCACAGCTCAGTAATTCAGCATGTTAAGGCACTCTCCGCTCGTTTCCTGGTCTGGTAGGCCCGCGTCTGGTCTGTTCGCACCCCCTCAGCTGGGGGCTGGGAGCTCCGAGTGGGATAGACCTTACCCAGAGACCATCCAGGCTGTCCTAGGCTGGTGCCCAGCTTCCCTCTGCCACTTTGTGGGTTCTGCAGCTCTAGAATTGGTTCAGAGCCATTGTTTTATAGGTTTTTGGAGGGACTTGGTGGGGAGCTCACGCCAGTCACTGCTTCCCAGCCGCCATCTTGGCTCCACCCCCTAAAAAATCTCTTTTAGACACATACTTCTCGTGTATGGGATTTCTCTTTTCCCTGCTCTAGTGTGGGTGGATGCAGCGTTACCGCTCAATCAGAGAGATGTTTGTCTGTAGGAATTGGAATAGTTGGGAGAAAGTGATCGTCACCTAAAAAAACCCCTCAAACTCTCATAGAGGCCTCCCATTCCACTTGCTGTGTCCAGTGGTCATACATTAGCTAGCTAGCCTCCTCACCACTCCGAGAACATGGAGAAGAGGGGTTGGGGGTGGGGTGGTGATAGAAAGCTTGTTTCTACCAGACAGATGAGGTGTATAGCATAAAGAAGAGTTCTCCATTTTGTAAAAAAGGTAAACAAAGGCCTTTTCTGAAATTAGCAGAAGACAATCACAGATAGAATTCATTTCTTAGGGCAATTAGAGTTTATAGCAAGGCAGTTAAATAGAATAGTAGAAGAGAGTTGAAGCAGAAAATTTCTGGAAAGGTATGTACAGACCAAGACCTGGATTTTTTCAAAGTCCAAAGCATTGTAAGAGAGGTAAAGAAAAATTTTTTTTTGAAAGTAGAAGAATAAATCAGTAATTGATAATAACAACTGAAGTTTAGTTTGAGAAATTTATTTAGGTATTGGTATTTCTGTAAACTCAATTCAAACAAATTATTTTATTTATGCTTAGTAATTAAATATTTTTGGGGGGGCTGGTGAGACTTATTTCATTGGTATAGAGAATTTCTAATGAGGAAGTTCAATCTACCTTTATAGATAAAAAAAAGTCTTAGAGAGTTATCTAGTGCACCGAAAAGTTAAGTAAGTTACTGAGGGTCACATAGCCTGCCAGAAATAGGACTAGAGCCCCAGCTTTTCAGATTTTGAGGCCAGTACTTAATCTTCTCTGCTATGCTGCCTTAAATACTTGTGTTATTTTGATAGTTATGCGTTGTTTTTTGTTTTGGGGGTTGAGGCAATCAGATTAAGTGACTTGCCCAGGATCACATAGCTAGTATGTGTTGAGTGTCTGAGGCTAGATTTGAATTCAGGTCTTCCTGACTTCAGGGCTAGTGGTCTATCCACTGCTTCACTTAGCTGCCCTGAATATAGTTATTCGTTTTATAGAAGACAAAAGGAGAGAAAATGCTATCCACATTATGAGATATTACCTGAGAGATGATACCCAAATTGTAGGCATAGACTCATAGAATCTAGGCATGACTTCAGATGCTGTCTAGACCTACTTCTATTATTCCTTTCTACAAAATCACCAAGTGATCATAAAACCCCCACTTAAATAACTCCAGTGACAAAGGACTGTCTTGGGGACCGTACTTATTCAACTTTTGGATAGCTCCAATAGTCAAGAAGTATTTTATTTTCTGTTATTGAGCCAAAATCTCCTCTAAGTGTCATGGTGGGAAGCAAAAAGGGCTGGTGCTTGGCCAAATTCACTCCTCCTCTCAACCAAGAAAGGGGCAGGAAAAAAATATACTCAGATCATCCTTATATCTGCCCACTAGGAGCTGGCTCAAGTCAGGGATGGGGACTTGTTGCCTCAATACCTGTTCACTGTCTTCTCCTCCCTCTCACTGGAGTCAGGTTTAGAAATTTTGTCAGCCATATCCAGTCCCAACAATCAGTAGGCTCTCTTATGTTGAGAGGCAATGGTCCCAGGTCTGTGTGGAATTTTCTCTCTTTTTGCTTTTGGGGGAGTTTATAAAATTATTAATAAAATACAAAATTAACTAATATAGCTCATTGGTGATTGACTTATAGAAAATATTTCTCTCCTTTGATCATTTGCCAGAACTTGCTGTCCTAAACTAGAAACTTCCTAGATAGTTTCCTTAGTGTAGTTAGAACAACTAGAACTTTCTTTTCAGGTGTACCCTCTGTCTGTGATCAGAATATCCACAAGGAAATGCATATGTCTGGGTCAACCACAGATATGTGATGTAAAGAAAAACCAGGATTCTAATAATAAATAATAATATTTATTAAATAATAAAATTATTAATTAATATTTATCAATTAACTAAAATGATTAATAATTAATAAATTGATAAAATCAAAATATTGATAATAATAAACAAGTAACAAATAACAATAAAACAATTAGGATATAACAGAATGATCATAACAGATGCCTGCTAAACAACAAAGCAGAAGGGGAAATGGGATTGGAGAGAGAAACCTGTATGGAATTTCCTCATAGAGGTGTATATGCCTCCTAGCAAACATAGTCAATATTTCTTATCATAAAGTAAGATGCTGACTTTCAATGAGATTCTACTCTGTAGTCCATGGGCCCAATGGCCATAGCAGTATGGTGATTCTCTAGACATCCCTCTGATCTCCAATTCCATGTCTCTTTCTCTATGTCTCTGTGTTTCTCAGTTTCTCTTCTGTACTCTTTTCCCATCATTGCTTTCAGTGTATGGGAAAAGGAAGAATCCTTCTGTGCTGCTGCTAGCTGGTAGATGCTGCTGTTACCCACCAGCATGCATTACCCTCATTTAAGCTTTTCATGGAACTGTGTAATTTCTTATAGTTCAATGAAAGCCCCAAGCTAGGAAGATGAGCAATAAATGCCAAGTCCCAGAATTCTCAGCAAAGATTTAAACTACTTTTCCAGTGAAGTCTCTGGCATCACCCTTCACTCCAGAGAAGGAGAGAGAGAGAGGGGTGTCAGATACCTTATTAAATCAGTCCAATCCTTTTCCCAAATGACAATGTTCAAATACTTTAGAGTAACTATTGTGTCCTCACTGAGTCTTTTCTTCTCTCGACTAAACATTAATAGATCTTTTCAAGATCTCCACATGGTATGGTTTTGAGTCCCCTCACCAACCTGCTTGTATCGTCTATGTTTTTCCTAAAATCCTAAAATGGGGTCTTTAGAACTTAACATATAACTCCAGATGTGTCCTGACTAGGGCAAAGGACAACAGGACCATCACTTTTCTCGCTCTGGACATTTTATTTCTATTATTATGGCCTAAGATTGCATTAGGTTTTCTAATTATATCTCCCTATTACTGATTCATGCTAAAATTACAGTTGGTTAGAACTTCTAGGTTTTTTGCATAGGGACTATTTTCCAGCTATGTCGCTACTGTTTTGTTATTTGCATAATTGATTTTTTGAACCCATTATATTTGTCCTGAAGAGCTTCATTTATTTTAGGTTCATCCCATTTAACAAAATCTTTTTGCATTCAGATTCTGCTATCAAAACATAGCGTGCAGGAGAGAATACACTGCCTCTGAAAGGTTGTTGGCAAATTCAAGCCTCTACTAATTGCCTTTTATCAAAAAGCTTAATGTGAACATTTCAAACGGATAACACAGGGTCTAACTTCCATTTTAAACATCCAGATGGATTTTCTCTTAATATCCTATTTGTTTTCCCTGCTTAGGAAAAATCACAGAATTTCAGAGGGAGAAATTACCTCTTCAGCCACCTAGTCCAATACATACCAAAAAATAATTTTCCTCTACAACATACCAGGCATTCAGCCTTTGCTTGAAGATTTCCAGTAAAGGAGAATATACTATATCCTGAGACAGACCATTCCACTTTGGAATGTTTATTTAGTTTAGAACATGAAGACTCCCTACCACTTTAAAGGACTTAAAGTTAACAAAAATCTGAAAGTCCATTGGCTTCCATAGTTGAACAGAGACCAGTCAGAATAGCAGATTACAAGGAAGAAGCAACAAAACAGAGAGAAGGGCTGGAGGAGATCAAAGAAGCAAAGCATGAGTTGTTAAGCAAAACCTTTTCTTCCCTCTCTCTTCAGAAAGTGCCTTGAGAAACACACTGTGATGACATGTAAATATTATGTTGCTGCCTGTTTATTTTTACAGAACAGGAAAAGAGGCTTGCATCAGCATTATTCAAAAGGCCATAATGCTTTCTCTCTCAGGACCCAGCACCATTTAATCAGGGTGGGTGATGAAATCAGACTTATTAAAGCCCAACAACTGTTCCCAAAAGATTCCCAAGAAGAGTGGTAATATTTTTAGATAACTGAGTCAGAGTAGAAATGTCTAGAACTAAGAGGAGTGGGGAAAGGAAAGACGGTGAGAAATACTTCTTGCTCTATCACAGATTAGGTAGAACAGAGAACCAAGACTCCCCATTGGTTCATGATCCTGCCCAGGAGGTACAGAAGGAGAGAATGTACTGGACAGAAAGCAGCAGACACATCTCTGTTGAGACGGCCTTGATTAATCATTTTGTATTTCTGCTGCTCCACCCTGTTCCCTAAAGAGCACCCGGGAAATGAGCTCCAGGTCTTTAGCTGGGTCTGGCCAATCAAGGATGCTCCTCTGCCTCACTTGCACATTCTTGTTTGAACCGTCAAGTAAAAATAAGTGAATTCAAGATTTCTGGATATAATCAGAAAGTATAGTTTTAAAACTCTTGGGAAATTTTTGTTTTTCTGGGAAATAATACTAACAATCTCACATTTTTTCTAGTGTATTAAAGCATACAAAAAACCTTTTCTGTGAGATAAACAGTGCAACTCTTACTATTCCCATTTTATAATGTGAACACTGAGGATCAGCGAACTTGATTAGCCCCAGTCTCATAACTAATGTCAGAGTCAGGATATGAACCCACATCACTTGAGTGAAGAATTCAGAATTCTTGCGGTGAGGAACCAGGGAATGGTTAATATTACAGCTTCCAGAGCGCTGGTCTGGGGTTCTTGGCAGCATTCAGGGGATGATGGTCTTCCATGATTCAAAGAAGCTGACTTGAGTCTTGGAAGCTGTTTTCAGCTTGTCCCTCTTTCCACCCTCTAGTTAAGCAGCTGACTTCTTGAATTGTGGGAAAGAAGACATGAAATGGTAGTGACCCCATTTCTGGGCAATTGAAAGCAACTTTGAAATCTCTATTCTTTCAGCAGCGCTGGAGCTGGTTGCTCCCTGAAGTTCATTTGTAGACTTCTCTTTTCTTTGCCCCCTTCATCCTACAAAAAGGTTGGCCCCTGTACTCTATTGTGAGGGAACAACAGGTTAGTGGACCGTTGCTTGATGCTTTCAAACTTGTCTCTGCCAGAGTTGGCTGGAAAGTATATGAGCTCATGCCACAAATGACATCACCAAAGCCGTCCTTGGCTGCCAGCCTGTGACAGTTTGAGAAAGGAGATTTACAAGAGTTGGGGGGAGGAAGGGGGCAGGAGAGGAAGACAATTGGTTTGGTCACAGGCTCTGGGTATCAGTGCAGCTTGACCTCAGAAGACATAAGGCTTTCTGTAGAGAGATAGGACTCCATCGTGAATTTTGACTCAGAGGAAACAAGCTGTTTTCAGTCCCTTCAGAAAAGCTAACCTTGTGCTTTTTAGGTTGAGGCCAAGTTTGTTCGAGGCAAAATCCAGAGTGGGTGCACCAATTCTTGAGCAGCTCCAGCTGCAAGGACAGATGTTGTAGGAGGGCCTTCCTCCCCCTGAAGGTCTTGTGTTACAGTAGAATGCCCGTTCCTGGCTGCAGAGGGGCTACAGTCTCCCTTTTAAGACAGAAGGTGCATTTCCCAATGTGGGGGAAGGGAGCTCCTAAGCCTTGCCTTCCAAAGTCAGCCAGGAGGAGCAGAACCAGCAGCTTTCCTTCAGGAGGAAAATAGGAAAAGCCCTGCTTTAAGTACCCAAGACTGGAGTGAAAAGAAGCTGTCCAGTTTTCAGACAGAGTTACTGGGGAGTTTGGGAGGTCTTGGGAGCTAAAGAGAAACAGTGACCTAAATGCAAATTCTGGTCCTCTAAGCAACATTTTGCAGAGGAATTGCTCTCTAACCCAGTTCCCATAGGGGAGAGGAGGGCAGCTCCCCAAACCCTGTAAGAGACTACTGGAGCCTAGTGTTCTAAACACTCCAAATACTCTGCATTTCCCTAGAATTAAAGCTAAAAGGACTAAATATCAGTTAATGATGTTTTGCACCATTGGGTGACAGAGGACAATGTTTATGTTTTTGAAAGGGGGAAACCACGGAAAAGGGAAATCCATTGACTTGATCAAAGCCATCAAGCTATTGCTTGGAACTGAATAGTCATCCCCCTTCTTTTTAATCCTCTTTTCTCATTTCCTCTTTTCCTTTTTCTTACTACTTTTCTTTGTGCATCGCCCCCATCCCCTTTTCAGTCTCCCTTGCTAAGGTTTGTCCTAACAATTCTCTCACAGGTATATGCACCCCTCCCCCTCCCCATTACCCCCAACCAAGAACATTCTACCTCTTCAGGGAGGCAAGCCCGTGGTCTGTACTCAAAAGCAAAAATTGTATAAATTACTTTAAATATCATTATCCAGGCAAACAGTTTCATTAAATCTTTTTCCAAAAGAAAAAAAGTGGGTTTATGAACTTGACAAACACAAACATTTTCATAATATAAAGATGAACAGAGAATTATATGTGAAACTGTGAATCTTCATTAATAGTTTTTTTAAAGTTTATACTGAATTTAACAAGCTAGTGCTCACACTGCTCTGTTACCTTCTAGATGTCTGTATGCTCTCTCTGTCTCTGTGTCTCTATCTCTCTCTGTCTCTCTCTCTCGCTCTCTCGCTCTCTCTCTCTGTTTCATTAACATTCTTTTCTTTCTTTTCTTATATTTTGGCATCACTATAATTTCTCCTTCACTGCTTTCAATGATTCTTCCCACCAAAAGAAAAAAGTCCTCTCTTGTAGCAAGTAAGTATAGTTCAGAAAACAAATTCACTCATTTTGTGTCAGAAAATGTCTGTCTTATTCCACACCTCCAGTCCTCATTGAGTCTTTTCTGGTTTTGTTTTTTAAGACTGGATCTCTCCATGTTAGTCAGGCTGGGCAGGGGATACTTGTGAGTCCAAGGCCTCTATTCTACTGATCAGCTTCGGAGTTCTGGCCTACTTTGTTTCCAACCTAGGCTAATTCGTGGTTCCTTAGGCAACTTGGTACCCCCTCACCCCCTACCTCTCCAGCGGACTCACTACATTGGTTTTGAACTTGGTGAAGAATATTCTATTGGCTTAGGCTCCTGCAGCTCATAACTGCAGAGCTCAACACATCTGACATCCTTAGCCTCTCATGTAGCTAGAATAACAGGCATGCGCCACCATGCTTGGCCCTCATTGAGTCTTTATACAGCATGATACGCTATAACAACAACAATAAAATAATATTAGCTATTCATATTTCTCAGGGAAGCTAGGTGGTGTAGTGGATAGAGTACCAGGCTTGGAGTCAGGAAGACTCATCCTTTTGAATTTAAATCTAGCTTCAGACACTTAACTAGCTGTGTGACCCTGGACAAGTCACTTAACCCTACTTGCCTCAGTTTCCTCATCTGGAAAATGAAGTAAAGAACAAAATGGCAAGCCGCTCCACTATCTTTGCCAAGAAAACCCCAAATGGGGTCACAGAGAGTAGGCACAACTTAAAAAAAGTGACTGAATGACAACACTCACATTTCTAAAGCTTTAAGGTTTACAATGCCTTTTTTTCAGACCAACCCTGGGAGGCATCTAGCAAAAATATTATTATCTCCATTTTAGAGACGAGGAAATACATAAAGTGATTCTTTATAGTCTTACAGCCAATGTGTTGACACCAGTATTCCAACCCGTCTTTAGTCTCCAGACTCTTCCACAGAATCCCCCAGTGAGATGTTTTGATCACATCTATTGGCAGATCCATTCTATGACCCTAAAGTTTCTTTGAGGAAAGAGATACTATGCTTCTGTCAGCCAGCCAAACTCTGGAGGCTCAGGGAATGAGCAATGACATTAGAAATACAGATGCTGGCAGGGAAATCACCCTTTCCTGAGCAGACTGCTCTTGCCTGAATTAGAACACATAGGAGATGAGAGTTAGATTTTATCACAACCTGTAATCACAACTACAAACCCTACTTGATGTCTAGGGAAGTGGGTGTTAGCTTTGAATCATACTGCCTCTCCAGAACCACAAGAGTCAATCCCACCCAGGTTGATTCACCCTTTGCAGGAGTGTCTTCTGAATGGGCCCAGCTGGCATCCTAACAACTCAGCCGTTCTTTCACATGCACACTGCCTTATCTGTGTTCTTGTCATAAGCAATGACTGTCTTGTCTGTGCTCTTGACTAGTAACACCTTAGGGCTTGTTTCTCTGATACAGACAGTGTATTATTTAATAGTTTGAACATAGATGGTGTGATTGGTACAATCCATCCCTTTTGTTGTCGTTTAATAGAAGGATTTCACAGATTCATGGACTCTCAGAGTTGAAAGAGACCTCAGAATGATTTCATTCAACTCTTATCTGACCAAGAATTCCTTCTAACCCAACAAAATAATCTTCCAACTTCTTCTTGAAGTTGTCTCGTGAAGGGAAACCCACCATCTCTCGAAGCAACCAATTCCCCTTTTGAATTAAAGCTGGATAGCTTTAAAACGCTGGGAGGTTTTTCCTGCTATCAATCTTGAACCTTCCTCTTTGAAACATCCACATACGGCTACTAGTTCTTTCTTCTGAAACCAAACAGAAAAAAAAAACCCTAAGCCCTCTTCCACATGAAGGCCCTTTAAATATTTGAAGAGAGCTAACATGTCCCTCTTTAAGATTTCTCTTCTCTGGACTTTCAAATGACTCCTCCAGATTCTTCAGGTGACTCCTATGGAAAAACGACAGTCTTCCCATCAACCTGGTCATCCTCCTGTGTCTGAGCTCTAGTAGGATGACATCTTTCCTGTAGGGTAGCAGTCAGATCCAGACGTGATCTGACCAGGACAGAGAACAGAAGGACTCTTATTTCCCTTGACTTTGATACGACGTCTCTCTTTCTGTAGTCTAAGACTGGATTAGCTTTTTTGGCTGCTGGGGAAAATAGTTTAGGTTCAGGTTGGTGTCCACTAAAATTTCTAAGATGATATTCCCTTTCAAAGCATTCAGATTCAAATTCAAAATATTACCTACTCATGTATATTCCAGATTGTACTTGTGATTTTGATCTTTTGAATGCAAGTGAAGGATTTTACATTTTTTTCTATTAAAATGTACCTTATTAGATTCATCCCCATGTTCGAGGCTTCTAACGTCTTATTGGATTCCTACTTTCTTCTCACTGTTCATCATCATCATCATCATCATCATCATCATCATCATCATCATCATAAAACAACAAGAAAAATGGCAATTTCTATTGCACCATTAAGTATAACTGAACATATATCTCATTTGATATGCATAAAATTTCTGTGATATAGGTACTGCAGCTATAATTATTCCCATTTTATAGATGAGGAAACTGAGACTCAAGAGAAGCAAAATGATTTGTCTGTGTTTTTGAACATGTATCACTCGGCTCAAAGTTCTGTTCTTTCCATCACACCAGGAAGCCTTTTTCATCTAATGGGTGTTAGATCTCTCCTCCAGTTATATTTCATTTTTAAATTTGATAAGCATATGATTTATTTACTCATTTATAGTAGGCAGCTGGTGGCTCTCTGGACCTGGAATAAGGAAGACCTGAGTTTAAATCCAGCTTCAGATACTTGCTAGCTGTGTGACCCTGGGCAAGTCATTTAACAGCCTGTCTGCCTCAGTTTCCTTAACTGTAAAATGGCGACAATAACAGCACCTACCTCATAAGGTTGTTGTGAGTATCAAATGAAATAAAATTTGTTAAATCTTTTAGTACTGTTCCTGACACATGATAGGTACTATATAAATACTTATTCACTCTTCCCCTTTCCCCCTTTATCCTTTCATCAAAGTCCATTGATAAAGGTGTTAAATACCCCAGGGCTAAGGACTGATGCTTTGGACATTTTCCACAGTATCCTTTCAAGCTAATATTGACCCATTAATAGCTACTTTTTGGGTCACATCATTCAACCCGTTCTGAATCTACTTAATTTTACTGTCATCCAACTTACAGATCTTCATCTTTTCCACTCAGGTGGTGTAAGGTTATTGTTGTTTGTCCTTCCTTCTCAAAGAGGACCATGACACCAGGAGGGTGATGCCATGATTTGCCAGTGAATTGGATTCAAGTGAAAGAGGGCCGTGCAAGGTCACCAGCCTCACTTTTTCCTCTGAAGTTATCTGGGTCCAGTGGCAAGATACAGATCAGGACAACTGAAGATGGCTCCAGATATAGTGGGAGACCTTGGGGTCTTTCCCATGTCTCAGTTTGATTGAGGCTTGGAAGCTGAGTAATAAGGACGGGATGTCAGATGATTTTGGACAGATTGTGATAACCTTTAGGGTCTCTGGAATTATCAAAGATCAGATTTGTTCCAGTGGGGATGTTTTCTCTGTAGTTAATCTAGCCAAAATATCCTGGTTGTGCAAGAAATCCCTAAGACAATGGAAGCCTCTTTCAAGGTAGAATCAGTGGATTTAGCTCATTTTTGAATAAAATACAGAGCGAGGGCCGGTTTCTTTTTTCATAAACCTGTAGCTCCTGAATGACAATGAGACTTTCCAAGGTACTAAGTTGACTCTGACACACCAGAGTTTACCCAATTTGAATACTTAAGATGTTCTTTAATCAGAACATCTTGCCCCCTAGATAAAAGTTGTTAATAAGTAATAGCTCCAGTTTATAAACTCATAGCATTCAGATCAAAAGAAAAATATAACCTTCTAATGATACAAATGCATCACATTCTAGGTGTCATCCCCAAAATCAACAGTACATTTATCCAACAATATCCCAAAATTACAATGTAAGAAACTCATAAGCATAATATTAAAATAAATCATAGATTTAAAACATGAAACATTAAACAAAACTTATTGCCAGTCAAATGGCATGAATCTAGTTGAATGCATCTCCAAATCAGCTACACAAATCATTCCATTCATCTACCAATTTTGGCATTCTATACCAGTGACATTCAGAGACTAGTATAGAGTGGTTATTGCTTTTGCTCATGTAGTGTGTGGCTGTCTTATGTGGTTCCCAGGGAGCATGTCCTCCCCACCATCCTTATTCAAGGAAAATGTTACTTTCTTCCAGGAAGGGAAGCAGAAGGTTGTGCTAGAGGCTGGCCACTCTGCTTTTCTCAGAGAGATAGAAGGGGTACCAGAATAGAATTATATTTATCTTGTTGTTAGTCTAGAGTATTCTTCCTGGAAACAACTTTAAGGTTCAAGCTAAGTTTCCGATGGCTATTCATTCGTGGTAGGGAGGTTCTGAGTTTTATATCCAAGGCTTCACTCTCTTCCCATCAAATGCCAGTTCCACAATGAACCCACATAGCAAATAGCAAAAAACCCCATTTATCCAAGATGACAGTAAAACAGAAATTAGAGGGAATATACATATGAGAAAATATACCAACGATATAAATTAAAAGAGTTCAGGGAGTGAGGCGAGATATCTTTGTTCAACTGGGAGAGAGAGACAGAGAGAGACAGAGAGACAGAGAGAGAGAGAGAGTCAGTCCCCAATCACATCCAAACAGAAAATTCCTCCCAAATCTCTAGGATAGTAAGCTGGGAATGGGAACATAAGCTAAGTTATACTTGCTGGCTTCTTCCCAGTCTTTCTCCCTTCAATGACCTGTAGAGCATTACACATCTCTTCTGAAGCCGGAAACTGGAAGAACCAGAAGAGACTCAAGAGGCTGAATCTCTCTTCCTTCCCAATCTCTCCAACTTTGAATGAAGAACTTTGCCAGATGGTTTGTTGAAATTTAAATACACTATGCTATAGCAGTCCCTTGTTTCTTCAGTCCACTAACACTGACAAAAAAAATTAAATTATATTACTCTGCCATGACCTGTTCCTGAGGAAACCATGTTAGCTGTTAGTAATCACTACTTTTCCTTCAGAATTCTCAAACACCCTACTTTGAATTATTCTTTCAAGGATTTTTCCCAGATTGTTATAAAAGTTACAGATTCTATTCTCTTCTCTTTTTTGAAAAGGGCAAGATGTTTAGCAGTTTTCAGTCCTTCAGCACCTCTATCAGTCTACCAGGGTCTTTTGAAATCTGTCAATCAATAAGCATTTATTAAGTGCCTATTAGGTGCCAGGCACTATGCTAAGCACTGAGGATAGGAAAAAAAAGGTAAAAAAATAATCCAGGACCTCAAGGAGCTCACAACCTAATGGAAAAAGACAATATATAAAAATTAACTGAAGCTGGTTGGGGGGCAGGGCTGGGGCGGGGGAGTGATGAAGTCCAGAGGAGTGCAGACAAATGGGAAGTGATGAGATGGCTGCCTTGTGTTCCCTCCTTAAATGGAGAATCTGGAAGGAGCTCACAGTTGTCCAGTGTGTAACCTTTCTGATCAGAGGAAGGGAGGGGCCTTCCCCAGGGTCAGGAGACACAGACAGTTCCTCAGTCATTATTTCTGTCCATTCTTTCACAACCCTGTTGTATACTTTGTCCTAGTCTAATGGATCGGACTCCCTGAAGACAGCTAAGTGCTCTCTTAATTGGAAAGCATTTATCAAGGGCTTACCTCATGTCAGGTACTGTGCTCTGGGTACACCAAGAAAGGGAAAAATAGTCCCCGTCCTCCAGAAGCATATATACTAAAGAGAGATATGCCATAAATAGGTAAATAAAAGATACATACAGAGTAAATGGAAGGTAGCCTTAGAAGGGAATTCAGAGCAGCTATGGCAACAGAACTGCAGAAAGTGGCATTTGACCAGAATCATGAAGGAAGCCAGGGAAGTCGGGACAAAAGCCCAGAGGTAGGAGATGGAGCATCACATGCTAAGAAAGGAAAGTAAGCCCATATGATTGTAATGCATGGTGCCTGGAGGAGAGTAATGTGTAAGAAGTTTAGAAAGATAGAAAGAGGCCAGGTTGTGAAGAGGCCTAGGTCTTCTTTGACCTTCTTGCCCCTAATATAGTTTTTTAAGGCCCTGTTGACTGTCTTTAGCATGCATCTGTAGCTTTAACCCATTGCGAGCTTGAGAATTTTGGATATTTGTTCTTTTTAAAGAAGAGGGCCTCTCTTTTTAACCTTATCCTCCATTACTTGCCCTTGCATCTAGCCTTTAAAAATCTCAGTTGGTCAACATGATGCCTCCATATTAGTCTCCTTAGAGACAATGCCTTTGTTTTTCTCTCCATTGAAATTGTTTATATTGTCGTTAGAATTTTACCCTTTAGAGTTGCTTCCTGGACTGACTTTCCATTTAGAAGCTGTAGGATCCTAATTATCTTCTCTCTAAACTCTTTGAAACTCTCTTTCCCAAAGTTTTGGGTTTATGTTCCCATTTGTTTTTTCTCAGTGTTCTCCCTCATCCGAATTTTGGGATATATCATTGAGAATCCTTAGCAAATGTGATTTTGATTTATCTTCACAGTATAATAACCATTCACTTATTCATTTAAGAAATATTTATTATTTTCCTATTGTGTCTGATGAGATTTTCTAGATACTAGAAGGGCAAGTAGGTGACAAAGTGAGTAGAGTGCTGGACCTGGAGTTAGGAAGACTCATCTTCCTGACTTTAAATCTGGTCTCAGATGTTTACTAGCTGTATGACCCTGGGCAAGTCACCTAATCCTGTTTACCTCAATTCCCTCATCTGTAAAATGAGTTGGAGAAGAAAATGGAAAACCACTCAAGTATCTTTGACAAGAAAACCCCAAATGGGGTTGTGAAGAGTTGGGCATGACTGGAATGACTAAATAACAACAAAGATACTAAAAGAGTTTATAATATAATATGATATGATATAATATAATATAATATAATATAATATAATATAATATAATATAATATAATATAATATAATATAATATAATATAATATAATATAATATAATGTAATGTAATGCAATGTAATGTAATATAATATAATGTAATGTAATGTAATATATGATATGATATGATATAATATAATATATGATATAATAAATATAATATAATACAATATAATATAAAATAATATAATATAATACAACACAACATAACATCATATAACATAGCATAACATAACATAACATAACATAACATAACATAACATAACATAACATAACATAACATGTCATGAGAATAAATAAGATCTAGTCCTTATCCCTAAAAGTCCCTTCTGGTAAAAATTAGAATTTATTTTATTTATCAAAACTTAGACTCTTAGAGGCCACTCCCCAAAAGGAAGCTGTCTCTTTATGAAGGGTGACTGTAGAAACAGAAGAGACCTAGGGAGGGGGACAAAGGGATGATAGTTAAAAGCAGGAGGCATACTGACCTGGGCTGGCCAGGAGGGCCTTCATCTGCACAAATTGGGTATGCTAGTGTAACTAACATTATCCATAAGTAGTCAAGTGTAACTTTGGCAAAAGAAAGAGAACCCAGGGCTGGGTCTAAGGTGGCCTTTGAGTTTGCTAAAAATAACAGATCCATGTGAATTATCAAAGAGACCATAGGATTGGAGAGCTGGAATTGGAACGGACTGCAGAGCCCATCTAATCCAACCCCTTAATTTGATAGATGAGGAAACTGAGTCTCAGGGAAGTTAAATCCCTTGCCCAAGTTCTCATAGGTAGTAATTATCAAAAGGCATTTGAACGCAACTCTTCTGATTCTACCAGCTTGATTTTCCCAGGGCTCTTTTGTACCACGAGATTTCCCAATCTACATGGAAAAAGAAACAAAATTCTTTTCTTTTCCTTGTAAATCTTGCTCTATGTGGGTTTTCCTCTATGACAATTAGACTATGAATTGAAATTAATCTTATTTCATTTTTGTCATAATTGGAAAAATTGCTGATTAAAAAAACATGTATAGTGTAAGTGGGACTATCCAGCACTGTTGAGGGATAAAATTAGTTTTCCAAATACTTAAAATTTTTCCCTTTAAGTGGAAAAACTTTTCTTATTTTAGTTGCTTCCAGGTACATAGTAGGTGCTTAATAAATTTTTGGTGACTTGACTCCAAATCTTTCTAAAATGGTGTCTTAGTGGATAGGTGGCAGTAGACAGGGCTCTGGATTTGGAGTCAAGAAGAACTGAATTCAAATCTTGCCTCAGATATTTACTAGCTTGTGATTCCTGAGCAAATCATTTGCCTTTTCTCAGACTCAATTCCCTTAACTATACAATGGGTTTAATAATAGCAACCAGCTCCCAGAGTTGTTGTAACATTAAATGAGATGCCATACTAAGTGCTTTGTAAACCTTAAAAAGCTTTAAAAATGCTAACTTCATAATTACTCCTTCCATTGTCCCTTCATGCCTCATCAGTAGTTTTACCCTGGAACATCCCTTTGCTATGTTGACTTGTTCTCCCCCTTTGAGTTTATCTTGGGGCTTCCAATTTCAACTTTTATTCCTCTTCTGATTGTACCTCTGACTTTATGGATTTTGGCACCATGCCAGGTACCTTCATCCTCCCTTCCCCCAGCCCCAATCCACTTTCTATCTTCTTCCTATATGATGTCTTCCCCCATTAGGGGCCCTCCTTCAGGAGGGCTTGTATTGTATCTCAAGCCTTTAGCACCATACCTGGCACATAGTAAGTGCTTAATAAATGCTTGTTGCCTTGTATTGACTCGTTACACTGCAGATAATCACTATGATTTGCCATAGGTCTAAAAAAAAAAGAATTCTCTAGTAGCCAGCCTTCCAGTGATAAGCCTCTCGGAATTTAGCAATACTAATCCTTTAGAGTCACACAGAGTCCATTGCTAGGCCAATAATGAAAACCTTTCCGGGTTGGTGAGAGCTGACATGACTCTTTCAAGAGTCCAGAGTCATCTTCATGCTGAGACGAGGGCTGGAACAACAATGTTACTAGCAGCTGCTGTGGAGGTGAAAAACTAACAACAAGAGCACACAGGAGGGCTCTAGTACAGGTTCTTTGATCTGATTTTCTAAGGAAAGCAACTTTAAGGGGTTAATAATCTCACTTTAATTAAACATACATATATCATTCACTTGGGGGAAAAGTCAGCACCTTCAACTTCAGGGAAAACACAAACGGAAATTACAAGCAGAAATTATATAAACAGAGCAAATAACACATAAAATCAACAGACAGGCTTCTAGCTGTTTGAACAGGGCATCACCTACATAGTTAATGGAGAGAGAGGCACCAATATCTGGGTTTTCAAAGCTGGGGAGGGGGGCAGGTCCTATGGCTAAAGAGAGTCTCCTCTGGCCAAATCACCAACACTCTTCCAATGATCATACCCCCAAAAGCAAAATGCCACCCTCAGAGCTCATATACTCTGTTCAGGGCCCTAAGGGCTCAGCACCTACTTAGCAAAAAGGGGTGTGGGAAAGAGCTTTAATCACTAGCACCACATCACATACATTGTTTCCAATCAATGACTCTTGATTCATATAAAGGCAAGACTCAAAGACAAAGATTGCCTCAGTGCTGAGAAGCACTCCAAGTCAAGGAAAGGACCCACTTTACTTCCTGTTACATTAGAAAGGCAAGACTCATTAAAGGTACTTGATTACCTCAGTGTTTAGAAGCACTCTAAAACAAAAGACAAAAGGTCCCGCTTTACCAGCCTGATTCAAACAAAGTCAAGACTCATTAAAGGCACTTGATTGCTTTAGCATTCCAAAAGGGAAAAGAGTAAAAAGAAAAAGTCCCACCCTGCTTAACATTACAAGGGTTGAA
The DNA here is from genome assembly GCA_028646595.1 of Phalanger gymnotis. NCBI lineage: Eukaryota > Metazoa > Chordata > Mammalia > Diprotodontia > Phalangeridae > Phalanger > Phalanger gymnotis. The sequence continues at coordinate 293,467,717 of CM053622.1, read as the reverse complement.
AATTCAGACTTCAGTAGAAAATGGTAAACATGACACTTTTTTCTTGATGGTACATGGTCACCATGATGAACCAGGCTCTGCTATAACCCAGTGATACCCTGAGAGGTTATTGAAGCATGTAAAGTTATTTGTGTCCCAATGATCCATAGGCCCAAACTTCTGAGCTTTTTAATTAATTGATCATTATAGTTTTTTTTCCATCTCCTCCCTTCAGGTTCATGTGTGGTTGGACATTTTTTACTTGCATGTCTTGTTAACATCTCAAATTCAACAGGTAAAAAATGGAATTATCTTCTCTCCTAAATCTGAACCTCTTCCTATGGTGAAGGTACAGAGTCACCTTGGATTCTTCCCTCTCCCTTATAACTCACATCTAATCAGTTACCGAATGTTAGCCATTCTGCCTCCACAACATCTCTTGCATCCATCACCTCCTTTCTACTCAGATCGTTACCACCCAAGATCAGGGCTTCATCATCTCTCTTCATCTAGGGATCATGTGGGAGGAGAAAGCTGAGGGCACCACCTTATGGGAGAGATCCAGATAATTCAGAATGATTCCCATGGGCAAAGAGCCTGAGATACTTTTGCCTGCCCTTGAATATAAGCACTGGCACACAACTCTGGTTACTCTGTCCTAGTTATGGCTTGGTCTATGGCTGACCATATCTTCACAGGCAAAAAAAAGGGACTTTAGAGTTCAATAATACAAGATCCTTCTGTGGTTATTGTTCATTGGTTATTTTTAAAAGAACTTGACTTAATAGAGCAAGACACAACTTTGAAGGCAATCCTTCAACAAAACTATTTCCTATTTATACTTTAATATCTTACAAGATTCCTTTCTTCAATAATCTTCATGATCAATATCAAGCAACACATAAAACAGGAAGATGTCTCCTTATCAAAAATGTTTGTGGGATATCCTGTACAGAGTCTAAATGGAGAAGGGATTCCTTAGACACAATGAAGTTCCCCATGTGCTCCTATTTGTGGCTCTCTTTGTTCCCCAGACCTCTATAGAGATGCCTCAGTTATATCTATGGCCACTCAAAAGAGATTGGATTAAGCATTTATATTGGAAAAAATCCAAATGGATGAAGAATACCTATTACTCAGACTATGAAAAACAACTGCATCAGGAACCCACTGAGTTATCTGTCAGCATACAAGATGTGGACAGATAGAGTAGAAGGACAATGATCCAGACTCAGTCTTGAAGAGGAGGGAGAGGGTGGAATGGCGTTTGAAAAATTGTTTACTGCCTTCAATGACTTCAAGCTGTTTCCTCACAAAGAAATGCATTTCCCTTCTTCTCTTCCATCTTTCTTCCCTTCCTTCCTTCCTTCCTTCCTTCCTTCCTTCCTTCCTTCCTTCCTTCCTTCCTTCCTTCCTTCCTTCCTTCCTTCCTTCCTTCCTTCCTTCCTTCCTTCCTACTGTGACTTATAAAAAGTTCAAGAGACATAGTTTCTGGGTAATTAAAATCATTTTACTAGCTGATAATAAAAGGGGTTGGTAGCACTCTCAAATGCCAAAGACCCTTCATGGAACACACTCAATGCTTAAATACCCTTGGAATTGCCACCCTTCCTGAAGGTGGCAATCAACTCTGATTGGTTAACCAAGTAATGAGAGAATGGCTATTATAATGAGAGGTGGACTTCTTCTGATAACGGTCTGGTGGACTTGACTCTGATCACTTAGTCTTGATCAAAGAGACTTATCTATACCTGTATCACTCTCATTTAGAGTAATCTAGTCAAAAAGGGGAATCTACAGTTACCCAGACTTGTATGAGTAAAATGCAAAGGGCCAGAATCTATCAATTCACCTAAACTAAAATTTATTTACCTTTTGATCAGATCTGAGTTTTCCCTCTCATTATCAGCCTGCATTTCAACAGCTGGCTGTCTGAGTAACCTACAGGGCCTGATTTCTGAACGAGGAAGTAGAAAAGGAGAAAAACCTTGATCCTAATTCAACAATTGGTAATGAATATAAAAAGAGAAATAATCATTTCTCTCACCATCTTCTTCTCTAAGTTCCTACCCCCTCTCTCTTTTGCTGTCTAAATGAACAATACATGAATGAATTTTAAAGCATAAACTACCTTAATGACTTTTTAGTTATTTTCTCTAGGTTTCCATCAGGATTCTTTGTTCATTCATTTCCCATTTACTTTTCCATTCATATGGTTGCAATTAGGGTGCACTCTATTCTTCTAGTTTTTTCACTTTGAGTGATTTCAAAATGGTCTTTCTAGATTTCTTTCTATTCCTTATATTTGTCTATCATAATTGTAGTATAATATTCTATTACATTACTATACTACAATTCATTTAACCATTCTCCTAGGTTGTTTCTGGTTTTTTAAAAATAATACTGCTGTAAAAATCTTCAAGCAGATAGCTTTTTTTTTTCCTTTCGCCAAAACATTCCCAGCAGTGGAATTGTTGGGCAGAAACACATCTTTTAGATGCCTATATTCTTCTGGTGATGTTAAGCAGGTACAAATCAAGGAGTTTCCTAGTACCAGAGGATTAATCCTATGATCCTATCAATTTAAATTGCAGGTGGCCCAAATGCCAATGGAGAAAAGGAATGATGCCATGAGGTGGGTGTAGCTTATTACCCATTATCACTTCACTGTAAGAAGTGTTTGTTGTAAAATATATCATCCAGAAAATGTCTAATCTCAAAAGAAGTGAAATGGTCACATAGCAAGAGTGAGGGATGCTGATAGATAATCTGAGACCTAGAGGAGGGCCTCCAGGGCATGGAGTAGATCCCCTCTGGAGGATTTGTGGGATTAGATATGAAGAGAACTGGACTTGCTTCAGTGGAATGAGGGTCCACAGTCATGAGCTCATAGATCCTTCAAAATACTAAATAATAATAAGAATGATGATGGTGATGGTTAATAATGAGTAATAAATATTATTAGAACAATGATCATATCATTTATATAGTGTTTTAAGGCTTGCAAAATATTTTGCAAATATTATCTATTTTTATCATCACAACGACCTTTGAGGTGGGCAATATTATTATCCCCATTTTACAAATGAGGATACTGAAGCAGATAATGGTTAAATGACTTGTCCAGGGTCACACAGGTACTAAGTATCTAAGGAGGGATTTGAACTCAGGACATCCTCACTCCATATCCAACTTTCTCTTTTTTCATCACCTAGGTGCTTTCAAATATGAAAAAGCAGAGGCTCCCTTAAAAGGAATGCAGGTAGTAGTCATTTTAAGATGAGGAGCTCATCCTTGCTTCCTGCCTCTCCTCAATCCCCTATATATAGTGCAAATAGTTCAAGAATTAAAAGAATATTTATTAAGCACTTACTATGGGAAAGATACTGCTCTAGGTCCCATGAAAATACAGCAAGGTATGACATAAGTCCTCTGTCAAGAAATTTATAATAGCTAGGCAGCACCATAGTTCATAGAGTGTAAGGCCTGGAGCTGGGAAGACTCATCTTCATGAGTTCAAATTTGGCCTCAGACACTTACTAGCTGTGTGACCCTGGGCAAGTCACTTAACCCTGTTGGCCTCAGTTGCTTCATCTGTACAATGAACTGGAAAGGAAATGGTAAACCACTTCAATATCTTTGCCAAGAAAACCCCAAATGGGGTCATGAAAGATCAGACATGACTGAAATAACTGAACGGCAACGATAAAAATTACTTACATCCTCTGTCAAGAAATTTATAATATAGTGAAAACACACACACACACACACACACACACACACACACACACACACGACTTGTTGCTTTAGTACATATACATATTCCACAATCCCTTAGGACTCTGGGCTTACAGAGACCAATTCTGTAATTTTAGCCTGGAGATAAGACAGTTTCTCTCTTTGGCTCTGTCCCTACCTCAGGCTTACATATGGCTTTATGCCAGAGGTTTCCTCATATGTCAGTAATACGGTCCCCCTACCACAAAGGTATCCATTGTTTAAATGTAAAATATGAGTATTGGGTATGAGAAAGCTTTTTTTTCCCCTTTTACCACAGAAAATGTATGATGCAGAGGACTCTCATGCGTGACTTAAATACAGGAAACACAAAATTTTCAAGTAGACCATTATACTCATTATATTCTCCTAGGAGGTAGTGACCTCTTTTGATACAATTAAACAAATATTTTCCATCAACCTGAGCCCTGAACCATCTGAGCAACTCATAGCAATATTGTGGAGGGTTGGCAAGATCCCAGTTCCCTGCATCACCATGGCTATGTTTTCCTTCTCCAAACTGCATGCAGTCAAGAAACTATTCCTCTTCTGAAGGTTGGCTTTCAACATAGGAACTCTTGAGAAGTCTTGAACTAAGACTTATCTTTCCATTGTTTTTTGAATAATTATAACTCGATTCAGTCATCTCACCCATTCCAACATACTTTTCCAGCCCTATCTCTTACCATTTTCTTTCACATACTTTCCTCATGAGGAAACCCCAAAGCTGGAAGTATCCATTTCCAAGATAGCTGGTCTTTGACCTGTGCTCGGACACTGAAACAGAAAAGCAGAAGAAAGTGCCTAGGAATTCCAATCCCAGGTTCACCTAGACAAGCATAGCATACTGCCATGTTCTTCTCCTGTAAGTTACTATTTCTGCTTCTGGAGGGAGTAAAGGAAAAATCCATTGCCACTTTTGTGGTTCTATGGTCTAGAGAAGGTGATTCTTATGACAGGTGTGTGTGTGTGTGTGTGTGTGTGTGTGTGTGTGTGTGTGTGTGTGTGTGTCTGTGTCTGTGTGGGAGTAGGTCTCAATCAACCAATCATCAGGAGGTAGCCCCAGTCCCTGAGGTCTAACCAGAGAAAATTTCATTATATTTTCTCAGTTAGAGACTAGGACACATATGCAACTCCCCGGGAGAGGCCCCCTCCTGTTAAAGGACAGCACCCTGTAATCTCAGGGCACTCATGGAGTTGATTAGGAATGTTCCAGATTCCCCTATATTACCTGCTACACATGCAAACAACAGCAATAATAATAGCTAACATTTTTTTAGTGCTTTGAGATTTACAAATAGCTTTACATATAATATCTTACATGATCCTTACAATGACCCTGTGAGGTAGGTACCAGTTTTATCCTGTTTTACAGATAAGGAATTTGAGTCTGGAGGCACTTAGTTCACACACCTCATATGAAAATCTGAGGAAGGATTTAAGCTAAGATATTCCTGACTCCAAGTCCACCATTCTATCTACTAGGCCAGAAGTGTCAAACATGCAGCCCAAGGACCACCACCAACACAGCCTAGCATGGCCAGAACCAGACTAAAAAAAGTAGCTCCTATCTGATTTTGATGTGTTGACGTACTAATAAATAAATTACCCATATATATATATACACATATATATATATATACACATACATGTATGTATGTGTGTATGTATATGTATGTGTATATGTATATCTACATATATATATGGATTTTTCTATGTCAATACATGAACCGTGGGGATCCTCATGTGTAGTTTATTGGCCCCTCTTTCTTATTTGAATTTGACCATTGATCTATAGCACTCTGCCTCCCTCAAAATATGTGGCTGAGGTAGAAAAAGGCATCAAGAAACTTTAGAAAGGGGAGATCATTTTGTGTAGAGATCAAGGTAGGGGAATGGCATGAGTAAAGGCATGGAGATAAAAATAGATGGGGGGCAGAGAGTCAAGACTAGCCAGAACACAGAGCATGTGAAAGAGAATGGTGAGAGATAGGACTGGAAAGGTATATTGGAGTCAAATTGGGGAAGAGTTGAATGCTAGTACCAGGTTATAATTATTCAGTAGAAAATATGGAGTTAGGGAAACCTAGTTGAACAATCCCACCTTTGACGCTTAGATCATAGGTCATAGATTTATAGCTGAGAAGGACCTTGGCAGTCATTGAATCCAACCCTTTCACTTTTTAGATAAAGAAATGGAGGCCCAGAGAGGTCACCCAACTAGCAAAAGTCTGATGTGAAATTTTAGCCCAGATCTTTCTGACTCAAAGTCTAGGATTCCATTCTTAATACAATACTCTGAATCTGTTTCTTCATCTGGAGAGTGGGGATACTTATGGGACCTACTGAACAGGGCTGTTGTGAAGCACAAATGAAATAATGTAAGTAAAGCACTTTGAATGCTTTTAAGCATTATATAAATGTCAGTTATCATTAATTCATAAATAAAGTCAGTCTTTTATAATAAATTAAGCTATGTTGAGCTGGATTAAGTTACAAAATCACACATTTGTAATTTACTCTGTTGGCTTCTACTCAAAGATTTTGTCCCATTGAATCTACATTGTTTTTGTTTCCAACTGGCTAGGTGAAGGGCTAAAGCACACTATGGAAGATCTATCACAAGGCTTATGGATCTAGGCTATAGTTCTAAGATTGAAGTCTAAGAAGAGATTTCTATGTTCTTTCCTTTACATGGTGGTAAGGGAAATGACCCAATGTAAACATAAAAGTGTCTTCAGTTTGAGGGTGGGCTGAATGATATCCTCATAAGGCAAAATAATAATCGATACATTGGATGGTAGAATCAAAATTCAATATATTTGAAAGTTTAAAATGAAGGCTACAAACCAATTTTATCCTTAAGTTAAAAAAAAACTGCCAAGCACAGGATGGGGAAAGCAGCCTTAACGGAGGTAGATATGAAAAAGACCTAAGCTCAACATGGACTAACATTGCTAGTAAAGCTCGAAAGATGAACAACAAAATTACATTAATAGAAGTACAGTGTCCAAAACAAAGGACATAACATTTCTATACTATGTACTGATAGAATTGCATCTGGGATTTTGTTTCCAGTTTGGGCTGGCATATTTTTTAAAAGTTTTTTTTTTTGATGTCTTCATTATATCATTACTTTTATTTCTAATAACATTCCTTCCTTCTTCCTTTCCCATTGAGCCACTCCTTATAACAAATAATTATCAAAGAAAGAAAAAAAATCAGTTTAGCAAAACCAATCAACACATAGAATATGTCTGACAGTACATAGAATATTCCATTCTCATAGTCTCACACTTGTGTAATGAATGGAAGGAAGAACAGTTTTTCAATTATTCTTCTACTCCAAGCTTGGACATTATAATTTTATAGCATTCAGTTTCAGCTGCTCTGTTCTTTCCTTTGGCATTATTGTAGTCATTATGTATATATTGTTTTCCTGGTTCTGTTTACTTTACATTGAATCATTTAATATATCTTCTCATGCTTCTCTGAATTCTTCATATTTCTTTCTCCCAGCTTAGTAATATTCCTTTACATCCATTTACCACAGTTTATATAGCTATTTCCAATTGATAGGAACTCACTTTGTTCTTGGCTACTACAAATATTTTGGTATATATCTGACCTTTCTTGTGTGGTTTGTGCTTTGTTCTGGAAGAGGACCATGACATCAGGGAGATGATGACATGACTTGCAATTGACTTTGATTTGAGCGAGGGAGGGCTGTGCAAAGTTACCAGTCTCATTTTCTCCTCTAGAGCCATCTGAGGAGTGGCTAGATATCTGTTAGGACAACTGGAGACAATCTAGGATGCAGGGGAAATCTTGGCCCTTTTAAGCCAAAGTCTTTCTAGGTTCTCACTTTGAGTGAGGCAGCACCTCAGTGCTATGAATAGGCCTCCTTAAGAAGTGAGTCAAGGGATGGCCCCTTTAATAAAAAAAAAAATCAAATTGGGAGGGGAAGATCCTCAGAGTTGCCGGCCAAAAGAGAAACTGTTACTATTTACATTCATTCTGGGCCAGGAGGACCCCCAAAATAACCAATAAGTGGTGCTCGGGCAGGGACCTGTTGTTGTCCAATCCATGAGATCTATAGTGAATTAGGTTTAAGGCTTGGCTTTTGAGAAAGAAATCTAGCCAGGAAATCTCAAGTTAGCTAGGCAGGTTTTGGCCATCAGAATTTACCCTCCTTTGGACGGAATACCCTCAGATAAGAGGAGAGGAGAGGAGAGGATAGGATGAGCTGGGTTGCCCAACTGGAACTGGCCAGCTGGGTCACTATACAGGAAGCTGGGACTACTCACACTTTGTGGTTTGATCTAGAAGAGGATCATGACATCAGGAATAGGATGACATTGGACCAGATTTGTCCTATAAAACTTGGATTCAGTCAAAGGGCTGCACTTGAGGACCTAGAAGGCCACATGTGGCCTTGAGGCCGCAGGGTTCCCCACCCCTGCACCAAGCACTAGAATCTCTGGGTTAAAGGGTATTGGCCTTTTTAATCTCCTTTTTATCATCATTTCAAATATTTTTTCAAAATGATAGGACCAATTCACAACTCCACCCAACAGTACATTAATTTTACCATGGACTCTTTCACTTTGACCTTTTCTATCTTATGTTGTCTTTGCCAATTTGCTGGCATTTCAGTGAAATCTTAGATTTGTTTTCAGTAGCATTGGGAATCATTAACAATCATAAAAAATTGCCCCAAATAACAGTAAGATAACAAGATAACAATATGAAAAGTGCTACTTGTACATATTCTTTGATCACGTATCCATTTGGGAATGGCTCTACAACTTATGTTTTGTGGACAAGAGGTTTTAGAAGAGATACTGACCACCTGGAGCCCATCTAGAAAAAAAGATAATATACCAAAGAGCCTGGAAATAATATCCTATGAGGAGCACTTGAAGGAATTGGGTATATTCATGTTAGAAAATAGTAGACTTGGGAGGGAGAATGGTGCTTTTTAAAATTATTGAAGGATTGTGACTAGAGGGAACTTTTATTGTGCAAATGATAGAAAAACCTTTTATCAATTAATGGATAGAGAAAAAAACAGCAAAAAATTTGGCCCAATATAAGAAAAAGCCTACTAATGATCTAGGCTGTTCAAAAATTGGTTGGCCTGTTTTTGGGTTTGAGGTGGGCTAGCTCTTCTTGGAGCACAGTCTCTTTCCATGCAAAGAGAGACTCCTGGGGGCCCAGATATATATCTTTTAGATGTCGTATCTGTTAGGGCTCATTATGACTGTACACAGATGTTAGAAGCTCCCCATGGAAAGACGACTGCACGCTTATTTTCACCCAATAGAGATATGACCTGACAGTGTTTACCTTTTTCTGCATGCTGCCTTAACCCTAATCTACAATCCAAAAGACTTGAGTTCATATCCTGCCTCCAACACTTGCTAACTGTGTGACTCTAGGCAAGACATTTATCCTCTCTCTGTCTTAGTTTGCTCATCTGTAAAATGGGGATAACAATAGCAGCTATCTTCCAGAGTTTTTGCAATGATCAAATGAGATAACATATGTAACCACGTTGCAACCCTCATGGTACTAAATATTATTCATTAATTATATTAATAATTATTAATTATTAGCTATCATATAAATTATCAATTAATATGATATCATCATAATTATTAATTATCATAACTAATTATTACTGTTAACATTAGTTAATTAATAATTATAGCTATTATTAACATAATTATTATTAAATATTACTATTCTTGCAAGCGGTCATGCTATGAATTAATTAATTATTATTAATAATAGTATTTTCAATAACAACAATAATAATTCCTATTATATTCCCTAAATGAAGGCAAACCCAACCTCCAGGATCGTAGGATCATAGATTTTGAGTGGGAAGGGCCCACAGAGGACATTCAGTCTAATCCCTTCATTTTATAGATAAGTAAAATGCCGAAAGACATACAGGGCATTAGGTGGCGCCATAATGCATAGAGGGCTGGGCCTGAAGTGACAAAGACTCATCTTCCTGAGTTCAAATCTGGCTTCAGACACTTGCCAGCTGTGTGATCCTGGGTGAGTCACTTAAACTTATTTATCTCAGTTCCTTATTTGTACAATGAGCACGAGAAGCAAATGGCAAACCACTCCAGCATCTTTGCCAAGAAAACCCCCAATTGGGTCACAAAAAGTCAGACATGACTGAAATGACTCAACAACAACAAAAACATATAGGTAGTTGGCATGAGAGATGGGATCTGAACCGGGTACCCTGAGTCCAGAACCATACCTCGGGTTAATCCCAAATTGACAAGGATCTGTACATGACATCCCCAGAATCCTACAAATTGTTGAGGAACTGCATGCAGAATGTGCTCACAAATATAGTGCCTGACTCATTCTCTTAGAGCTTCCCACACAGTCACACCACTCTTTAACCATTCTCTCTTGTTCTTATACTGTCATTTTATTCCCATTTCCCACTCACACTCAAAAAATACTCCACACCCTTTTACAAACTACCAGGACCAAGCTTCCTAACACATACTGACTACCAGCCTCAGGAGAATGTCCTGATGGATTCTTTCTATGCAGGGCAAAGGATGGAACCAACAGCTACCAGCATCTGTGAGCCCTCCTTAGGTGTAGTATGCAGCTACTTCTTAAAGTTTATCAACTAGAAACATTAAGAAAAGCTTCAGGGGCAACCTTTAAGGAGTGTTGGTTGTATGGGAAATTCCTGCATCAAGTGAGTGACCATGAATTTCACTTTTGACACTTAAGAATTAATGATTTTATGATTCTAGGTCATACAAGATTTTTCCCTTCTACATGCATTTCCCTGGAACTTACTATATTTTAAATATTAGTGCAATGTAGTAGGAACCTGAAGATTTGAATGTTATGACAAAATTCCCTAGCAATGGAAACCTGTGGCTTGCCTCTTTTCATTCAAGTAGTAATTTATCTTTAACACAGAATAATTTATCTCTCTTTCCAAGTGCCATTTCTTTTTCTCAGTGGTGTCAAACTCAAATAGAAATGGATGCCTGTGGGCTACATACTGACACAGAAAATCACAATTTAACATTATCTGTGCTCTGTTATATTTTTATTTAGTCAAACAGTTCCCAATAACATTTTAATCTGGTTCAGATTAACTAGGTAGTTGTCTATTTTATGTGGCCTTTGTATTACAAATTTGATGTCACTGCTTTACACGATATATTCCCATGGAGAGAACTTAATGCATAGTTTAGAATTTGCTAAGTAGCTTGTAGTTGGAAGTTTGCCATGTAGATGTCATGGAATACAAATGTCCTCTCTTTTACCATTTACAATGTCAAATGTACTTATATTAGCAAAGAGGTCAGACAACCACTATAGAAATGGAATGGTGAAATATTTCAGCAGGATAAGAAAGCAGGGAAGCTGAAGCTGACGTAGCCAGTAAAGCATTAGACATTACAAACCCAACTTGGCAAAGATAGACTTAAATTTTCCCTTAGAAGTTTCTTCTTCTTCTTTCTTTAATGTCAAACCCATGGTGATATTTCTTTCAGATACACCCTAGAAGGTATTCATTGTAGCTTTCTTGATAGTGCATTGTTTAAAAAAAAAGCTGTTCTTTTTAAAAATTTTATCTTTTTTCCAATTTATTTATTTATTTTTAGTTTATAACATTCAGCTCCACAAGCTTTTGAGTTTTAAATTTTCTCTCCCCCTCTCCCTCCCCCCTCCCCAAGACAGCATGCAATCTGATACAGGTTCTACATATACATTCATATTAAATGTATGTTCACACTAGTCATGTTGTAAAGAAGAATTATAGCCAATGGAATGAACCATGAGAAAGAAGAAACAAAACAAAACAAAACCAAACAAAAAAGAGAGAGGACCAATAGTATGATTTGATCTGCATTTGGACTCTGTAATTCTTTCTCTGGATGTGGTTAGCATTTTCCATCATGAGTCTTTTGGAGTTGTCTTATAACCTTGCATTGCTGAGAAGAGCCAAGTCTGTCAAAGTTAGTCATCGCACAATGGGGCTGTAACTGTGTAAAACATTCTCCTGGTTCTGCTCCCCGCAAAAGTTGTTTTCTTGGTGAGCTTATATCAGTGAGAAGATACACACATACATGCATACACATACGTATGTATATATATATACATATATATGGGAAAATAATAATTTACATTCTAAATATTTGACTAGAAAGATCGAAATATTTGTTAGCTTCTTATTTCGCTAAGCTAAATAGTTTATGTTAGGTTTCCTTAGTCATAGGCTGATTCTGATGATAGGATCATATATTTAGAGCTAGAAGGGATTTTAAAGACCTTCAATTTATAGATGAGAAAACTGAAACCCAGAAAGACTAAGCAATATGCCTAAAGCCACATAGTTTATAAGTGTCTGAGGCAAGATTTGAACCCAGGACTTTCTGACTCCATATCCTATACTACCTCCATTAAACCAAGTTGCTTCCCAACAAAAGGATTATGGATTTGCATTTTTGTAGCGTGACTTACACATTTTTAGTGTTCTATTATATCTTCGATTTTAATGAAGTCTTCTGGTATTACTATTACTAGTTCTTATAAAATGTTTTCCCCGTGTCTACTTATAACATTTTGTTTATCTCTTTCATCATCAACAATAAGGGGGTTATATTAAATTTCTCTTTATCAAATTGAATAAGAAAAAATTTAAAGTGATACATGTAAATGAAGTTTTATACCCAGATACAAAAAGCTAATTTCGTAAGTACAAGAGTAGAGAGGCATGGCTAGAGAACAGTTTGAAAAAGATCAGGCGGTTTCAGTAAACCACAAGCTGAGGATGAATCAACAGTGTGACATGGCAACAAAGCTACTATAACCTGGAGCTACAGAAATGGGAGACTGAAGAACAGGAGGGAGATAGCCTGTTGTATTCTTCCCTGTTCAGAGCACATCCGGAATCTTGTATTTAGTTCTACCTATCACATTTTATTAGATTAGGTTTGTTCTGCCTTGCTCCAGAGGGGAGAACAAAAAGAAATGGGCAGAAGTTGCCAAGAGGCAAATTCGGGGTTGATGTCAGGAAAATCTCCCTCATAATTCAGTTTTTGTAAAATGAAAAGTGGTCTGCTTCAGGCAACAATGAGCTCCTTCTCACTGTAGGTCTCCAAGCAAAGGCTGGATGAGCACTTGTGAGGTCTTTTGAAGAGGGGATTCTTTCTCAGGGATAGGCTAAATAAGATGGCTCTGAAAGGTCATTCCAATTTGTAAATTCCATGATTCTGTGATTCCATTTCAAATCTTTTTTTTTGGAGGCAATCTGGTTAAGTGACTTGCCCAAGGTCATACAGCTACTAAGTGTCTGAGACCAGATTTGGACTCAAGCCTTCTTGATTCCAGGGCCAGTGCTCAATTCTAAGATTACTTTATATAGACCCTGACCAATATCAGTATGATAACACAGCTAAAGGCAAAAGGTAATGACCATCCAAATAAGATTTGGTAATGATTGGCCAAGATGCTCATTGTAGTTGAAAAAAAATGCTGAACTCTGAGTCACAGGAACTGAATTCAAATCTCAGCTCTGCTAATGGCTACCTGTGTGACCGTGGCTGAGTAACTTTACATCTCTGGGCCTCAGTTTCCTCATTGTAAAATAAGGGAATTGGACTAGATGGCCTGAAAGGTCCCTGCCAGCATGTAGATCCTATGATCCATTTATAGAGCAGGACTTAAGTCTCTGGACAAGCAAACTCTTGGAAGTATAGAGAGTTGCCCTTTTAATAAGAATGTTCTTTCTACAAATAATAATTCCCCAAATCTTCTTTTTTTTTTCAACAAGATGTAGCATTTTATGGATGGATTGTAGCCCACTCAGTATCTTAGAGATTAGAAGAGTTCAAAAGTCTGAATTGCATTAGTAGTTTAATGACTTTTTAAGAACTCATCAGCACTATTCTGCCACCACAGAGAACGCACAACTAAGTAACCTGAATATTCTTCAACGTAAGAAAAGCTTGGTTTAGGTGACTACATCTAGCAGGCTGCTATGAAGAAGCCTCTCATTGGGACTTTTTTTTATGGTGGAGAACAAGAAAAGAGATAAGATTCCTTTCTTTTTTTGTGTAAGGTTAAAAGCCAAACCTAGTAGTACGTTTCTAGACCTTTCTAAATTGCTTGAGTAAGAGTGCTTATCTTTTATATATTTTATATAGATAGTTCATCTATATTTTTTAAAAAGATATTTTATATCTTTTATATATTGATGTCACTATGAATAGTATTGGGCACATGTCTGAAAAAGACCTGCAAAGTTTTATCTCTAAAATTTAGCTCAGGGAAATCCTAAGGATTTTATCTTGAGTATTCAAATTGCTTCAGAGAGCACAACTCCGATGGGCTGGACACATTTTTCGAATGCAAAATGTTCACCTGCCAAAAAGACTATTTTATGGAGACCTCACACAGGGAAATGTTCACATGGTGGTCAGAAGAAGCAATACAAGGATACTCTCAAGAACTTTGGAATTGTGTGGCATGGGACACATTGCACAGGATCACTCAGCATGGCATGACCACATCAGAGAAGGTGCTGTGCTCCATGAGCAAAGCAGAATTAAGACAGCTCAAAGGAAACACAGGATGAGAAAGTTTGGAGCATCCACCCCAAATGTTCACACGGACTATTTGTGCCCAACCTGTGGCAGAGCACTCTGAGCTCATATTGGTCTGATCAGCCACAGTCTGTCAGACACATTGAATCTTGACTCAAGCACAGTGATGTCATTTTGGTCCTCTTCAAGAACAAAGGACAACAACCAATCAACCAATCTCCAATTGGAGTGAATGATTTGGTTACTGTAAAGTCACACAAAGAATTAAATGAAGCACCATGAATCCTTATTCCCTTGACTAAGTAAATTGTGGTACAGGAAGATAATGACATATTGCTATACTTAAGAGATGATAAATATGATGACTTTAGAGAAATGTGGGAAGAATTATGCGAATTGATGCAAAGTGAAGATGACGACAATGTCAATGGAATAACAATGGCAAAAGAAATGGAAATGGAATGCTTTGAAATTAGAATGACTAATCTCGACCCCAAAAAAGAGGTGGGAGAAGGCCCTGCTCGGAATTCACTGCTGAGAGTAGATACTATGAGTCTAGAAAGCAACATCTAATATCACGCTGGAGTGATGTGTTCCTTAGTTTTTCTGAACTGTTTTTTTTTCTCTTTATTTTTGTTACAAGAAATAGCTCACGTTAGAAAATGAAGGTGATGTAAAAAAATCAATTAAAAAAATCTCTGTCCTCAAAAGACTCCCCTCCCTCCCAGTCTTTATTAACTACTCTTCTTCCAACTTTTCTTGCCCTTTGTGTAGTCATCTACTCTAAAACATCAAGCACATGAGATTTCATAACAGAAATAAAGAAGGGACTAAACCTTCAATTTATATTACCACAGCCAGAAGATAATCTGTAAAAGAATTTTCTAATATATTTATTTTTAAAATTTTAATTTATCTTATTTTTAATTCATGGAGTAAAATAAGCATTTCTATAATATAGTATAATAAAAATGACTGTACATGAAACTGCAAATTGAGTATGTATAACTTGCTGTTCCTTTTAAACATGTAATAGTTATAATGTAATTTTTTCCTTTCTTTTTCTCCCACCCCCAGCCTAGAGATAGCTACCATTAGATATGAACATGTGTGTGTGTGTGTGTGTGTGTGTGTGTGTATACAATCATTTCATATACACTTCTATTTATCAGTTCTTTTTCTGGATGCAGATAGCATCTTCCTTCATAGGTCCTTTGTAGCTGATTTAGGTATTTATAATAGTCAAAGTGATTTAGTCACTCAAAGTTGTTCTTTAAAACAAAATTGCTCTAACTATATACAACATGTTCTTGGTTCTGCTCATTTTACTTTTCTTTAATTCATGCAAGTATGTCCATGTGATTCTAAGATCATCGAGCTCATCATTTCTTATAGTACAGTAGTATTCTCTCTCAATCATATAGTCATTAAAAAAAAAACGTTGTACCTCACCTAAGTGGCACCCCATCTGGGTTCCTTAATAACAAATAAAGAATTCACAACCTACTTATTAAATTTCCAAGGGCTGAATTTCTGAAAATATTTAGTAAAGAATTTTAGCTAGTGGTTACAAAAATGTTGTCTTTGAGCTGTAAATAATGACAAAATAAAATATTTAGTTACCCTGAATTTTCAAAACCTAAATTAATTACTCTTTGGAGTTCAAATATGTTCGCACACAATCACCTCCAATCAGCAGACCCTGGATTCCTGAACAGCTGCAGGTTTAAAAAAAATTTTTTTGTTTGCAATTTTTTCCCACTGCAGGAAATTACTTCATTTGTTGTTTTAGAGACTTTGCAGAGTCATGATAGCAACGGAAAAAACCTTCCCGAAACAAATATCACACTTTTACTCTATTTGGTCCTTTTATTTTGTTGTGTAGCAGGGAGTTGCCATGAATTCACCCACATCTTTCTTAATCGTGGTCTCTAATGGATGCAGCAGAAGTTGTTTCAGGAAAGCTAGAGGCCCCCTGTTTTCCCGGTTTGTCCTTCACAGAACTCTCTGTGCCAGTCTCCCTCCCTTCTCCTCTCTCCCTTCACCAAGTAACTGATGTGGTACACCTCCTAATAGGAAAGTTCTATATAAAATTTAAAAACAAACCATCCTCAAAAAGGGACCCAATTTTCCCTTGCCTATGGTGAACACACACACACACACACACACACACATTCCCCAGTGAAAAGAAAAAAAGCATTCCAGACTCACTTCTGCTCCATGGGAATGTCAGTCAGGGCCAATTCTACCTTCTCTGAGAGACACATAGACAAGGGAAGGAGTGGAGTTTTGTCCCCTCCTCTGGAATTTGCATGTGTGTAAGGAGTGAGTTAGGACTTAGCAGAGTAACTAGCACGTGGTAGGTGCTTAATAAAATGCTTGTTGTCTTAAGTTATCCAAAGCCTATACACGAGAGAAGGGAAAGCTACATTTATCCCTTCCCCTTGCAAATGCACAGAGAGGCTTTCTTCATGGTGTTGGAGAATCCACTTTTCAATCAACCAATGAAGCATACAATATTGAAAAAAGTGGTGTATCAGCTTTCATCCTTACAGGCAAATTGATCTTGCTGTTAAGAGGTAAACACAGATGAAGAGGGGGAAAAAGATTTCGTCCCTGGTAATGTAGATCCCCATTAAAGGCAAAAGATAAGGGATTTTCTAGCTATGTAAGAGAAAAGATTTTTTTTCCCAGTTAGCATTGTCTGAAAGTGGAATGGGTTGTCTCAGGGGGTTGTGGGCTTCTAATCTTTGGAAGTCTCCCAGGAGAGGCTGGGTGACCACTGGTTGGGGATTCTGTCCTTGATGACTCTTGAGACCCCTTCCAATCTCGATGGTGTGATTCTGCTGTGGGCCTTTAAATGATTAACTTCTTGGGAGATCAGTATAAGGCTATTCCATAGAGCAGGAGGCACCCACTGGTGACATGTGAGATACTTTGTACTTTGGGCACTTTTTATAAAATGGAGAAGAGGAAGGTACAAAGTATCCTGCTACAACCCTCTTGGAACTCTGCCTGGTGATCTGGAATCATAGAAGTCCTTCTGGGCACTTGCTCTGTATCTGAACATGTGTGAGAACTTACAATGAGGGACTTTTCCTACAACCCCAAACCAATGTCATTCACCTGTCATTTCAGCTTCTTGAGGATACAATTAGCCAATCTTCTTTCTCCTCACTTGGAGAACTTGATTTCAAGTGAGCTGACTTCGAGGCTACTGAGCAATTTAAAAATGAATGATTACAAACGCAGAAGCATTTAAGTGATCTCTTCACATTTTTCCATAGTTGCAATCCCAATTAGATAGTCAGAACCTGGCATCTGACCTCCTTTTGCTTAAATAAAAATCAAAAGCAGATGATTTGTTTATAGAAATGTTGTTCATTTCATATTGTTATTTCAGTTGCATTCTACTCTTCGTGACCCCATTTGGGGTTTTCTTGGCAGAAATACTGGAGGGGTTTGCCATTTCCTTCTCCAGCTCATTTTACAGATGAGGAAACTGAGGCAAACAGGATTAAGTGTCTTGCCCCGGATCATATAGCTAGTTAGTGTCAGAAGCCAGATTTGAAGTCAGGTCTTCCAGACTCCAGGCCTGCTGCTCTATCTACCTAGTTGCTCCACTTATAAAAATAGCTACAAGAAGGATGTTGAGTTTATTGATCACTTGTACTTTTCCTTTCCAGATTCACCTTTCTTCTTGCCCCTCACTGGAAAAAAAGCACTGGATTTAGAGTCAGAGGACCTGGGTTCAAACCCCAGCTCTGCCACATACTGTGTGACCTTAGGTAAGTAACTTACCTCTTTGAGTTTCAGTGTCTTAATCTGTAAAAGAAGAGGATTAGCCTAGATGATCTGTGAGGGCCTTTCCTGGTCTAGATCTATGATCTTATTCTGTCTCTCACCCTGCTGGCATATGGATATGACAGCAACAGATGAAAAGAGTTGGGAGAAGGTTGGGACATGTGGAGGAAAGGTGGGGCCACCAGTTCTGTCCTCTTAAACTATCCAAGGAATCAAATCCCCTGAGGCAGAGGCTTTTCATGATGTTTTGTCCATGATATTCAAAACCTTTTTTTTGGCCATGGACCCCCACCCCTTTGGCAGTCTGGTGAAGTCTTTGGACCCCTTCTCAGAATATATTTAAATATAAAATACACGGGACCACAAAGAAAATCAATTATATTGAAATGCACCCAAAATAACACATATATGCTCATGTGTATATATATTTAAAAGTTCATGGCCCTCAGATTAAGAACCCTTGCTCAAAGCTTTCTCTTTATCCATGAAGCTTTGTGTCCCTCTGCTTGTTCATTGATGCATTTGTTCAATATTTCCTTCTGGGTCACATAAAATGACATGGATATATCCCATTGACATCCATGGCTCCCTTTTTTGCTATGTGATAAAGTTTGTGACATGGTAATTCGTATTGAAGGGGCAGCTAGGTGGCTCAGTGGATAGAACGCTGGACCTGGAGTCAGGAAGATCTGAGTTCAAATCTGGCCTCAGACTCTTAATAGCTATATGACCCTAGGCAAGTCATTTAACTTTTATCTGCCTCAGTTCCTCATCTTTAAAATGGGGATACAGGGGCAGCTCAGTGGCACAGTGAGTAGAGCATTGGCCCTGGAGTCAGGAGGACCTGAGTTCAAATCTGGCTTCAGACACTTGACACAATTACTAGCTGTGTGACCTTGGGCAAGTCACTTAACCCCAATTGCCCTGCCTTCCCCGCTGCAAAAAAAAAAATAAATAAAAAATTAAATGGGGATACATTGGAGAAGGAAATGACAAACCTCTCCAGTATCTTTGCCAAGAAAATCCCATGGACAAGTGTATGGGGTCATGATGAGTTGGACACAACTCAACAACAACAAACTTCTTGTTGAAGCTTTTCAAGGTTTACCTGAAAATTTTTTCCATACCTCTTTGGCTTAGCTGCCATGAGGTGCTGGCAGGCCTTAAGTGTCTGGTATCTCTGACTGAACAACCTGGATGCTTCAGGCTTTGCTTGAATGAGGCACTTGGAGAAGATATACATCAGAGACTGAATACTTGAATTTATTGAAAAGTTAACTTATTTATGCTTATAAGAATAAACAAAATGAATTTGAAATACTTAGTGGAACAAATTATAGAAAATGCAATTCATTTAAGTATTTCCTGAGGACAATTTGTGTATAAAGCATCTGTGTCAGGTGCTGTAATCAGAACTATTTCCTAATAATTATATTCTGTACTTTTAAACCAACTTATTAAGGATATATTTCTTTTGAAATCACTGCAGCCAACCAGTATTATTCACTCTTAGACTTCCTGTCTTTAGTTCTTTCTGTTGCATTCTGATAGGATTTCAAAGTTTCCAGAGGGTGAGTTACATGCATCTCAATGCTTTTCAAACTAGTCAAGCTGACACTAAGTTTTCCCACCTTTTTTATTAATTAATTTATTTTTAGTTTTCAACTTTAGTTTTCATTTCCACAAGATTTTGAGTTCCAAATTTTCTCCCCATCCCTCCCCTCCCCCTACCCTAAGATGGCATGCATTCTGATTACCCCTTGCCCCGGTCTGCCCTCCCTTCTATGACCCCCTCCCATCTCCTTCCTCTTTACTTTTTTATAGGGCTAGAAAGATTTCTATACCTCATTGCCATTATATCTTATTTCCCAGTTGCATGTAAAGACAATTTTTAACATCTTTTGAGTTCCAAATACTCTCTTCTTCCCTCCCACCCACCTTCATTGAGAAGGTAAGCAATTCAATATAGGTTATACATGTGTAATTATGCAAAATACTTCCATAATAGTCATGTTGTGAAAGATTAACTATATTTCCCTCAATCCTATCCTGCCTCCCATTTATTCTATTTCCTCCTTTGATCCTATTCTTTTTCAAAAGTGTTTGCTTCTGACTACCCCCTACCCCAATCTGCTTTCACTTCTATCATCCCCTCCCTTATCCCCTTCCCCCCTACTTTCCTGTAGGGTAAGATACCCAGTTGAGTGTGTATGTTACTCCCTCCTTAAGCTAAGTCTGATGAGAATAAGATTCACTCATTCCCTTTCACCTCCCCCCTCTTCCCCTCCATTGTAACAGCTTTTGCTTGCCTCTTTTATGTGAAATAATTTATTCCATTCTATCTCTCCCTTTCTCCTTCTCCCAATATACTACTCTCTCACCCCTTAATTTTATTTTTTAGATATCATCCCTTCATATTCAATTCGCATTGTGCCCTCTGTCTGTTTGTCTGTCTCTCTCTCTATGTGTGTGTGTGTCTGTGTGTATGTATATATATAATATATATATATGTATGTATGTATGTGTGTGTGTGTGTATACACACACACACATATACACAGATTCCCTTCAACTACCTTAATACTGAGAAAGGTTTAATGAGTTACAAACATCATCTTTCCATGTAGGAATGTAAACTATTCAATTTTAGTAAATGCCTTATGATTTCTCTTTCCTGTTTACCTTTTCATGCTTCTCTTGATTCTTCTATTTGAAAGTCAAATTTTCTATTCAGCTCTGGTCTTTTCATCAAGAATGCTTGAAAGTCCTCTATTTTATTAAAAATCCGCATTTTTCCCTACTTAGTTTTGCTGGGTAGGTGATTCTTAGTTTTAATCCTAGCTCCTTTGACCTCTGGAATACCATATTCCAAGTCCTTTTAATACCTTAATGTGGAAGCTGCTAGGTCTTGTGTTATCCTGATTGTGTTTCCACAATACTTGAATTGTTTCTTTCTGGCTGATTGAAATATTTTCTCCTTGACTCGGGAGCTCTGAAATTTGGCTATAATATTCCTAGGATCTTTTGGGATCTTTTTTAGGAGGTGATCTATGGATTCTTTTAATTTCTATTTTACCCTCTGGTTCTAGAAGATCAGGGCAGTTTTCCTTGATAATTTCTTGAAAGATGATGTCTAGGCTCTTTTTTTTTTTTGATCATGGCTTTCAGGTATTCTGATAATTTTTAAATTATCTCTCCTGGATCTATTTTCCAGGTCGGTGGCTTTTCCAATGAGATATTTCACATTGTCTTCTATTTTTTCATTCTTTTGGTTTTGTTTTACAATTTCTTGATTTATCATAGTCATTAACTTCCATTTTCTCCATTCTAATTTTTAAGGAATTATTTTCTTCAGTGAGATTTTGGACTTCCTTTTCCATTTGGCCAATTCTGCTTTTTAAAGTATTCTCCCCATTGACCTTTTGGGCCTCTTTCACCATTTGGGTTAGTCTATTTTTAAGGTGTTATTTTCTTTAGTATTTTTTGGGTCTCTTTTAGCAAGTAATTGACTTGTTTTTCATTATTTTCTTGCATCACTCTCATTTCTCTTCCCAATTTTTCCTCTACTTCTCTTATTTGATTTTAAAATCCTTTTTGAGCTGTTCCATGGCCTGTGATCAATTCATATTTTTCTTGGAGGCTTTGGATGTAGGAGTTTTGACTTTGTTGTCTTCTTTTGGTTGTATGTTTTGATCTCCTTTGTGAACAAAGTAAGATTCTATAGTCTGAGTTTTTTACGCTGTTCGCTCATTTCCCCAGCCAATTACACAACTTTTGAGTTCTTTGTTAAGGTAGGACTCTGCTTCTAGAGTGGAGAGTGCTCTCTCCCAAGTTTCAGGGGTTTTGTGCAGCTGCTTTCACAAATACTTCTAGGCACCTGTAAAGTTTTAGTTCTTTTAAGTTGGTATGATCAAAGATCATACCAAAGATCATAGGTGTTTACTCCTCTCCTGGCCTGTTCTCTGGTCTGTGAGTGACCTCAAGCACTCTTTTCTGCCTTGGAACTGCGAGGACTCCTCCCTCTCCACAACGGCCACAAGTTCTGCCATGCCAGTGCTCCTCCTCTCCCCAGGACCACCACCTAGGACTGCAACCCAGATCCAAGCAGGGCAAAACAAGAGAGTTCTGCCTCAGCACCAGCAAAGAGATCCCTGCAATCTCCCTCTGATCAGTTGCTTGATCCCCCCACCGTTTGTGCGTCTGGAGCTCTGGAAGCAACTGCTGCTGCTGCCGCCACTGCCATCACCTCAGCTGCCCTGGGGCTGGACTGTGCTCCTCTCTCACTCAGGTCTGACAGAGTTTTCCCACTGACCTTCTACATTGTCTTTGGCATTTGTGGGTTGAGAAGTCTGGAAACTACTACAGCTGCCAGTGATTCAGTCCCCTGAGTCCTGCTCTAGTCTCGTCTGTGCTAGTATGGCCCGTGCTAGATTGTACTCTGCTCCCAGCCTGGTGTGATAGACCTGTCTTGTCAACCTTCCAGGTTGTCTTGGGCTGGAGATTTGTTTTATTATCATTTTGTGGGTTTTGTTCTGTGGGTTCTAGAATTTGTTTAGAGTCATTTTTATAGGTATTTGGAGGGGTCTGAGGGAGAACTCAAGCAAGTCCCTGCTTTTACTCTGCCATCTTGGCTCTGCTCAAGCTGACATTAATTAGAGCAGACTAGAAATATTATCAAGCTCATGGGGTGAGATCACAGGGTTTGCAGAGGGACTGACTTTTAGAGTTACTTAGTGTAGGTAGGATTCTTAACCTGTGGTCTGTGAACTTGGTTTAAAAAAAATATTCTGCTAGCTGAATTTCAACAAAATTGTTTTCCTTTGTAGTTCTATATATGTTATCTTCAGAACAGAAAAACAAAACAAACAAAACAAAACATCATCTTGAGATGAGATACACATAGGTTACATTAGACTGCCAAAGGAGTGTGTGACATAAAAAATGTTAGGAATCCCTTAATTTTGTGCAACTCCTTAGTTTGAAAGATTAGAAAACCAAGTCCTAGAAAGGGGAAGTGCTTTACCCAAGGCCACACAGCTAATAAAGGCTAAAGCTTTCTCCCCTATGTCACATTGTCTCTTCTGTTGGGAGCCTGGAGAATTTGTCTAATAGTGCTTTCAGCTATTCAGGGTGTCATCTGAACACAAAAGAGTTGCATTCTAAAGTGCTAGAATCTTTAAAGGGATCTGTATTTATTGTGACTATCTAATACCTTGGTTAATGTATCCCCTGGTTATGAGGCTCTTTTATGCATAGTAGGCAGTGGTAAAAATCAAACATATTTCTAGCTCATGATGAAAAGCATATCTCCTTCTCTAGGAGTACAGTTTATCCATCCTGCCCACTTAAGTATTCTTGCTGACTCTAACCTTCTGGGCTCTGGAGTCTGCAAATCTGTCAGTCAACTGATAGGCAATTTTAAAGTACCTACTATGTGCTAGGAAAAGCTAAGCATTTCTCAGACTTCTGGGATTTGCTGCTCAATACTTTGATGGACATTACTCTCCTGCTTATTTGTACTACTGGTCCTCAGCCTTCCTGGCCTCATTCCACCTATATGCCCCAAAGTAGTATCTTCCACAAGTATGTAGTTTGTCTTATGAAGTTCATGAATGATTCTGTTCAACCTGTCATATGCACCCCCCCAAACGGTGTACATCAAAAGTTATTTTGAGGTACATCTACTATTTTACTGAAAAAATTGAGACCATTTGCCAAGAGCTCCCTCTTCTCCCCTCTTCATCTCACATCACTAAAGAAACTTCGGCCACTATCTACTCTTTTACTTATCTCACATAAAATGATCCATCTCCTTGCCAAGGCAAGCCCCTTCCTCTTCACAAGTGATCCCATTCCATTCTGTCTTCTCCAGCAGACTATTCCCTTTATCACCCCCTCATTTTCTCACTGTGTTCTGGCTGTTTCCCTACCACCTACAGACTTGCTCATCTTCCATCCTCAAGAAATCCTCATTTGATCCATTCATCCTATTATCCCATATCTCTCCTGCCTTTTGTGTCCAAATTCTTTAAAAAGGTCATCTAAAACTAATGCCTTTATTTCTTCTCTTCTCACTCTTCTTAACTCTGAACTCTGACTTCCAACATCATTATTGAACTTAAACTGCTTTCCTCAAATTTATCAATGATTGTTTAATTGCCAAATTCAATGGCTTTTTCTTGGTCCTCAACCATCTTGATCTCTCTACAGCCTTTGACACTGTCAATCACCCTCTTTTCCTTGATGCCCTCTTCTAATTGTTGGGCCACCATTTTCTCCTAATATTCCTCCTATCTCACCATTCCTTCATGGTCTCCTTTGCTGGATTTTCATTCAGGTCCTGCTCACAAACTGCAGGTATCCCAAAAGGTTCTGTTGTGGGCTCTCTTTTCTTTTCCTTCTATATTATTTCCTTGGTAATCTCATCAGCTCCCACGGATAGAATTATCATCTCTGTTAATGATTATCAAATCTACTTATCTAGTCCCAACTTCTCTGTTGACATCTTGAACTCGATGTCCTGTAAACATCTCAAACCCAACATGTCTAAAACTGCACTCTTTATCTTTCCTCCCAAACCCTCTCTGTTTCCCAAACTTCCATATGATGATGGAGGGCAGTACCATCCTCTCCAGACCCATACTCACAACCTAGGAGTCATCCTTAACTCTATCCCCTATCCAGTCTGTTGCCAATGCCTGTGTAATCAATCTTCATAACATCCATTGAATATGCCCCCTTCTCTTCTCTGATACTGCCACCACTTAGTGTAGGTCCTCATCACCTAATGCTAGGATTATTGTAATAGCCTACTTGGGGGGTGGGGGTGGGGGGTTCTGCCTGCTTCAAGTCTCTCCCCACTGCAATCCATCCTCCATTTTGCCACCAGTGATTTTCCTAAAGTGCAGGTCTGACTGTGTCACTCTGTGCCCCTGTCCCCCTGGCCCACTCAATAAATTTCAAAAGCTCCCTATCACCTCCAGGTTCAAAAATAAAATCCTCAAAGTCCTTCATAAACAGCTCCCCCCCACTTGGTATTTTTTGATCCAATAAATACTAAACTCCTTGCTATTTCTTGAACAAGAATTATCCCCCAACTCTGGGCACTTTCTTGACTGTCCCTCATGCATGGAATGTTTTCACCTCCTGGCTTCCCTGGCTTTCCTGGCTTCTGTCAGGTGTCAAGTGTCAGCTAAAATCATGCCTTCTGTAGGAAATATTTACCAATCCCTCTTAATTCTAGTGCCTTCTTCTGTTGGTAATTTCCTATTTATCCTTTATATAGCTTGTACATACATAGTTTGTTTGTTGTCTACTCCATTGGATTGTGAGTTCCTCAAGGACAAAGGCTATTTATTAACTTTCTTTGTATCCCCAGCACTTAGCACAGTGTCTGGCATATAGTAGGTGCTTAATACATGTTCATTGCCTGACTTTTCCTCAAAAAAATCTGAATATTTGTTTTTCTGAACATTTGATATGTTACTTGAATGAGACTCGGGGCCAGGTATTAAGCTCCATTTTCTGCATCATACCTAGAAATGAACAGATGGCAAAGTTGAAACTAAATTCAGGATTCAAGTTCTAAGTATGACCCTAAAAAGGTTCTAGGAAAAGACTGCTTTACATTGTTTCAGATATATTGCAAAGAAAACTTAGTGCCTACATGTAGAGAAAAAGGTGTGTTTGTAAAAAGAAACGAGACTAAATATCATTTCCTCCCCTCACATTGGCAGATATTAAATACAGAAACAGTGGGGTGCTGAAAATATACACCTACTTTTTCATGGAGTTCTGCTTCCATTAAAAATGACACATTAATTGATCAAGATCAATTTAATTTTTATTAACATCATTATATTATTTTAATAATTTAATATTATAAAACTGCCCAAGGACTTCTGAGGAATTCTCTGAAGTTATTGCAACTCATATTAATAGCAACAATCAATACCAGTTATCCATATAAAAAACAACATACAACATCTTCTTGTGAAACGTTCAGCTGAATATGCCTTTTTTCCTAGAATAAAATATAGGTGTACTTTTTTAAAATTGTGATTAAATTCAAAGCTTGTCAAAATATTTTCTTGTAGTGAAAATAAAATCCTTCTAAAAACTCAAAAGAGAAAAATAACAATTCTGTTTTTTCTTGTTTCTGTTTACAAAAAATAAATTTTTAAAATTAGGTAGAGGTGAAAACAAGGAATGATCCAAGAGGACCATAATCCATTGACTGTTTTCCCCAAACAATGCTGGTTTTTCATTCCGGATGGGGAGAAAAGGTGAAACTAGTTGAAACATTTCACATGTCTGTAGCTGATTTGATTTAAATGCTGTGAGATGAGCTTTAAAAAAATTCTTCTCAACTCTCTGAAATTGGACCTGTTACAAACATGCTATGTTATCTTCAGACGTGCTAGGTTGCTCATGACTTGACAGCTTGGAGTATCCAAGCCCCTCCAGAAGCTGGTTCTTCCCAAGGTATCTAAGGTATCTAAGATATAAGCCAGGTATCTAGGGGTAATGGTGGGTCATTGTTCCATCTAACAAAGTCTCCACCTGGTGAAAATCTAGTTGGGTACTTGTACTGTGCATGCTTTAGGAAAGAAGCGTACCAGTTATACTTCTCCTACAATGAGATGAGCTCATTGCTGGCTAGCTGGACAGAAACTTCTTGGGAAGCCAAATTCAGTTGCGTCATTGAGCCAGATTCTGAAAAGGCTCTATTCTCTATGACTTAATTCTTCTCGCTCGCATTAGCCTCAGAAATGGTGGAAGCGCACATCTGCTTTTGAATGGCCTTTAAGAGTTCTCCAGATGAGGTGCTCTGTTGAGTGGAACTAGGGCTGTATAGAGCCATTAGGCTGTCTAATTTTGGAGACCCAGGTAGGATGTCTGAGAAAGGCTCTGAATTAAGAGACTCTTCAGAAGAGGAAGCATTCTGTTCTGATGATAAAAGAAAATTGTGAATAGCTTGCCATTCAGATTACAAAAATGTGAAATTCTTGAAGTTTTATACATGCATATACATATTATATTTTTATATATACATATTTTTATATATACTATATATAATAATAGTATATAACATAATATATACATATATTTTTATATATACATATACACACAAAATCTTTACTAAATTATCTACTTCTTGACTTAAGTTTCTAATTGTCCAGTCAACCATCCACCTACAGGTTAACATTATATTAAATAGCCACGTAATGATAATATTCATATAGAAATTACCTTAATATTTCATTACGTACATGGCTTACAGTTTGTTTAGTCATTCTCCAACTGATAGGCACCCAACTTATTTCTAGTTCTTTGCTACCACAAAAAGTGCTGACACAAATGTTTTGGCATATATGTGTGTCCTTTATTTTTGTCTTTGATCTCCGTGGGTTATATACATCTGGTAGTGGGATTTCTGGGTCAAAAGGTATGGACATTTTAGTCACATTTTTGCATAATACTAAATTGTTCTCTAGAGTAGTTGGAACAATTTTTAGTTTTATGAACAGTGCATTAGTGTGCTGATCTTGTTACCTCTCCAACATTGACTATTTCCACCTTTTGTCTTCTTTGTCAATTTGTTGGGTATGAGGTGTTTTGATTTGCATTTTCTTCATTATTAGTGATTTAGAGAAATCTATCATATGGTTGTTGAATTTGCGATTCTTTTGAGAACTGTTTGTGTTGTTTGACGATCTTGGGGGGTGGGTAATGGCTTAGTTGTGTACATTAATGTTAATTTCCTATGTATCTTGGATAGTACATCTTTACCAGATAGCAATGATATATAGATTTCCCCCTACTGACAACTTTCTTTTTTATCCCATGTGTATTGATTTTGTTTGTACAAGTTTTCCAATTTCTTGTGATCAAAATTGTCTCTTTTACCTTTTACCATCTATTTCCTCCTTTCTTTGGTTGAGAATTTTCCACAGCCATAGCTGTGAAAGACTCCTTCATGCAATCACTCAATCACCAAGTATTTGTTAAATGCTTCTGATGTGCCAGCCACTGTGGAATGTTTTTTTTTTTAATGTGGATTTTGCTATGTGGATACAAAGACAGATTGGAAACATTCCTTGTCTTCGAAAAGCTTATATTCTATTGGGAGAGACTATGAGTACATAAATAAGCATATACAGGATATTCACAAAATGAATACAAGTTAGTTTTAGATGGGTGGAGGCTGTGGGGGCTCATCAAGGGTTTCATGCCGAAGATGACATCGGAGAGTCTCAAAGCAAATTAGAAATTCCCAAGGGGACAGGTGAAGAAAAGAGTGCATGGGGAACAGCTAGTGCAAACTCATAGACAGAGGAGATAGAGTGTTGTATTTGAAGGATTGCCAAGGCTGGACCTCAGAGACTGTGGAAGGAATAAAGTGTAAGAGACTATAGAGGATCTTAAATGCCAAACAGAGGAGTTTATATTTGTTCATAGAGGTAATTGAAATTTTATTGAGTGGGATGGGGGAGAGAAGATTGTTTAGATTTGTGCTTTAGTCCTGGTGGCTGTGTGGAGGATGGATTTGAGTAGAGAGAGCCTTAAGGATGGCAGATCAAATAGAAGTCTATTGAAATAATACAGGCAAGTGATGAAGAGATGATGAAGACCTGATCTAGGGTGGTAGCTTTGTGAATATAGAGGTAAGAACAAATGTAAGAGATATTGTGGAGATAGAAATAACAAAATTTGTCAACTGATTAGATTGAAGACTGAGGGTAAGGGAAGATCCTGAGATGAACCTGATAAAATGCCTGCAGTGCACTTGGTAGTAAGAAAGAAGGTAGTGCTTTCAATGATTGCAAACTGCTGTTGATAAAGAAACACACTGTTTTCTTCCTTCTCTCTCTCTTCTGTTCCTTTTCCTTCCTTCCTTCCTTCCTTCCTTCCTTCCTTCCTTCCTTCCTTCCTTCCTTCCCTCCCTTTCTTTCCTCCCTCCTCCTTCCTTCCTTCTTTCCTTTCTTCCCACCTTTTCTCCCTCCTCCCTCCCTTCCTTCCTTCCTTCCTTCCTTCCTTCCTTCCTTCCTTCCTTCCTTCCTTCCTTCCTTCCTTCCTTCCTTCCTTCTTTCCTTCCTGTATAGTTCTGTTTATATCTCTCTTAAAGTTGAAATTTTTTTCTTTTTGCTTTGTTTCATAGGATAATTTTAAATTCTGCTTTTTTGGAGTCCCTTGATAGATAGTAAATTTTGTTCTAGCCTATCATTTTCATTTTGTATGTCTTTATTTTTTAGAAGTGTTTCTCATAAATAGCAAATTGTAGTTTTACTTTTTTAAAAAAAATCCATTGTGCTATTTTATTTTATTGAATTGTTTAGTCCATTCATATTTAAGATTGTGTTCATATAAGCCTGAGCTTTTCTCCATTTATTTCTTTTGTACTGATTTTATTCCTTTCATCTTTTAAGTTAGCATGCTTTCCTTAAGATTATTTTTGCTCATATTATTTTGCTACTGGCCTATTCCCTAGGTAGTTCAGTGACACAATGGATGGAGCTCTGTATGTAGAATCAGGAAGACCTCAGGCACTAGATTACTGAGCAATTCACTTAATTCCTCTCAGCATCAGGTTCCTCATTGTAAAATGGGGGTAACGAAAAGCACCCACCTTCAGGGTTGTTGTGAGGATCAAATGAGCACATAAAGCACTTTATAAATCTTAAAGCACTGTATAAATGTTGGCTATTCTTCCACAGGTTCTCCTGTGCACCTCCTGTTGCCCTGTCCTATCCCAAGTTTCTTGAAATTACTTAAATTGTTCATTTCTTTTTATAGATTCATTTATGGAAAGGACTACCTTCAATAATGTTGCAGAGTAAATTATAAAACCTTTCCTGCATACTGCACAGACCAGATGACCCAGATAGTAAAATAAATTTATCAATATTTTTTGCAACATATCTGTCATAAGTCAGTTCTGACCAAGGATATCTGTGTGTATGTGTATATGTCTACGTCTACGTCTATGTATGTGTATATGTATACACGTATACATATACACATACATGTACATACATATACATGCACACGCGCACATGCAATACGTATACATATGCATACGCATACATGTGTACACACACGTACACATACATGTACACATACATATACATACACATACATGTATACACATACACATACACATACACATACACATACACATATACATATACATATACATATACATATACATATACATATACATATACATATACATATACATATACATATACATATCCTTGGCCAGAACTGACTTATGACAGATCAGCTATATATGTGTGTGTATGTATATGTGGATACATACATATATATATACATATATATACACATACACACATACATATACATATGTGTATAGATGTACATATACACATATATAAATATATAAACATGTAAATATAAGTAAAAATAAATGAATGAATAGATGTGTAATATATATGTATGTGCATATATGTGTGTATATATGTATATATGTATACACATATACATACGCATATACATATACATATGTGTGTATATAGATGTATTCATAGATACACAATACACAACATAAATATGAATATATAAAGCATAAACATATAAATATAAGTAAAATAAATACATGAATGAATATATATATACGTATACGTATATGTATATGTATATGTATATGTGCTACTGCAGGATGGCTACTACCAGGCAAGATCTTAGCTGTGAGTTATGACTGGTATCTTAACACCCTAGAAGAGGAAATTGCCTCCCACATAATGGAGCTCTTGATTTCTAGAGATTTATCTCTTCTCTGGAAAATCAAAACCATTTAAATGGCAATGTAGACTAAACTTAAAAAATAAAACTAGTTACTAAATGTCATACCTTTTTTTTCTGTTTTATCTTCACTCTTCTCTTGTTTTTTCTTCTGGGGCTGATTATTGCATTTATCAGTACTTACTGCTGCCTATTAAAAAAAAAAGAAGCTTTAGGTTGATTTTAGAGAACATGCCCAGTTGCAAGGCTATTGAGACAAGTTGTTCCCATCTACCCATTCTGCTAGGGAAAGTCTTCACGTGCTTGGGGTAGATAGTCCCCTAACTCATCAAAAAGTTTGAAGCTCATCAATTACCCTCGACCTGGTTTAGCCCCAGAAAAGCTTCAGGGATCTGGTAGATGCCACATATTTAGAAAGGCAATGATTTAGGCCTTTCCTGTCAGGTAAGGCAGGAAGGAGCAGACAGGTATTGCAGAGATAGGCAGGTCTTGTCCAAGAAGTGAGAGAATCAGTAAGGCTGGCATTTATGAGTAGATCCTTCTACCTCTAAAATGAACTAAAATCTGGCTTTTCCCAGAGAAGACCACATTCTTTAACAACTATGTCCTGTGGAAACCTTTCCTTTACCCACTTGCTTGATTTGTGGAATAAAGATAAATCTTCAGACTCAAGACCATTGATTTATTGATGTCATTCACCAAACTTTCCTCCTTTGAAGTTCATGTCATATGATTGTGGGTCTTCTTTGTTACTGATTTCTATTATCCAAAATCTGGGTAAGGATCACTGTTATTTTTTAAATAACTCACAAGCTTCTGGGGAGTATATAAAGGTAACCTGGATTGGGGTGAGATTTAAGCAGGAGGCAGCCTGCATTATGGAGAAGACTGCATTAGCTGAGGATGCAGTATAGGATCTAGGATTCTCCCACCCTAGGTCTAGCTTTTGAGCCTTTTGGGGGGTTGGAATGATAGAGATGCCCACTCCAGCCATACTTGGCTAGGCCCCGGCCCAGATTCTCATCTCTCAAATCCTGCTATACGGCTTTATGTTCAAGGCTTCCCTGGATTCCTCCTAGCTCCTGAAACAGAAAACTTCTATTTCCTGGCCAGGTTTTTTGGTGTAGTGCCCATAAGCATCTAGTTGTCTCTTTATGTGAACATGGGTTGTCAAAATGCACTGATTGCAGGTGCCCTTTGGATTTCTCTCTTATTTATCAGACCCACACTTTCCCCCTTCTTGCT
This sequence comes from Phalanger gymnotis, assembly GCA_028646595.1. Classification (NCBI taxonomy): domain Eukaryota; kingdom Metazoa; phylum Chordata; class Mammalia; order Diprotodontia; family Phalangeridae; genus Phalanger; species Phalanger gymnotis. The sequence continues at coordinate 293,435,538 of CM053622.1, read as the reverse complement.
GAAGTAGTTATTAGAGAGCTAACTGTTTAGCTTCTACTCACTCTGCCATCTTGAGAAAAATCCATCTTACCATATGATTGCACCACCCTCATCCTCACCTGTCTCTCAGGTACCTATTGACCACTAAGACATTCCCGCCTTCCTCATTCATATCAGCACACCTCACTTACAGTCTTCTTTTCCACCTCACTTGCTGCCATAATTTTATTTTGGTGACCCTGATACTGATACTCTGACTCTTTCAACTCTAATGAACATCATACCTTTACTTCACTTCAGCTACCCCCAAACAAGCTATGGAACTCCCCTCAATTGCAACTGTTTGCTCTCAAAAGTCTTGTACTCTGAAACTCTCCTCTGACTACAATTTCTTGTCCTTCTACCACGTTTCTCCTACTAACTCTATTTTTCATTCATATTGGAGTCTCCAGGCCCATCATTCTTCTTCATTTTCCTAGTCTACCCATTCTGTTTTAATTTGCCTCTATACTTAATCTATACCCTATGGCCATCTTGGTGATGCACTTGACAGAATCCTAACATTCCTTGACCTTTAGCTGGCTCCACACTACCAACCCTGGGGAACACATCACCCTTTAAGCCATTTTCTCAGCTCCCACTCCTGTGCTGATAGAGAAGACCATGATGAATTCATCATCATACATTCATGCTGTTTAACCTTCCCTGGGCTTTCATTGCCTCTCAGTAAGTCTTTTATTATTAATATTTATTATCATAGTAACTCAACAAATTCTCTTTAGTAGCCACACCCAATCTTTCTTATTTTCTTCAAGCACTTAACCTCGATCCTATCCCTTTCTTCAGGAGATAACATCTCCGTATTGAGGAGATAGGGCTTTTAAGATTTGAGGTTCCTCATTTCCCTTTAACAATTTCAAATTTTTTTCCTTCAGTTCATCATCCAGGAAATTCTCCTTTCCTTTGTCTCAGTGATGCTTCTCATCTCTTCCAAAATTGATCCCACCCCCTGAAGTATCTTACTACATCAATTACATGTCCTCTTTTATGCATCTTTAACTTTTACCTCTATGCTAAGCACTTTTTTTTCTGCCTACAACTATGTTCAGGCTTTCTTCTTTTGCTTCAAAAGCTCTGTGAGTTCACCAATCACATTCCTTAAACTGATAGTAAATCAATATGCAACCAGGCTTTACCAAATAGTTTCATGAGTTCTTAGTGGACAGTTCTAAATCTACAGCCCCCAGCAGCCTAGTGAAATTGTCTTTGAGTATTTGAAGGTCTTTCATGTGGATTAGGGATTAGATCTGTTTTGCTTAGCTCCAAAAGGCCCAACTAGGAGCAATGCATACAAGTTGTAAGAAAGAAATTTAGGTATCTTTTAAGGAAAAATTTTTCATACTAGAGCTATCCAAATGTGGAACTAGTTGCCTTGGGAGTTGGTAGGTTCCCTCTCCTTCACTGGAATCTTTGAAGTAAAGACCAAATGATAACTTATCAAGTACAATATAAAGGGGTTTTCGTTCAGATGTGAGTTGAACTAGAAGGCTTCTGAGATCCTTTCTACCTCCGAGATTCTGCATTTTGAGGTAGGAGGAAGTGAAAGGACTCATAGCTGCAATGGAAAAAAAAAGCAGTCAATGACAAATAAGACAAGTTATAATTTCAGCAAAAGGTAGAGGGAAAAGGGAAATCTACCTGTAGAAGTCAGTTGTTTCCTTTTACGTGAATGTCACACAAAAGGCAATACTCCCAGACATAAGTCTGTATAAGATGCCTTATGCATGTGCACACATTAAGAGTCACTAAGTCAACTGTTCCTTGTCATTCTTTAGCATTATTGATTAAGAAGAATTTTATTTAGGGCAATATCAAAGCAGGATCTAATGCCAGTGATCGTTATACTGTTCCACTTAGTTTTGGAGAGATCAGAATGAAAGTATTGTGCCATAGCCAGCAGATCCATTTTTTTCAGAAGACTGAAAGGGATTTCTAGATACCAGGGAGCTCCTTCTTAACAGCTTAGAGGCTGCTGGGTGGTACCTTAGTGCATAGAGTGCTGGGCCTGGAGTCAGGAAGACCTGAGTGCAAATATGGCCTCAGACACTTACAAACTGTGCGACCCTTAGCAAGTTGTTTGATCTTGGTCTCCTCACCTGTAATATGGGTATAATTGCAGCACTTACCTTGTTGGTAGGACCAAAGGAGATAATATTTATAAAGCGCTTAGCATAGTGTCTATCATATAGTAGATGCTATATAAATGCTGAACATTTGTAACTCTCTGAGGTTTCCTTTTGTAGCTCAGGTGGCTTGTCTTGTGCATTTGTATTCGGTAGAATAGGGATGTTTGGCCCAAGGTCTGTTTTGTCTCATCTGTCAATAGGTTAAGGGAGCAAGTCAGGGCATAACCCAGACTTCTCAGGTCAAAGAGAGAACCATTCTGTGAGATGAAACAGTTCCAAATTCTGCTGTCTAGACCTTATTCAAAAGTGTCCGACTGAAGTTTTCTCTGGAATTACCATGAAAGGCAGTGCTGGGCTGGGAAGGTTGGCTGTGACACTGCCCATTCTCTAAGGGCCATTTCAAATGTCACCTGATCCTTAATCAAAAATGGTCTCTCTTCTGAATTCTTTCTATGCTTTATCCCTCATGCCCTTATGGGATCGGATTCCGTTTTGTATTGTTGTTTTTTGTTTGCATTGCCCACCATGGTGTAGAGGTGAGCTTGAGTTCTTGCCGATTATGCCAGTGGAGTGTGAGCTCCTCCCAAGCTGAAAAGACTCGGTATGAACTACTGATGATGAACTGGGCATCTGTTCTTTAAGGACATGACCAGCTAAATGCATAGGGGCTTATTCACCAAAACATTGTGGTTATCGTTCATCCATCCTTCATCTTGGAAGAGGACCAATGGCATCATGAGGGTGATGTCTTGACTTGTGCTTGAGCTGGAGTTAAGTGAGGGAGAGTTGCACAAAGTCATCACCTTCACTCTTTCTTCCTGAGTCCTCAAAGTCCAACGGCAGGACAAAATAAGAAAGACTGGCAACGGCTCAGGATGCAGTGGACGACCTTGGGGTCTTGGATGTCTGACCAAGCTCTAAGTGCTCCACAGAACCTGCTTCAGCCACCTTCATGGTCTTTGGAACAAATTGTTTTCTTTGGCCCATTCTGCTGGGGCGAGTCTTCACATGCTTGGGTAGACATTCCCCAGACTCACTGTAGAGTTTGAGGACTGTCAGGTAGCCTCAGTCCGGTTTAGCCCATCTGCCAAGATGTTTTTACCAGGGTGTGACTGCTGTGCATGCTACAGCTTCTTGAAGCCACAGGTGAGAGTTGGGTGACATGTGGACACCAAAGGTGGATAAGCAGCCCTGACAAAGGCTTGGCAAGTCATTATAGAGGTGCTAGTCCTCTTTGAACACCCCCATATACACCATGCCCCTAAATGTTGGGCATTAAGGAATAGATTTTATTGCCACGATTCAAGAAACCATTTGCCAAAATGTGAAGGCACCACTATCCGCGTCAACTAAAGGAACCCTGAGAGAAGTGGAATCACAGCACCTTTGAGGCATTAAACAAGCATATGTTTCTTATCTACCTTACTAACTTATAAACTCCCTGAGGACAGGGAGCAAACATTTTCTGTAATCTTTGCATCTGTCCGTGTGCAGTTTGTTACATGTAGACTAAGTGCTCAAAAATTGTTCGTTCAATCAATAAATGGGTGAAATATTTGCCCATGTGTTCCATTTCAGTACTAGTCTTTCTAGTTCCATAAATGTATCTTACTTTTTCCTGATGCACCTCTCTTGTCCCAGATACGTGTTCTAAGCTCCTTTTCCAAATTGGTGTTACACCTTCCTGTCCCAAGGCTATTTCTGTGGCTTCTCTTTTCACTCTCTTCTTCCTTGAGACAGCCATAATGTCAAAGCCAGAGCTTGGAACTTGGAGCCACAAAATCTGGGTTTGAATCTTGACTGTGCTATTTACTAACTCAGTAATCTTGGATAAGTCACCTTTTCCATTTCTCTATTCCACTTCTTTCATCCTCAAAAAGAAGTTGATAACTCATTTCAGTGAGTTGTGATGAGGTTCAAATGCAGGACGTTTTGTACACAGCCAAATTTGTAAATACATATATGCATATGTACACGTATGTATATATTTGAATGTGTATACACACATACATACATAACATCTGTCTGAGAATTTCCTTGGTGTAGGGAGTCACCAGTGAAGAACTTGCAATGCCAATCCAGCAGTTTTTGAGTCATGTCTGAGAAGTCAAGTGACTCATCCACAAAGCCGTTATGTGTGAGAGTCAGATCTTGAACCTGGGTCTTTCTGACTCCAAGGCCAGTGCTGAATTCTCTATGCCACACTATCTCTCAAAGTTTATATAAAATTATATAAATATTAGCCTGTGCTTCGAGGATAGAAACAGTGCTGTGTTTCGTCTTTGTAGGTCCAGCATCTTCTAGCACAGTGCTTTCTCTGTTGATAGGAACCATTTAAATGTTTTTCAGATTGAATTCCTACCTTCGGTTGTTTCCATTTGGTTAAGCACCTCAAGTTTGTCATGGGAGATGTGTGGGGTTTCTTTTCTCTCCTCAGCTTGGGAATGAGACCTAAAGTTTAAGCTTTGACTTTAATCCTGCCTGTCTTGATGACAGGACCCAGCGAGTACTAGAAGTTGACCTCATAATCAATGAAATGCTCTGCTTACCATTAGAGTGAAGCAGGTTTGAAACAAGCCTTCATTGACTCCTGCACACAATCTTGGATTTTCCAAAGGCGATGTAGTAAGAAAAAAATTCTTTTGCTTTGATGAACTAAAATGGAGGGGGGAAAATGTGTCAACCAAAGAAAATACCATTATTTAATTCATTTTTGTTGTTTTGCTGGTTGGTGACGATCACTTTTTTTTCAGTTAATTTCAAAGACAATACCTTTTTTTCTTAGAAAAAGGGGTTTTCACTTTAATGTTATTACTTACACACAGGAGTTAGTCAACCTCTAATACCAACTGCTCAAAGAAAGCAGCTGCATGGCACAGTGACTAGAGCACTGGGCATGGAGTCAGAAAGATTCATCTTCTTGAGTTTAAATCTGGCCCCAGACATCTACTAGCTGTGTGACCCTGGGCAAGTCCCTTAAACCTGTCTGCCTCAGTTTCCTCATCTGTAAAATGAGCTGGAGAAGGAAATGGCAAACGACTCAAGCATCTTAAGAAAACCACCAACGGGGTCATGAATAGTTGGACACAACTGAAAGAACTGAACAACTACAAGCTCAAAGATTTGATCTGGAAGTTATGTGTTGCAGGGAGCAATATTTCAGAACTACAGATATCTCTATATATACATCTCTCTATGTATATATACACATCTATCTATATCTATATGTATGTATGTGTGTATATGTATGCATATATGTATATACACACATGTATATATGTATGTATTTTCTAATAACTAGTGTTTATCCTAACTAGTGCTAAGCAGATATGTATTTAGGCAAACCATGTGGCAGAGGAAGGGCAATGTCCTTTTGGAGAAAAGGACAATATCTGAATTGAGATTCAAGCAAGTATCCATGAAACAGTCCAACTGGTTCATTACAAGTATTTCTTGGGAGTAACTGAAATCCCAGAAGCTTACACAGAAGCAGGAGATGAGCTGCAATGGCAGAAATTTAGACTGGGAGCTGAAACCAGATTAGAAGGCAGGGTACAGTGAGTTCCAGGAAAAATGACTGTTTGTCCAACTCAGTTTGTTGGTCTTTTGTGGCTGTTGGGGATGTTCCCTGATTTTCAACATGTGCTATCTCTTTTCCTCAATTTTCCTATTATGTTGAGGCTATCTCTACTTTCTGAGGCATGCAGGTTCAAAATTTGATCTCTTCTTTGATACTTCCCTCTCCCTCACTGTTGCCTACATCTGATCAGTTGCCAAGACATATCTATTACACCTTTACAATGCCTATTATTTATGTCCCTTCTCCACTTAATCTACCACCACTCTGGTTCAGATATTAGTTTTTCTTAATAATAAGAATAATATCTAGAATATATATTTATGTATATATATATGCATATACATATATATATATATGTATATATATAGTGCTTTAAGGTCTGCAAGATACCTTACAAATATTTTCTCATTAAAAAATAAATATAATCTCATTTGATCCTCACAATAGTCCTGGGAGGTGGGTGCTATTATTATCCCAATTTTACAGATGGGAAAACAGAGGATAGGACTAGTTAAGTGACCTGCACAGAGTCACACAGCTAGTAGGTGTCTAAGGCAGGATTTGAACTCAGGTTTTTCTGACTCCAACTCCAGCTATCTAACCACCACACTACCTAGCTGCCTTTTTGTTTGGACTTTTTGCAATAGTTTTTTTCTGTCTCAAGTCCCTCCCCTTTCCAAGTCATCTTTCAATAGCTGCCAAATTAATCTGGGTATAAAGGTCTTAAATATATCATTTCCCCATTAGAAACATTCACAAGGCCCCCATTCATCTAGATTAACAAATAAACCTACTAGCCTGACTTATTTAAAGCCCTCTACTATCTGTTTCCAAGTTATTTTTCCAGCTTTATCTTGAATAACTCACTTTCTTATTCTCTAGTTAGAGCCAAACCAGACTGGGAGCTCTTCCCCAGTCCCATCTTGCCCTTTTCTACCTCAGCACCATCATCCCATGCTTGATGAATGCCTTTTCACTTTCTGAAATTCTTTTCTTCCCTCAAGGCCTGGATTAGATACTATCTCCTCCATTCAGACTTTCCTGATATTTCTACTTGTTATCTCCCTTTACCAGATTTTCAGAGCACTTTGCCTGGATCTCTCTCTCTCTCTCTCTCTCTCTCTCTCTCTCTCGGTCCTTCTCATCTTTGACCTTACCATCACACTTATTTCTATACATTTCATATCCCTAGAGGAGTATGTAGTGAAGTAGCTACAATTCAGTTGGCCTCAGATCCAGAAAGACTATGATTAAAATCCTGCCTTTAACACAAACTAGCTTTGTGACCCTGGGCAAGTCACTTAACCTCCTCTGTACTCTTCTCAGAGTTCTAGATAATTCTCTAAGGTCACAAATTGCAGAGAAGGGGCCAATTTGCATTGAAAATTTCCTCACCTGGAAGTTTCCTACACCAAAGAAGCACAGGTCTAATTCCTATACTTATCTAGTCCTATGCCTTTGTGTCTCTTGATTCAATGGTAGACTTCAAGAGATTATATCATTTTTATCTTTGTATTTCCATAATAGACATTTGTTGAATTTGAACCTTGTAAAAAACAAGAAAACAAAACAAAATAGTAACCTTGCAGAAAAGGGTAGTTGGGGACAGAGTTATAAAGTTGGCCCAGTGGGGTTAGAATATGGAGATAATGAGTCACCATTCCAAATCTAAGAGGTAGCACAAGGAAACAAATAAGAACTAGAAACAGAAAGACCTCATAGCATTAGAAGGCTAAGAATAAGGCAAATGTATAAGTTAAGAACAACATGGTAGACTGGAGTAAAGATTGGGGAAAGGATCCCTTGAGTAGCTTAGTCAGGCTCAGGAGAAGAATTAGGGCATAATATTCAAGATTCATTAATGCTGATGGGCTTTTCTGAGGCTAGGACAAGGGGAGATTCTGGGAGAATCAGGAAAATGACAGCCGTAGGAGACCTAATGCCAAAAGCATGCATCTAGGGTCAAATATGGACTAATTTTCCTTACCCCTGAGCCACAAAAAGTTAGACTACAAATATGGTGCTCAAATGGCCTATTGAAGTCTCTATGATTCTAAAAAGAATGCAAGGAAGATTTCTAGTATGCTTGGTAAATCTTATATGAAAGGTTTATGGGAAAACATGGATAATAATTGCATAAGATGGGAAGGCATGGAGTTGTATGGAAGGGCAAAGAACTTTTTATCAGTGGTTCCATTGCTGTAACAGGTAATGTTATTAGCATAGCTTAAAAGGAGGTTACAAAGCTACAGGGAAGCAGGATGATATAGCTAAAGAAGTACTGAATTTGGATTGGGGACTTGGGTGTAAATCCTGGCTCTGCCACTTACTACCTGTATGACCTTGGGCAAGTCTTTTTATTCCTCTGGGCTTTATTCAGTTTCCTCAACTATAAAATGAGGGGGTTGCAGGCAGTGGTGAGCTAGAGCCAGCCTGTCTCTCAAGGATGCATTGTTAAATTTTCATCATGAGCACTTACACTCTGGAAATGGGTAATGCTACAAACCAGGGGATGATTTGTTGTCTTGTTGATTTCTAGACTTAAGAAAGTCATGGAGAAAATATTAATAATGCAGATTAAATTTAAAAGTGTGTCATGAGTACAAAATTTTTTTTGGGGGGGGATTTTAAAATATGTTAAACATAAAAACCAGTGTACCATTGGTTGCAAGGGTTCTTGTAGTCTGTGCATTAAAAACAATTTTTTGGGAAATTATATTTCAATCCAACCAGTTTCTTTCATAATCCTACATACTTCATTTGATGCACTTAAAAACATTCTGAGAAAGGTCCATAAGGCTTTGCCAGAATGCCAAAGGGGTCACATAAATAAAAAAGATGATCTGAAGATGATCTCTAATGTCTCTTCCAGCTCCAAACCTATGAGCCTATGGTCTAGGTTCAAATGCCCAAATTTTCACTTACTACCTATGTGACCTTGGGCAGGTCACTTAATTCTTCTGGACTTCCATTTGTGCATCTGTAAAAGGAGGAAATTAGACTAGGTGACCTCTGAGGTCACTTCCAGGTCTAAGTCCAGGATAACCTCTTTCTAGACAGTTCTAGTGCTCACCCTGGGGAACTAAGACTAGCATCTGGGTTGATTTTTGCTACCTTTTTACCATCAATTCTACCTTGCTTGACCCAGTCTGTTGGGCAGGGTTTTATTTGGACTATGAAATGTTGTTATTAGAAGATATTTCATTTTCATGAGACTATTGATCTGTCACACACACTATGTAAGACTTTTAGTCTTATCCTAACAATGATAAAATTTTTAATGATGCTTGACTTGGAATTCTCTTAAAAGTAAAATATTAAGGAAGCCTTGGAGAAGCTGGTATTGTGTTTGCTGCAGTCATCATAGCAAGAACAACAAATCCATAGACTTTGGAATGGGGTCTTACAAAAATACACCAGAACAAATTCTTGAAATGATGGAAATAATCCTACTTTAAAGACCATCAGCCAAAAGACCAAGTAAAGTAAGAGTGGCTTGATGCAGACAATATTGATATATATCCTTGTTGCCTATAAAACTAGTAACTAGGCCAGGCATGATGGTATATAGCTGTAATCCCTGCTCCCAAGGAGGCTGGGGATAGTGGATAGTTTGAGCTTGGGAAACTGCAGTGGCTAAGTTCATCAGCTGTCCTCATTAAGACATTAAGAGCCCTTTGGTGTTGGGGGCCAGTATGCTGCCTGAGAAGGGGTCAAATGGCTAAACCAGAAACAGCAGGTCAAAGTTTCAGGTACTTATCAGTAGTGAGATTGGTCATATGAGAGTATACTGTGCTTCCAGCCTGGGTGAGATAGGGAGATGCTTATCTTAAAAAAAGTAAACAAAAGAACCCTAAACTGACAAGTAGTTCTTGAGTCTCTCCTTGCCTCAATTCATCCTGTATATTGCTGCCAGAATAATTTTTAAAACTCCACTTAAATGATGTCATTCTCCTGTTGAAAAACCCGCAATGATCACCCAATGCCTATTGTAACAGTCAAAATTCTCTGCTTGGCTTTTAAGGCCACTATAATTTGACTGTAGAGACTTCAAAGCATTGACCGTGGGAACTATTTAACCTCTCTGAAGCTCAGCGTCTTCACCTATGAAATGAGGACATACCTACCTAGGTAACAAGGCTGGTTTAAAATTGCCTTTTAAACTGTAAAGTGATTTTAAAAAGTAAGTAATTCTTCTTATTTTTTTATCTATTCCTCTCTACCTATTGATACTCTCAAATTAAATTGATGTTTTCCTCAAGCATATCTTTTTACCCTCCTTCCCTCTTCTTCATGTTTGATTTCTCTCTCTAAAAGCAGTATTTTTCTCACTGCCTATCTACATTCTGCTGCCAAGGCTCAGGTGAATTTCTACCTCATCCAAGAACACTTCTTTTTGACTTTTCCCTTCCTTAGCATCTATCCTATTTATGACCTGACGTAATAGGTTACCCCTTGATTCTATATATTGTCTTAGATTATTCTGGTTTCATGTGCTAGTTTTGTCTCCTCAGTTAGGTCATAAACTCCTTGAGTGCAGGGACTCATGTTCTGGCAAGAGTGCTGGACTCCAAAATCAAGAGAAACCTGGATTAAAATCGTCTGAAACTTACTTATTCCTTGTATGACCAAAGGTAGGTCATGTAACTTCTTAGTTTCCTCATCTGTAAAATGAGGATAATAGTCCTAGTATCTACCTCTCGGGTCTTATTGTGAAAATCAAATGAGATGATATGTATAAAATGTTTTGTGAACCTTAAAGTTCTATATAAATGTCAGTTATCATTATCCCTTCTAACATCTACTACGGTGTTGGGCACATAAAAAGCACTCATTAGACACTTGTAGATCAACTGATTAACAAACTAGTCATCTATAATGTTTGAGATACTAACTAGGGCAATGACCATTTTTTTTTCCACCAGAGGAATAATGATGAAACATACCTTCCTCACCCTGACAGAGAGATGATGAAAAAGTTGTAACAGCTCAAGTCCAATGAATCGTCAATGGAATGCTGTACTAGAAACCTCTGTTCATATTAGCACCAATCCACTTAATGATTGAACACTGTATTCCATAAATAATGACAAAACAATATTCTTTGGATTCATTATGCAAATAGTTCTGAATATACCTAACTACTTTCACCTCACTCATCTCTCTCTACATCCTTTTTTACACTCCCTCACTTCAACAAATAAGCGTAGTAAGCAAAACAAACCAATATATTGTCCGTATCTCAAAATGCGTATCTCATTCTGTATGTCCTTAGAGAAAATTGCCTCTGTCAAGAAGCAGGAGATATTCAAAGATCACTATGCAATAAAATCTTACATTACCTGGGATATAGCATGTCTAAGCTAGGCGATTTGAACTTATGAAGTAAAATTGAATGTTTTCTTACTATCTCATTACTTTCCTTGGCTTTCAACTCCCTAGTGAGCATTTTGTTCTCTCCTTTCCAGTCAAAAAAAATCGTTCCTTTCAGTTGAGGAAATAAATGCAAAATATGCACTGAGTAGTCCTGACTTCTCTCCACCATCCATTATCATTGTCCCATCCACACTAGCAGTAGTCCTATTCTTTCTCTTCCCAACACATCTTTTTTTAAGAGCCTTTTTTATCCTGAGCATAGTTAACTTCAGCTCATTCTGGGTGTAAGCACTCCTGGTGGTGTTATTATTAGGGTGCCTCTCTTTTGTATTCATACACCATTACCTAACCATGCTTCCATCTTCAAAGCACTTCGTAATTGAAATCTGAATTGGTTGGTAAGCTAGGTGTGCAACTAGTTCATTCTTCTTAGGCAAATCCTCTTTTCCTCCTCACTGAAATACTTTCTGTTTGCATCTACAAAATTTCAAACTCGAGAAGTTCTTTCTTAGGCCATGCAATTCTACCTTTCTTGAATCCCTTTGGCAACTCTTCTCGAATCTAAAACACAATTTTCCTCTCCTCTATCATGAATTCTAAAAATAAGGAGTCATTTACCCCCAAGTTTTCCAATATTTTTGTTTGTCCTGTTTGGCTAGAATCAGGTCCAGAAGAGCAATTCCTCTTATCATGAATTGTTGACCATTTGAAAGATGAAACTATTATTAAGGCAAGGCAAGGCAAAGCAAGAATTTGTCTACTTCTCTTCTCTTGGAGGAAAGGGAGGGAGATGAATAGAAAGAGAGAAAGAGAGAGAGAGAGAGAGAGAGAGAGAGAGAGAGAGAGAGAGAGAGAGAGAGAGAGAGAGAGAGAGAGACTGGATTTTTAGATTAATGGATAACTGAAGTAGTCTCAGTGCTCTATTACAGTGCTCCTGTAATAGAAGTTAGAATCAACACAGCCATTCTGGAAAGCATTTGGAATGATGTCTCCAGAGTTACTAACTGTTCATGCCCTTTGACTCATCAATAACACTGTTAAATCCATAACCCAGAGAGATCAAAGAAAGGGGAAAAGATCCCATATGCACAAAATATTTATTTCTCTCTTTGTGGTGACAAAGAACTGGAAACTAAAGAGGTGCCCATCAGTTGGGGGATGGCTGAACACATTATGGCATGAGAATATAATGGAATACTATTGTGCTGTAATAAATAATGAAGGAGATGAGAAACCTCCTAGAAAAACCTGAGAAGACTTCTATGAACTAATGGAGGATGAAGTAAGCAGAATCAGGAGAACAATTTATAAAGACATTGTAAAGACAGCATTATAAAGACCAACTCTGAAAGCCTTAAGAAGTCTGATCAATCCAATGACCAACCACAATGCCAGAGGACCTATAATTTAACATGCTAGCCACCTCCTGATAGGGAAGTGATAGATTCAGGGTACAGAATGAGACATATTATTTGGACATGATCAATGTGAGAATTTGTTTTGCTTGACTATGCATAGTTGTTACAAGTCCTCCCCCTTCACCTCTGCCACCCTCCTACTAATGGGGGGTGGATTAAAAGGAGAGAAAAACAAATAAAATAAAATTTTAAAAGTAGGATATATGTACGTATATACATACAGGTGTATACATACATATGTGTCTGTATACACATATATACGCATATACATAATACATGTGTATATGTATATATGTATGTATGTATATGGACAAAGAGAAAAAAGTCTCTCTGAGGAGGCAAAGAACTGGAAATGAAGTGGGTGTTAATCAATCTGAGAACGGCTTAAACTATGATATGAAAATAATGGAATATTATTGAGCAGTTAAGAAGTCATGACTGGGAAATTCAGAGAAACGTGGTAAGATCTTATGAACTGATTCAAAGAGAAATAAACAGAAAAGAATATGTATGATAAGTACAACAATGTAAATGAAGACAGATCATTAATAGGAAGCCAAGTTTTGTATAACTGAAAAACCAATGAAAGTCTTGGAGAAAAGATAATAAAGCACACCTTCCATCTCATGGAAGAGAGGCAGAAAATTACTAGGACAAAACACTCTGCCAGATGTGGTCATTGTATTGGATGTTTGTGCTTACTTATTCATTGATACGTTTATATTATTTTCCAGAGTAGTTGAACAAATTTGGAGCTACACAAGCACTAAATTACCATGTCCGTGTTAC
>CM053622.1:293402604-293421710 GCA_028646595.1 Phalanger gymnotis | reverse complement strand
GCCCTTGTTCACCTAATCCAACAATCTACTTTTCTGGGTTTTTTGTGGGGAGGGGGGGTGGGGTGGGGTGGGGGGTTATTTTTTGCTTGATAGTTTTTTTTTGTAATTTTCCCTGGCAGTGAGTTTTCAGATCTGGTAGCACTAAGCCCCTCTCCTAACTTTTTCTCATTTTATTTCTTAATATTATTGACTTTTTTCTCTTTAAATGAAATTTGCTATTATTTTATCTAATTTTAATAGACTCTACTAGTATATGCTTTTAGTAATTTAATTGACATAACATTAAGTATGTAATTTGGGTACTATTGCATTGTTGTCTTAAATAGAATTTTTCTCCCTTTTGGGTTTCATCAATGATATACTGAAAAGCTGATGATTATTGTGGATTTACTAAAATACTGATTGGATTTTGTTGTTATTGATTCTCTAAAGTACTTTAACAAAACCATCACCCAGTCTGTAAATAGAGAATATTTACCTTCCTCTTTGCCTGCTAATCCCCTAACTTCTTTCTCTTGTCTTACTGCTCCAGCTTACGGTACAAGAACTACGTCAAATAATAGTGAATCATTTGTAGGGAGGAGACTAGTTACTTGTGAGCTTGGCTCTGACATTAATTCCTCACAGTGGGTAAATACTGCACCACAGACAGTGGTATGCATCTGCAAATCCCTTACAATTCTGTTCTCAGTTACATAGCTTAAGACTGTTAAAAACAAGATTAAGTGGAAGGAAACCATATTCATGAGCTGTCCAGCAAAATTTCCACTCTTTGAAGTAATGAGAAGAAGCTTTAAACAAGTGGAAAATGCAATAGAGTAGTCAATCTTGAGGTTATCACAGAAGGTGTCAGGAGCATTGATTTAGCATACTCTACAATATTGACACACAGACAAAGCTCCATTAAATCCAATTTATTGTATCATACTGTACTATTTCTCAATTGTGAAGGAAGGAGAATGTCTTCCTTTTCCAGTTTCCCCGACTGGCTGGTATTTAACTAGTTGGATAGAGATAGTTTATCCTCAAAGTCAACAGTACTCTTGTCAGATGTGTTAGAATATGGCCAGTTGGCTATAGGGTTGATTTTGGTGACCCTGCTCCACTTCTGTCCTGCATTCTCCAGTGCAGCCTGTATCTGCTCCTTCATTGAAATCACGCTCCCAGCTGCACAGCTGCTCCCAGTTATTTACACTCCTAGCCCACCCTTGTCTGACTCACAATCCCCTTCAGGGTGTGGCTGCCATGGCTACCCGCAAAGCCTCTGTAGCTATGTGGAGCTTCATGAAAAGAAAGTAAAGCTTGTAAAAGTAGGTGCTTCCAGTTAATGAATATGTGCTAAAGATAATTTACCTGAGTTCTGTTCCCCGCCCCCCCAACCCCTTCCCAGAAGGGAGAATTATCACAGGGATTCTTATCATTAGTAGCAAATTAATATTACAGTTCCTTACCAATTATAGAAAAACACGATGCAGTGATTATTTCATCTTGTAAAAATAAGATGGCTGAAGGATTTCTTGCTGTGTTGTTACTACAAAAGTCAGGATTAATGACTCTGGGTTTAGTAAGTGGATTTCACATCTGTGGTGTTATTCCATTTTTAGTGAAACCAACACAAAAGCAACCATTTGAACCCTTAGATCTTATGACTTATAGGCATGCACAGAAGTCCACCTCCTGCATCTCATTTTGATGTGCAAGGCACCCTGCAAGCTTCTAGGGCTGTAGGAGGTTGTGCCCCAGAAGGAAGGGACTGGCAGGTTCTGCCAAGCTGGAAGGGCTTCCTGTGCAATCCAAGCCACAAGCTGTTTGTCATCTGAGGGCCAGCATCCCCAACTGAACTTGTCACCTTTCTTCCCAAATGATACCCTTTTCCTAACTTTCATGTTATTGTCAAGGGTAACCCCACCCTCCCAATCACCCAGGCTTGTAACCCAGAAGTCATCTTCAATTCCTCACTCTCACATCTCCCTACTCTACACTTTCTGTGGTCAAATCCTATCATTTCTTTTCTCATCACATCTCTCTTGTATACATTTCCTTCTCTCCTCTGACACTGCTACCACCTTGGTGTAGATCCCCATCACCTCGCAGTCAGACTATTATTGCAGTAGCTTGCTGTCTGGTCTCCCTGCTTCAGTTCTCTCTTCTCACTTCAACCCATCCTCTATTCAGCTGTCAAAGTGAGCTTCCTGATCATGTCATATCCCTATTCTATAAACTCCAGTGGCTCCCTATTGCCTCCAGGATCAAATAGAAAATTTGCTGTTTCGATTTCAAACCCTTCAAAACCTGGTCCTCCCTACCTTTCCATTCTTTAAAGAGGCCTATTCACTGAATGGGCATTACCCCACTCTAAGTGAGTACATAAAAAGGCCTTAGCCTAAAAGGGCCAGGGTCTCCTAATGCATCCTGGGCCATCTCCAGTCATCCTGGTGAATATCTGGCCATCGGACCCAGATGGCTCTGGAAGAGAAAGTGAGGCTGGTGACCTTGCACAGCCCTCCTTCACTTAAATCAAAGTTAAGTGCCAGTCATGTCATCATCTCTCTGATGTCATGATCCTCTTTGAGAATGAAGGACAAACACACATATACATACATACTTCATACTCCCATCAGTAACACTGCCCTCTTGCTGTTCCTCAAACAAGACACTCCATTTCCTGATTCCAGGCATTTTTACTGGCTGTTCCCCATGACTGGAATGTTCCACCTGCTCATCTTTGCTTCCTGGCTTCCCCGGCTTTCTTCAAGTCTCAGCTAATGTCCTACTTTATGCCAGAAATCTATCCTGGTCCTCCTTAATCAGCATCTTCCCTCTGAGACTACCCTCAGTTTATCCTGTTTATACCTTGTTTGTACATGGTTATATGTTGTTTCACCCATTGGACTGTAAGCTTCTTTAGAGTCCAGTCTATTTTTTTTTTGCTTTTTTTTAAACATCTTCAATGCCTGGCCCATAGTAAGCACTTAACAAATGCTTGTTGACTGACAACCTAGTTCACCACGGAGATGCTCAATACCAGTAGGCAGACCATTTGGAGATGAATTCTTTGGCCTTAGCAACACAGGGAAAAAAGAGGAAAAAAGAAAAAAACTAAATCTGTAAGTAGCCTATAACCTGTTGCCTATGAGCAGAATCTTGAAGCCTAAATGGCTGTATTTACACATTTTTTTAACTGAGATTATAATTGTTTTCCTTTTCGTGAGTGAGATATCTGGATTTGTCCTATCCCACCAGGAGATTATCAACTCAATGAGAGCAGGGATTGTATCTTGCTGACCCTAGTCAAAAAGAATGCTGGATTTGGCATCATCTTGTTTTTTCCATTACCATGCTAATGAATATATACATACATACAAACAGCTTTGCAAATACTGAAGTTCTAAATTTATGTATATATGTAAAGACATACATATATATGCGTATTTATATTTAGCACTCAAGTGAGTAAGATGAGTAACCGTTACATTCCCCTGCTCAATATAAACTCCTCAGCTAGAAAACAAAGGCCTTCACAAACTGGCTGCAGCCTACCTTTCTCAAGCTTACAACACATGATTCCCTTTAATGCACTTTTTATGTTTTGACCAAACTAGCTTACTTGTAGTTCTTGAAATTTGACATTCAGTGTCCTGTCATCTGTATTATGGCATAGACCATCCCCCACATCTGGAATGCAGTCTCTCCTCAACCTAGGCATTTTATAATTCCTAGCTTCCTGCAGGGCTCAGCCTAATCACTACCTCTCTTAGGAAGCCTTTCCTATTCCCTCCAGATTGTTAGTTCTTTCTCTTTCCCCTTTAGCTGTCTATATGATGTATCTTCCAGTTAAACAGATGAAATCAGAAGTGATCGAACGCTGGACTCAAAGACTAATAGACAAACGTCAATTTGATAGGAAGTCTCTGGTAGATAGTCCTAGGCATCTGTGTTTGGCCGTGTTTCTGTGTAATATTTTTAACCAATGATTTGGATAAATTTTTATCAATGGGTAAATATTTTTGTCAGTTGGATAAATTAGATAACATTTTTGTTGATGATTTAGATAAAGTTATAGAGGGCAGGATTATCCACTTTGCAGATGAAAGAAAGCTAAGAGAGGAATTTAACAGTGGGCGACAGAGTCAAGATCTACAAAGATATTGACAAATTGGGGCATTGGGCTCAATCTAATAAGATGATATTCAACAGGAATATACGTTCAGTCTTATACTCTAATTCAAAGAATCAAATTCTGAAGTGGAAATTCTGATGGAGAAGGCATTTTTAGAGAGCAAATTGTCTGAAAAAAGATCAAGTGAACTTTAAACTTTATGTGAATTAGTAGTGTAATGGAGAGCAGCCAAAAACTAACGGGAGCTTGGGCCACACACTAAGAAATGTATAGATTCCCGGAATAAGGAAGTAATAGTCCTGTCGTACTCTGCTATGGTCAGACCGTGTTTGGAGAATTGTATTCAGTTCTGGGAGCCACAGTTTGGGAAGGACAATCGATAAGCCGGAGAGCATTCCAGAAGAGAGGAAAGTGGGATGATGAAGTACCTTGCACCCATGTCAGAGGAGGAGGAAGAGGAGAAGGAGGAGAAGGAGGAAGAGGAGAAGGAACACTAGGAAAAGGAAGAGGAGGAAAAAGACCAAAATTTTTCCCACCTTTGTCCGAATTGGCAGGTTGGAGTTCCCAGAGGGTAGGTATTACTTCTCTCAGATAACATGGTAAAGATAGCTAATGCAAAACCTTCTCCTAAGAACCTGGTTCAGTCCTTCCCACAACTACACACAGCATCCATAGGAAGTGTAGCCTTAAATGTGAACCACAATAATAGTGAGGTATGGCTCAGAAGGCAGAATTAGAAGCAATGTGTGGAAGGTACAGAGGAAAATTTAGGCTTGCTGTCAGGAAAACATTTCCTTAGGGCTGCCTCAAGACATTGTGGATTCCTTCATGTAAAGGGTAGATGAGCATTTTTGCGTATGTTACAGTGAAGGTTGCTTAGGGACGAGGGTTGGACTAGTTGGCCACCGAAGTTCTGTTGCAACTCTCAAATTTTGTGATTTTATTCTTCTAGAATGTAAGTAAGCTCTTTGAAGAAAGCAGCTAATTCACTTTTTCTTTTTGTGTCACCAGCACCTAGCACAGTACCTGGCACAGAATAAACACTTAATAAATGCTAGTTAGATTTTGTTTGGTTAGATAGGATGATGGCTTGGCCACAAAGTTAAAATGGCAGGAAATGCCTGAGAAAGGCTTATTATTTGAAACAAATATCAGTACTGGCAACCATAGAAAGATGTGCCTACAACCTAAAAAAATATTTATATATATATATACATATGTATATATATATATGCATTTAAATAAGCACTTATATTTTATGGGCATTTATTTAGGAGTCTTTTGCTGAGTAGATCCACTGCACTAATAAACTTAAAAAAGTCATCGAACCCCAAATAGGTTACTTTCTGAGATAACTATACATTCTTTCTCAGAATAACTTGGAAAAACTTCACAGCACTATATTTGGAACATTAACTAGTTATTGACACATTCATTTCCATTTGATTAGAAGCCTGATTAGTGAAACACCGTAGTCAAATTAGAAACATATGCCTTTATACATGAAAAATTTACCACCTTCATAGAGTATTAAGTGAAATATTGTTAAAAACAAGTCTATTTTATTCTTATGGATTTCTATCCTCATAGGTTATTTCGATTACATTTTTTAGGAAAATTACAGTTCTGTGAGATTTGAGTAAGTAGTGGAAATTGCTTTTACTTTTAGGGATTAAAAATCAGCCCAATTTATTTAAACACTTACCTCTTTACACATGACTCTTGAGCTTGAGGTCTTTTTTTCTGTCCAGCTGATAGCTCACTCTTAAAATGAAAGAAAAGATTTGTTACCTTTGACTTTTCTCCTACTTCATATTATTGAACTTTGAGAAGTGAGGTATAAAAAACATTGACCTAGTCCAGGGATGGGGGACCTGCAAAGTTTGGATAAGATGAAAGGGCAGCACTTGAGGACCTAGAGGGCCACACGTGGCCTTGAGGCTGCAGGTTCTCCGCCCATGACTAAAGTATCATTATTTAGCAGGAAAAAGTAGTTCCTCTATATTAGTTAACATGCCAAATCTTAATTTATTTCCTCCCTCACGGAGTGGATGGGGGTGTGGGTCTAGGTGTGGGTGTGTATTTGCGGCTGGAGGGGTGGGGGGGTGGAGTGGGGGGAGGAAGGGGGAAGAGAGGTGGGTGTGGTGGAGGCATATAGCTTGTCTATCTGTATTTCCCCAAATAAAACTCGGGTTGTTAGGAAGGTACCCTGTCATTAGTGAATTATGTATTCTCCTGGGAAATCATCATACTTTACAGAGATTATGTCTTGTCTTGTTTAGGCAAAGATGATTAAGGTAAGAAAGCATCAGGGTGTCATTGATATAACTTGTAAGGCCCCCATGAAAGACAACCCTTAACCACTAGCTTCGATGTTACAAACAAAAAGCAAACATTCTGTAGCTTTTAGAATCAAATGAAAGTATATGTGTATACACATATATGTGTATATAAATATATGTATGTATATATACACACCAAACACACCACAATGAAGTTGTTAGCCTATTACATGCAGGTGGGCATGATTTTATGAGTCACATCTTGGGGTAGGTTCCAGAAAATACTATGAAGCAGGTGAAGTCTGACTTTGAATTTTCCAAGATTTCCCATTGACTCTAACTCCCTTAGCCATGGGGTCCTGCACATTCATGAAGGGGTGTGCATACTCCCAGGTTCAGGTGGGATATAGGACAAGTCAGGTCTCTGGATTTGATATTTGGAAATTCTACATGTGTGATTTTTTGTCTTCTATTTTATACCTGAAGCAAAAACACTGCCTTGGTATTCAACAATTTAACCACTCAGCCCTTATGAAGTGACTTCTATCTGCAGAGTACTATGTTATGTGCTAGGAGAGATATAGTACTTAGATAAGAAATGGTCCCTGCCCTCATGAAGCTTGTGGTCCAGACGTAGGAAATGACATAGATATATAGAGCTAGTGTATGGCAATGTTGCACAACATAACTGGTGTTTTACAACCACATCATTCCCATTCCATGGATTTTTTATTCTGATAGTCTACCAGGTGACTACTTGTCTCTCAGATCATATGATGGCCTTTAGCTTTACTAAAACATGTGCCACACTGTTGACTTGTCACCCAAGAGCAGACTCAGTTATCTGATCCCATCTGAGGACATGGCTGAGGGTGAGGGGTGAGAAGAGGCTAATTAGAGTGTATCAGCCTATGTGCCTGCTATGAGAGACAGCAGAGAGGAAGAGAAATACAACAGATGAGAGCAATGGCCATGGACCTAGGAAGAACTAAGTTCAGATCCTGCTTCAGGCAATTACTACCTGTATGATCTTCGGTAAGTGACTTTACCTTCCCAGGCCTCAATCTGAGGCCCCTGCCAGGTCTAGATCTCTGGTCCCATGAATTCAACTATGAAACTGCAAAGTTGGAGGAAGTTTCTAAAAATCTGATTTGCAGGAAAATAAGAGGAAGAGGTCTGATGATGTTACTCTCCTCAAAAATCTTCAGTGGCTTGCTACTTGTCTATAGAATAAAGTAATGAATTCCTTAGCCTTCCATTTAAGGCTGCATCACACCCCTCCCCCTCACCCCTGCCACAGTCTAGCTCCAGCCTACCCTTCTGGCTGTGTTTCACATTATTCTCTTTCAAACACTCTTTACCATTCCAGTTTAACAGGAGACTCCCACAACTCAATATGTTGTCCTCTGTTTCTACGCATTTGTGCAAATCATTCTATGCCTTTTCCCTAGACAAAAGGTAGGAAGATAAAATAGCCCTTTTGTCCTGCCCATGTTTTGGTGAACAGGCATGTCACCAATAAGAACATTAGAGAGTTCTAATGGGTTTCTCTTCATTGGAGGTCTTAGAAAAGAGGTTAAGCCACTTGTCAGAAATGCTGTAAGGGGAATTCATTTTGAGCTACTGGTTAACTTGGAAGATGATCACTGAGCTCCTTCCTAAATCTGAGATTATGACTTTGTGAAATATTTCTTTAAACCACCACATATCATTTGCCGTGTGGTTCTAATCCCCATTCCTTCTGACTTCTCTGTTCAAAACACTCCTCTCTCTCTTTTAAAAATCAATTAATTAATTTTTAGTTTTCAACATTCACTTTTTTTTTTGTTTTTTGGCGGGGCAATTGGGGTTAAGTGGCTTGCCCAAGGTCACACAGTTAGTACATGTGTCAAGTGTCTGAGGCAGGTCCTCCTGACTCCAGGGCTGGTGCTCTACTCACTGAGCACCTAGCCACCCCTAACATTCACATAGTGATCTACAATAAAAGTTTTTTCTATGCATTCATTCACTTAACATTTTGTAAGGTGATTCTAGTTTTTATGTTAAGTAACTATTGTCTAGGCTCATATTCAGTCATTTATTTCTCCCCAGATGCATCATCATTCTATGTACAATGGCAAAATCACAAAGAAATTGCCAAATTTTGTTCTCTTCAACTTTAAGGGTAAGAAGAGGTTCACATAAGTGTATACACACATGCATATATACATATACATGCATGTATATGTATACACATATGCATATATGTGTATATAGAGGGGCCGTCTACATTTTATATTATATTTCTGTATAACACACACACACACACACATATATGTATGCACATGTGTGTATGTGTATCAGTAGCCTTTCTGCTGGTTGTTGGGAGTTTAGGTACTGGAGCAGTTAAATCATTGTCCTTTTTGGTCAGGTAAAAATCACACTGAGGGAGAAAATACTCCTTGGAATCTAAAGAATGCCCATTCCCATGTAGAGGACATAACTGAGAATGGAAGTTCACTATAACATGGAAGGTATCTAACTTACAGCAAATTATGCTGTTTAGAAAATGATGTTAGACCAAAGTTGATTGCAGATGAGAGAAAACACTTCCATAGGCTTGACATTTTTCTACTGGATCATAGGGTTTAGAGTCTTGAGAGATCTTAGAAATCATTTAGATCTGAGCCCCCTCATCTTACAGACGAAGAAAATGAGTTCCAGAGGAAAAGCAATCTGCTGCAAGACATAGTTTCTATCAAAATGCAGCCTAAAAATAGGTAAAGAAGGACTCCTAACAAATTACTTTTATGACAAAAATATGGTTTTGATATCTATATCAGGGAGAGCAAACAAAAAATAAAGAAAACCATAGACCAATTTCCTTAATGAATAATGCAAAAATTTTAAATAAAGTACTAGCAAAGAAATACAGCAATATATAATAAAGATCATATACCATGACCAGGTAGGATTCATGTCAGGAATGCTGGAAAGCTACAAGCATAATTGACCATATCAATAACAACCTCTCTCACAAACCATATGATTTTATCAATAGATGCAGAAAAAGCCTTTGGCTAAATACAACACCCATTCCTATTAAAAACACTAGAAAGCATAGGAATCAATGGACCCTTTCTGAAATGATTAGTAGCATCTATCTAAAACCGAGAACTAGCATTATCTATAATGGGGATAAACTTGAAGCCTTCCCAGTAAGATCAGGAGTGAAGCAAGAATGTTCATTATCGCCACTATTATTCAACATTGTACAATAATTGCTAGTTATAACAATAAGACAAGAAAAAGGAATTGAAGGAATAAAAATAGGCAATGAGGAAACAAACATCACTCTTTGCAGATGCTGTGACGGCATATTTAGAAAATCCTAGAGAATCAGCTAAAAAACTAGTTGAAATAATTATCAACTTCACCAAAGTTATAGAATATAAAATAAACCCACAAAATCACCAGTGTTTCTATATATCACCAACAAAGCCCAGCAGCAAGAGATAGAAAGAGAAATTCTATTCGAAATAATCTCACACAATATAAAATACTTGGGAGTTACCTGTAGAGACAAACCCCGGAATTATGTGAACAGCTACAAAAAACTTTTCACAAATAAAGACAGATTTCAAAAATTATAGAAATATTAATTACTCATGGGTAAGCCAAACCAATATGGTCAAATGACACTTCTAAGTTAATTTACTTGTTCAGTGCCATACCAATGAAACTACCAAAGAATGATTTCATAGAGCTAGAAAAAAAAGTAACAGGATTCATCTGGAAGAACAAAAGGTTAAGAATATCAAGGGAATCAATAAAAAAAAAATGTGAAGGAAGATAGCCTAGTAGTTCCAGATTTCAAACTATATTACAAAGCAGTAATCATCAGTAGTGAGTAGAGCACCGGCCCTGGAGTCAGGAGGACCTGAGTTCAAATCCAGCCTCAGACACTTGACACATGTACTAACTGTGTGACCTTGGGCAAGTCACTTAACCCCAATTGCCCCGCCCCCCCCCAAAAAAAACAAAAAAAGTGATGGTACAACGGATAGGGTGCCAGGCCTGGAGTCAGGAAGTCAAATCTAGCCCCAGACATTTACTGTCTATGTGACCCTGGGCAAGTCACTGAACCTTGTTTGCCTTGGTTTCCTCTTCTGTAAAGTCATCGGGAGAAGGAAACGGCAAACCACCTCAGTATCTTTGCCGAGAAAACCCCAAATGAGGTCACAAAGCATTGGATGTAACTGAAATGGATAAACAACAATACTCATCAAAACAACTTGGTACTGGCTAAGAAACAGAATGTTGGAGCAGTGGAATAGATTAGGTACATAATATGCAGTAGTAGTGTGATAAACCTAAAGATCCCAGCTTTTTGGAAAAAGAACTCAACATTTGACAACAGTTGCTGGGAAAATTGGAAAGCAGTTTGGCAGAAACTGGGCATAGACCAACATCTCACACCATATACCAAGATAAGGGAAAATTGGATAAATCATTTGTACATAAAAGGTGATGTAAAAAAAATTTGAGGAGCATGGAAAAATGTACCTGTCAGATCTATGGATAAAGGAAGAGTTTATGACCAAAAAAAGACAGAGAAGATTATGGGAAGTAAAATAGACAATTTTGATTACATGAAATTAAAAGGTTTTGGGACAAAAAAACTAATGCAGCCAAAATTAAAAGGAAAACAGGAAACTGGGAAAAATTTTACAGCAGTTTCTCTGATAAAGGCTTCATTTCTCAAATATATAGGAAACTAAGCCAAATTTATAAAAATAAGAGCCATTCTCTAATTGGTAAATGTCCAAAGGATATAAATGGGCAGTTAAAGAAATCAAAGCTATCCATAGTTACATGAAAAATGCTCTAAATCACTATTGATTAGAGAAATGCAAATTAAAATAACTCCGAACTACTACCTTATACTTATCAGATTGGCTAACATGACAGAAAAGGAAAATGACAAATGCTGGAAGGAATGAGGAAAAACTGGGACACTAATGCACTATTAGCGGAGTTGTGAACTGATCCAATCATTCTGGAGAATAATTTGGAACTATGCCCAAAAGGTTATAAAACTATGCTTACCCTTTGACCCAGCAATACCACTACTAGGTCTGTATCCCAAAGAGATCAAAGAAAAGGCAAAAAGACCTATTTGTACAAAAATAAAATTATAGCATCTCCTTTTGTGGTGGCAAAGAATTGGAAATTGAAAGGATGCCATCAATTAGGGAACAGCTGATCACGTTGTGGTATATGATTGTTATGGAATGTTATGTCAAAAGAAATGAGGAGCAGAGTAGGTTAAGGAAAACCTGGGAAGATTTACATGAACTCACATAAAGTGAAATGAGCAGAACTAGGAGAACATTATACACAGTAAGAACAATATTGTGAGGATGATTAACTGACTTAGCTACTCTGATCAAGACAATGATCCAAGACAGTTCTAAAGGACTTATGATGAAAGATGCTATCCACTTTCAGAGAAAACTGATGAACTCTCATGGTAAAATGAAGCACACTTTACTTTTACTTTCTTTGTTTTTATTGTTTTATTTTATTTGTCTTTTCTTCTGCAACATGGCTAATATGGAAATATGCTTTGTATGATTTCACATGTATAATCAATATCTATGCCTTCTCAAAGGATTGAGAGGGAGGGGGAAATTTGGAAATCAAAATAAAAAATGAGTGTTAACTTTTTACATGCAATTAATTGGGAAACATTTAACAAAATAAATAAAAAATATTTTGAAATTTTAAAAATGCAGCCTGGAGTAGTGGTTTGAGAGACAGCCTTTGAGTTGTGGAGACAGGTTCAAATATCAGGCTTGTCCCATATTCCTATCTGTGTGACCTTGGGCAAACCTCATTTAATTATTATCTTAATGCTCTGCTATGAGAGAGGAAGTTTCCTTAGCAGGAGTTTTAAATACTTTTAACCCAAGTCCCAGAGTCCATCAGTATGGAACTCTCTCCTCAATCTTCCACCCACCCTGCTATGTGTGGGTAGGGTAGAGTTGGTAAGAGCTAGAGAGAGAAGAGCTCTGCTCTTTCAGATTCTCTTCCACCCCTCATGCTGCTGGCAGGGGATGTTTACTCCACCAAAGAGGAGAGAATCTCATGCTAATGGGACTCAGAGACTCATGAAATCACAGGTGCTTTTTTTAATGGTGTACACGAGCGTCTACCTAAAACATATATTCACACATTTCATAAAAATCACTCTCATAATACAAATTCATCATTTTCATATGTCTTTTCAGAAGAAAAAACTCCAGAAATTAAAAATCTTTTGAACCCTATCTATATCTTTCACCTTTCGAGACCCCAAAAAAGACATTTTTTCCAAAGGTGTGCAATGAAATAAAAAAAAATAATTTATGGAACAAAACGAGCGTTTTCACAACATAGCACAATAAAAAAGATGGCTGTACATGAAATTGCAAATCCACTATGCACAAATCTCTACTTCTTTCAAATATACAATAAAATTATCATGTGAATTTCTTTTTTTTCTTCCCTTCTACCACCCCCACCCTAAAGATGGCTACCATTAGACACAAATAGGTGTATACACACACATATGTATTTCTATTTATTAGTTCTTTCTATGAATTCAATTTATGGGCAATGTAATGACACATACCACATAACAGGCAGTTGTGGAAACATGCTTTTGGTAGAACAGAAGCTTGATTAGGGAAAATGCTGGTTATATTACACACATATACCTTCTACATGAAAGATTCACCAGCCTCATAAACAGAGCACTGACTGAAGGTTATGTTTGAAACCCTCTGTGGTTATGCAAGTGATCTTTCTTAGAAACAAAGTTGAAGAGGCTGCCAAAAACAGACAATGGATTCAGACACCTTATTTCCCATCTGCTCTACAGATGAGGTTCAATTAACTATTCAAGATTTGAAAATCTCATTATTCTTATTTTAAAATCTCACTATCCCCACACAATTTTCTTTAATTGTAGCCTGCAGCAAATAGAAATGGTGGCTCATTGGAAGAAGAGAGTTGTTGGTAGAAATGGAATGTCTTACGATTAAAGTCAGCCAATTAAGAGATTAGTAGCATAAGTATAATACTTTCTAATATGGGATGTTTTGTTTTTAAAAGTTTATTTTCTATTGGAGCATTTTCTTTTTCAAAGCAGTGAAATAATTGAGCTAAAAATGCTTTCCTAGGAATAATGCACTTTACTTTGGACAGAAACTTTCTATATACCAGCTCTCCTCATCTTTTCTATCTCAGACTTGAGACCCACTATAATGGCAGCAAGGAAGAATGGTTAACTAAAGGTATTGTTTCAGATGATCAGAAAATTCATTCATCTTATACTGAGCCATTTGCATAAGATGTGTTTTCATGCTTGTATCCCTAACTCCTTTGTCCTTCTGCTTCTATCCTGTTAATCCCCAATCCTAAATGTTCTACACTGTTAACCTTTTCTCTTTCCACTTCTAAACTACTGAGTTGGTCCTTGCTGGAAGGAGTCATGAAACCACATGGACTGAGTTTATGATAAATTCTTTCTATGTGAATCCAACTGAGTCTTAATTGCTGCCCAGCAACCCTGTCAGGGGAAACTAGATGGTGCAGTGGATAGAGTGCCTGGCTCATCTTCCTGAGTTCAAATCTGGTCTCAGCTACTTACTAGCTGTGTGACCCTGGGCAAGTCATTTAACCTCTGTTTGCCTTAATCCACTGGAGAAGGAAATGGCAAATCACTCTGGTATCTTTTCCAGGAAAATCCCAAATAGGGTCACAAAGAGTCAGACATGACTAAAATAACTGAACAACAAAACCCTTTCATTGATCTTTATTTGCTTGTTTTTTTTAAATTTATTGATGTCTCCTGTTTTTTTACATTATCATAGTTATCTGCAGTATCCCTCTTCCTTGCTCTTGTAGAGAGTCATTCCATAACTGATAGCATTTTTTAAGATAAAAAAAGGCAGTACCCCTAATCAATACATTAAAAAAAAATGTGACATCTGTAGACATCCCACCTACACAAGGTGTGGGTTGGTGGTATCTTTGTTTGAGTCATGCTTGATCTTTATAAATTTGTTACAATTCACTTTTGAAGTTTTGGGTAGTTCTTTCCATTTACATCATTATAGTTATTGTGTATCTTGTTTTCTTAGCTCTGCTTTTCATCACATACATCATTTCTTATAGTACAGTAACATAACGTTACATTCACATACCACGATTTGTTTAGCCATTCCCCAATTAATGGTCATCTACTTTGTCTCCAGTTCTTTGCTACTATAAAAAAGTGCTACTAAAAATATTTTGCTGTATGTAGGGACCTTCTCCCCATCAATAGCGTCCTTGAGAGAATAAACCCAGTAATGGGATCTCTGCTTTGAAGAACATGGACATTTTAGTCATTTTATTTGCATAATTCTAAGTTGCTTTCCAAAAGGTTATATAGCTCTACCAAAAACGTATTTTTGTGCCTATCATTCCACAACCCTTCCTACATTGACCATTGTCATTTTTTGTCATCTTTGCCAATTTTCAGGTTGTAAGGTAAAACCTCAGAGTTGTTTTGATTTTCATTCTTCTTATTGTTAGTGATTTGTATTATTCTTTCATGTGGTTGAAAATACTTTTCGATTTTTCTTTTAGTAAGTATTTGCTTATATTTTTTGATCATTTATCTATTGGGAAATGGCCATTAATCATTCATCACAAACACAAACACACATATATAAAATGTATATATCTTAAATATCAAACCTTTATCAGAGAAATTTGATACAAAGGTTTCCCCCCATTTGACCACTTTTATTCTTATCCTAGATGCACTTATTTTGTCTATGCAAAAGTTTGTCGGTTTCATGTAATCAACATTATCTACTTTATCTTTTGTAATTCTCTTTTTTTGGTTAGGAACATATTTTCCTGCCCATAACTGTGAAAGGTATATGTTTTGCTTCTCTTCTAACTTTTTAAATGGTATGATCTTTAATATTAAAGTCTTATTTCTAGTTGAGTGTATTGTGGAATATCGTGTAAAATGTTGGTCTGAATCTAACTTCTGCAAGATGGCTTTTCAATTTTTTCCAGTGGTTTTTAAAAACTCAAATATGGAACTTTTTTGTTAGGTAATTTTGGTTTTCTGCTTTATCAAATACTTGGTTGTTGAGTCCCATGGCTTCTGATCCTCCCTTGTCTAATCTGTTCCATTGATCTATCTCTGTATTTTTTTTTAACTAATACCAGATGATTTTGGTGATTGCTGGTTTATCATATAGTTTGAGGTCTGGAAGTGCTATTTCTCCTTCATGCCCACTTCTTGTCATCATTTTCCCGTATATACTAGATCTTTTGTTTTTCCAAATGAATTTTGTCACTATTTTATCAAATTGTATAAAGCATCCCCTTGGTAATTTAATTGGAATAGCATTAAAAGTATATGTCAATTCTGGTAGTATTGTTGTTTTTATTTTATTGGCATGGCCTAGCCATGAGCACTGAATATTCCTCGAGATATTCAAGTTCTTTATTTCTTTAAGGAGCATTTTGTAATTGAATCTATATAAGTCTTATCAGTGTTTTGGTAGATCAGTCCCCAGATATGTTATGCATTTTGTTGTTACTTGAAGTGGAATTTTTCTTTTTGTTTTTGCTTCTTGTATTTTCTTATTAAACAGAAATGTTTTTGAGTTTTGAGGGTTTATTTTATAGTAATTTCTCAAAACAATTTGTGAAATATGGGTACTAATTATGCTTTAAAAGTTTTATAGAATTCTCCCATGAATCCACTAGGACAAGTTTTTTTTTTCTTGTTCTTTTATGCTCAGATCTATTTCCTTTTCTGAGACTGGATTATTTAAGATATAGCTCTGATCTTCTAGTTTGGGCATTTTATATTTTTTATGATATTCTTCAATTTACTTTGGGTTTTCTGTTTTGTTAGAATACAACTGTGTGTAATATGTCCTGATTATTCTTTTTGTTTTTTTCTAGCTTTTTTTTTCTTTGTGATTTCACCTTTCTCATTCAATATTTTATTGATTTGATTTTCTGTCCTCTTTAATGAGATTAGCTAAGGATTTATCAACTTTATTAGTCTTCACAAAGGACAAACTTTCATTTTTATTTATCGTTTCCATGGATTTCTTTTGTTTCCAGTCTGTGATGTTCTAGTCTAAACTTTAATATCTCCTCTTTTATGCTTATTTTAGATTTGTTTATTAGTTGGCTCTCTACTTTTTAAAAATACATATTTGGCTCATTAATCTTCTCTTTTTCTATTTCATTAATGTATATTTGTTGAGATATAATTTTCCTCTAAGGAATAATTTAGCTGAATCCCAGAAATTATTGTTTGCTATTTCATCATTATAATTTTCTTTCATGTAATTGTTGTTTCTGTGATTTGTTCTTTGACACACTACTACTAAAATTTAATTGTTAAATCTCCATTTGGATATGTAATATTCTTTTATAATTCCTGAATCTATAACTATTTTTATTGTGTTATGGTATGTAAAGGATGTACTGAATATTTCTGACTTTTTATATTTGTTTGTGATATCTCTGTGCCCTAATGTCTGGTCAATTTTGTAAATGTTCCATATAGTGCTGAGAAATATGCATATTCTTTAGGAGCTCCTTTTAGAGGACACCATAAGTCTTTTAACTCTAGTTTATCCAGCACTCTGTTTAATTCCACATTTCCTTTCTGTTAGATATCTAAAACTGAAAGAAGGATATTGAAGTCTCCTGTCACTATTGTGTTACTCTCTATGTCTTTTTGTAGCTCAGTTAATGTTTCCTTTGTGAATTTGGATGCTAAGGCATTTGGAGAAATACTAGTTTATTACTGATATTGGTTTGTTTTCTACAATTCTTTTTAGCATAATAAAGTTCCCTTGTTTGTTCCTTTTTATGTATTGAATGTTTTTGCTTTTTTAGATAGGTTGATTGTAAGTTCTGCTTTTTTGGATTCACTTGATGCATAGTAAATATTTTCCCCATTCCTTCATCTTTATTTTATATATGTCTGTTTTTTAAATGTGTTTCTTATAAGAAACAGATGGTACTGTTTTGTGTTTTTTTTATTCAATCTGTCATTCTTTGGTTTTTTTTTTTTGGATTCTTTAATCCATTCACCTTAAAGTTACAATAATTAGGTTTATATTTTCTTTCCTCAATTTGTCTCTAATATTGAGTTTTTCATTTATGATTTATTCCCTTTCCTTCTGTAAACACTACTGTGTTTCTTCAATTACTTTAGCCTATTTCTTTTAAGGTGACCCAATTTCTTTCACCCTTGATCTCCTTCTGTTTGTTATCCTTTTTCCTTTAGGATTTTATTAGCTCTTCTTTCTTTTCTCTTTCTATCTATTTATTTGTTCTTCCCTTATTTCTTTCTCAATTAGTCAAGTAGATATCCCTTTCCTCTCTTTCCTTTCAATTAGTCTTACTTATTAGTTTTTTTCATTTCATTTTTTTACCTCTTTCTAGAGAGTTTCTCTTATTTTCTTTATTATCCATTCTCTCTCTGTATCCTCTGAACTCTGATGCTCTGGTTCATGACCTTTATAATTGTCTAGTCTTCCCTTCGGCTTAGTGTAGTCCTGCACAGCCATTCCCAAACATTCTCTCTGTTCCTCAGTTATCTGGCTTGATAGTTCAGAGCACTGCTACACCATTGCCACCTGAGCCAGGGGGAAATTTCTGTTGTTCAGATTTGGGTCTCCAAGGATCTGGGATGAGGGTGTCTTGGAGGGTTGGGGTTGTGGAGGGTGTCTAGGATGTGGTTGAACTTGGAGCTGGTATCTCTATGCCACTGCAGAGAAGGAGAGGACACCAGGGTGTGGGGCTGGGTTGTCTATTGTAGCCTTACTGCTGGTAGCTTGGGAGGTGAGGGAGAGGTGCTGAATGAGTTCAAAATAAGCATCAATTCATTTTTTCAAATTTTTTTTTTTTTGGATTCTGGGTGAGAATGGAGACAGCTGAAATTGTTTTTATCTTTGGTGCATAATTTCCATTTTGGAGAGGTTTGATAAATTGTGGGATTAGAAAAGACATCTAGTTTTCTACCTTGTTTGTCATATGACCCAGAAGTCTCTTTCTTTGATCTTTGATGCATTTCCTTATTGTCCTCTTCAGAGAAGCAGTTCCAAATCTCCTCTGTCTTCAAGCTTCCATCTCTTTCTCCACCTCCCTTTCACTCAACAGGTGGCCTCACATCTTTTTTTTTTTGGATTGTTTAATCCATTCAGGATTCCACTCATGTCTTCATCATATATAGATTTAGAGTCAGAAAGTACCTTAGAGATCATTTGTTCCAACGCCCTTCTTTTTTCAGTTTCAGAGGATCATATTTATGTACTATTAGCTGAGACTGTTTCCCTACTTATACTCTTAATTCCATTATTCCTATGTCTATCTTGGACCTTTATAGTGTTTCTCTCCTCCTTCTTTCCTTCCTTCCTTCCCTTCTTTCTTTCTTCCTTCCCTTCTTTCTTCCTTCCTCTCTCTCTCCCTCATTCCCTCCCTCCCTTCCTTCCTTCTTTCCTTCTTTACTTCCTTCCTCCCTCCCTTCCTTCCTTTGTTCCTTCCTTTCTTCCTTCTTTCCTTCCCTCTTTTGTTCCTTCCTTCCTTCCCTCTTTTGTTCCTTCCTTCCTCCTTTCCTTTCTTAATTCCTTCTTTTATTCCTT
>CM053622.1:293383139-293402104 GCA_028646595.1 Phalanger gymnotis | reverse complement strand
GTTTGTTTACCTCTGCGTGTTGTGCACTTAGTCTCTTCCACTGATCAAGTTTTTTAAAAAATGTTTTAGCTAGTACCAAATAGTTTTGATTATTACTACTTTGTTGTATAATTTGAGATCTACTACAACTTGGCCTCCTCCCCATTTTTTTCTTTGTTTCCCATGAGAATATTGACCTTTAGTTCTTCCAAATGAATTTTATTTTTTCTAGTTCTCTACAGTAAACCTTTGGTCGTTTGATTAGCAAGACACTGAATAAGTAGATTAATTTAGATAGAATTATCATGTACATTATATTGGCAAAGGCCACCCATGAGTAATTAAGCATCCACTTAATTAGGTATATTTTATTTCTGCAAAAAGAGTTTTGTAGTTATATTAAACTACGAGTATTTTGTAGTCTTGTGTTTTGATAGGTGGATTCAAGTATTTTATACATTAATTATTTTGACTAATTTCTCTTCTTTCTGCTGTGAGATAAACAGATAGATAAGATGGATAGATAGATGGATGGATAGATGGATATACACACATTTATATATATACATGTATGTGATATATACACATAGAAACTTTATATATACATGTTTGTGTATATATATGCATATGTAATAGAGCTGCTGGTTTATTTTCATGTCATTGATGTTAAGTGCTGTCTTTTTTAAAAGATGTAATCATACATAAAATGAACTCCATCATTCCATTGTTCCTTAACTTGTGCTCTCTCAGGTGATCGGAATATTATTTGCATTTCACTTTATTGTTCATATTACTGCTGTCACAATTGACCCAGCTGATCCAAATGTACGGCATAAACAAAGCTATGGCAAGCCCATGCCTGTCTTGGACAGGACCAAACATAAGCATGTGATTCAGAACCAGTACTGCCACTTGTGCAAAGTCACAGTGTAAGTCACCTGCCACAACATCCCTTCCATTGTCTTCCAGAACAAAAGTCCAGAAGGACAGCATCTTTTTCTCAGGGGCCTTCTGAAAAGACAGCACTCACCCCACTCAAAACCTCCATCAGAAGGAGAGAAGTTTTCAACCTTGTAGACTTGATGCCTTGGAAATCTAACATAAGTTTGGCCATATATAATAGCATATTCCAGGGAATGATGTGACAGACTGATAAAGCAAATACTGGGCAAGTAGCAAGATCCAATCAGAACTGGAGATGAGCAGTAGGAGGGGTCAATGCCAGCTGCAAAAAAAAAGCCTAGAGATGTCAGAAGGCTTTATTGTGGGTTCCAGTATTCTTGGGTTCTCCACATTAAATTAAGAGTACTGGTGTAGACAACCAAGGATCTTTCATTCAAGCCAGGAAGGGACCTTCTCTCCCCATCCTGTGACAGTGAGAAGAGGCTTTTTTTTCAATATTTTTTTAGCACCACTGTAGACCTTAATACTACCCATTAGCCTTTTGTATATACGTTAAGGCTCTTGTGTGACATTCTTAGGACACCACCTGATATACATTCCCTATGGAGGTAACAGAGTAGAAAGAGTGCCAGGATCAGAATTAGAAGACAGATTCAAATTCCAACTCTTTCATTTGCTACCTGAATGTCCTTGGGTGAATCACTTAACCTCTCCTGGTCTCAGTTTCCTCATCTGTAAAATGAGAGTTTAGATTAGATGGCCTGTAAGGTCCCTTCTATAATCTGTAAGCCTATAGGTTATGTCCTGACCAGATATTGCCTACGGGCCAAATTGTGCTACCTCTTTTTGTGAGCCAAATTACACCACCTGTTTCTGTATATAGCCCATGAACTAAAAATGATTTTTACATTTTGAAAATAAAGTTTTATTGTAAATATAAGACATTTTTATTAAAAATAAAAATCATTCTTAGCTCTTACCAGTACAAAAATAGACTGCAGGTTATAGTTTGCCTACCTCTGCTACAGACCTTCCATGTCTGGCAATTAGGTGGTACAATAGTAAAGCTCTGGACTTGGAGTCAGGTAGCCATGAGTTCAAATCCTGCCTCAGGCACTTACTAGCTAGTAACATAATCTCTTCATTTTGGCCTCAGTTTTCTCACCCCTGTAAAATGGGGATAATAATAGCATCTACTTCCCAAGGTTATTATGAAGGTCAACTGACAAAACATGCTTAAAGTCCTAACCAAATATAAGTAAGGATGATGCCGCCTATTCCTATTAATGTATCCTGACCCTTCGTATACAACCCTTGTCATGTTTTTAAAAGTCTTGATCAACAATTTCCTTTGCTACCCCTTCCTTCTGACAGCTAGTAAAGGTTCCAGAAAGAGCACTGGCCTTGGAGTCAGAGGCCTCAGGTGGCCTTGGGCAGGTCAACTTAACCATTGAGTGTGATTCTCTGCCTTTTAGGGCCACATTTGTAATCTTTCTTATGAGGTAGGTAGGTTTTTTGATTCTAATTGGAAGCACCATAAAATCAGGCAGTTAGTTAGTTGAAAGAACAGTATTGATTTTGGCATGGCAATATTTTGGCTATATTTATAAAGGATTTGAACACCAGGAAAGGAAGTGAACTTGTCAGGTCACTTGGTTTATATTTCTGCTACAAAGTTTTCCATCCACTGTCTTTTTTAGTGGTAATTGGTCTTTGCAAATAAAAGTTAATATCTTTAGGTTTATAAGGTGTACTAGCCTAGCCTTAATCACTGAATGGGCACTGCCTCAGTCAAACTGAGACCTAGGAAAGACCTTAGCTTAAAAAGGCCAAGGTCTCCCACTGTATCCTGGGCCATTTCCAGTCATCCTGACCCAGATGGTTCCAGATAAGAAAGTGAGGCTGGTGACTTTGCATAGCCCTGCCTCACTTAAATCTAATCACTTGTAAGTCATGGCATCACCTTCCTGATGTCATGGCCCTCTTCAAATGAAGGACAAACAACAAAAACAGACAACAAGGTACGTAGGGCAAATGTCATCATTTCTGTTTTACAGATGAGGACACTGAGGCCTAGATCACTTAAGGGACTTTTCCAGGCCAGCCACTTAACTAAGTGTCTGAACTAGGACTACATGGGACCCACCCTTGAATTGCTAGATAAACATGAACTCATATTCAAATGGAGATAATAATATAGGCACTGCCTTCTTCTGGGGGTCAGTGTGAGGAAAACACAGTGGTGTTTTGGTAAAGTGTTGGGTAAGCAATTCTTCCTCTTCTCCAGCAGAAGATTATATTAGGTTCATGTTGCTCTTCTAAGTTGAACACTCTATTAAGGAAAAGAAAAATGTGCCAATCAGGTGTGGCAGTGCACACTTCTAACCCCTGCTATTGGGGAGGCTGGGGTAATGCTCAAGAATTCTGAGCTGCAGTAGGACTAAAGCCAATTAGATGTCATTAACAAGTCTGGCAACAACATGGTGAGCTCTGGAAGAAGAGAGTCAGGGCAGGCACCAGGTTACCTGGGGAGTGGTTAAATGGCCTAGGTCAGAGCTTCCATAGTGATCAGCAGTAGAATGAAGCCTTTGAGAGGCCACTGGCCTTTCAGCCTGGGAGACAATGAAAACCCAGTCTAAAAACATTTTTTTAAAAGGGCCACTAACTTAACTAAGGAACCCTTAAGGGGCAGCTAAGTAGCACAGTGGGTAGAGTGCTGGGCCTGGAGTCAGAAAGACTCATCTTCTCAATTCAAATCTGGTCTCAGACACTTAATAACTGTGTGACCCTGGGAAATTCACTTAAGCCTGTTTGCCTCAGTTTCCTCATCTGTAAAATGAGCTGGAAAAGGAAATGGCAAACCACTCCAACATCTCTGCCAAGAAAACCCCAAATGGGGTCACGGAAAGTCAGACACAACTGAAGTGACTGAACAGAAACTGATCTTTAACCAGCAAGTCACTGGATAGTCTTTTCTGAACTCTTTGGTGTGAGAGTTTTGTTTTTTTATTTTTTTTTAATAAAATGGGGCAGGTGGTGGGGGAAGGGAGGAGAGACATCGTTCGGAAACTTTCTTCTTTAGCTGTTGAGTTGATATTTCTTTTTACTAATTATTACAAGGTACGTGTGCAAGAGAGTCGATCAATCAATAACACCCCATCTCTGCTTTTCCCTTTATCAGGGGGGTGAAAGCCAAGCACTGCAGCACCTGCAATAAGTGCATCGCGGACTTTGACCACCACTGCAAATGGCTCAACAACTGTGTGGGAAGTAGAAACTACTGGTAAGGGATGATGGTCCCGCTGGGTGATGGGGTGGGAGTGCCTAGAGGCAGCTAAAGGAATTCCATACAGAAGACGGGACCAGCTCTAAGCTCTGAGGCCCTGCCGGGTTCCTGGCTTTTGTTTTTGTAATTTGATTTGCACTGGAATAGGGCTTGAGCACATACCTTCCAGCTCATTACTGTCAATTGTCTTTGGCTCTTGTGATATTAAAGAAGAAAGTGGATTCAGTTCATTCTGTTCTAGGAAATTTACATAAGGAAAGCTCTCTCCTTACCCTTTGTGTCCTGATGGGTTATGTCTTATCATGACTGAAATTTTTAGTCCAGTCTTGGATTAAATTACCCATTATATCTACTTCCTCTGGAATATCTATCTCTAAACCGAAGTTTTCATATGTGGCTTTATACTGTTTCCAGAATGTAGATTTATCTCTAACTCAAACACCTTTAGACTCTTCAGTCAGGAATAAATTCCTTTGAACAAACATATATTGAATTATTAATTGAATTAGTAATTATTGTAATTGTAAGTGATTGAAAAGTAATTATTAATTGAAGCACCTACTGTCTATAGAACCTATAATATTAAAGTAACTAGCTTAGAGGGAAACAGTCTTTGAAATGAAAGTGCACACATGCATAGGACTTGGGGTGGGGGGAGGGCAGTGCTGGCTCCTCTAGGCCTTTCCCTGGGGGGAAGGGCCAAAGGGTAATTCGCCCAGCTGTGCTGACAGATTTAGTTTATACTCTGTGTATCTAGGACTGAAGAATTTAAGAGATTGTAGGAAGAAAGGGAATTATCCAGCAACTGAGCCAACTAGCAGTTTTCAGGGTGTGTCTTTGTCTCCACAACACCCAAACAGCTTGATGGGAAACAAAAAATACTCAGTCAAGTGGAAGACTTTGCCTTGATGAGGATGAAGATATGGCAGAGTTTGCTAAGTGCCAATGGTTCCTTGCTAGTAACCAGTCAGTCCAGGATAAACAAGAAGCTTACTAAGCTTTTGAGTTTCTACACAAACAACCAAAAGGATGTCAGAGAAAAAAATATTTTTCATTCGGCTCATCCTATAGCTGCTATGCCAGGCTTGGTCCAAGAAATGGGGGGTGGGGCAGGGGGGCAAGGGAGAAGAAAATTGTCCTTGTTGATCTGTAGGTACATCTATTCCAAGTTCCATCTAACTATGATGGCTGACCAAATGTTTCTCAGTGCTCAGGAAAGTACTAGGGACACTTGATTTATTTCATTTTTTCTAATCAATAATTTTCGAATCGATATATATAGCACATATGCAAAGAGTTTACCATTGAATAATGACATCTGATAGAAGTAAGTGGGGCAAGTAAGTAGACTAATAATGACACCAATACTTCAATACCTAACGTATCCAGCCTATCCTCAATGTGATTGCCCCCCTCCTTCCAGATGGTAACCCCTCTTTGCCTGAATTGACCCCCCCTTTTTTGAGGGGAAAAGGCAGGGCAATTGAGGTTACGTGACTTGCCCAAGGTCACACAGATAGTGAGTGTATCAAGTTTCTGGGGTCACATTTGAACTCAGGTCCTCCTGACTCTAGGGCCAGCGCTCTACTCACTGCACCACCTAGCTGCTCCATCGCCCTGCTTTTAAAGATACAATGGCCTAAAAATTATTCACTCTATGTCTGACCTGATGACAAGACTTTCCAAACTTAGCTAGAGTGGTGCTGAAACAACAGACATTTCTGGGCCCATAATCAAAATGATTCAGGCTTGGTAGGATTTGCCAGAGTTTGCCTTCCACGGTCATAGCTTTGAAGAACCAAGGATTGTAAAGTGACAGCATCGGAATTTTAAGAGCTAAAATCTTGGTCAACTTCCTCACACAACTTTCCAAAAAAATTAAGTGACTTGCCTAAGGTCATACAATTAACAACAGAGCCAAGAATAGAACCCAGGGTTCCTGACTTGTGATAGTACTTTCAAAGATATTTTCTAAAGTCCCTGGTTGCTACATGACTTGTTTAGGAAATATCTGATACAATTAATTCATATATATGTATGTATATATATGTATATGTATATATATAATCTACATATATATATTTAGTGTGTACCTACTACGTTGAAGGCACTTTACTAGTCACTGTTAGGGATGAAAAGATTAAAGACAATCCCATAATCCTTAATCCCAAAGAGTGTATCCAGTAGTAAAATGTCTAAGACCTACATAAATGACCATTGGGACTGGACCTGTCCTTTCATTGTTACCAGGAATTCCCAAATGAGAAAACTCTCTCTACCAAGGCAGGCTGATGCCTTTTCTGCAACTTATAGTCTTAGAGTTGCTACTTGTCCACAGTCACAAACCCAATATATGTCAAAGGTGGAATTTGACCCTAGGTTTTCCTGGCTCTGAGTCAGCTCTTTTTGCCATGCTGCCTCTAAATAACTACAATTCAAAGCAGAATGTGATAAATTACATAAGCAAAAGCATGAGCACAAGTGCCTGGGGTACAGAAAAGAGAAAGGAGAATGAACGAAGCAATTTTGATGCTGTAATTATTCCATAATACTATTGCAATCGGTAATAAGCAAAGTGAGTCTGAAATTTTCAAATGAGAAAGGAGACAGAGTTTCACAGCCATTACTGATACTGAATAATATTTCTCAAAAGAAGCTGATTCAGTAGCATTGTGGATGTTATAAAAGGACTCTGCTTCTAGAAATCCATAAACCAGAGAATGAAAGAAAGGTGGACAAGTCCTTGGGGAGAAGAGCCATATCTTACCTCCGTATTTGTTCTATCCCTATAATACATTGTACATTGCGGATGTCAATAAATCTTTGCTGAACAAATGATAAAGGAACAAGGAAAAGAAATGGTCTATCATTGTAGGGGTTTACTTTAGTCTGTCCTACTAGATGAAGACTATGGAACAGGTTTTCCCAATATGTGTCACATAACTGCCCTAAAAGCAAGGTCTTTTTTCATGGGACATCAAGGACGCTGATATCTCCTCTAATTCGGCTGGAACTGGAGCATCTGACAAATTCTCAGTTTGTCTTGTTGAACATTTTATCTCTCAGAAAGTAGAGGGGCAATAAAGGAAATTGTTTAATGTGACCAATAAATGAAAACTGGCTATGGATGCAGAAATACCAACCCTAGGAAAAATTGAACCTGTCACCTTGGATTCTATAATATCAAGGAAGGGAAATGCAGACTTATCATATATCCAAGTAAATTTTAAAAATTAATTATGTGTCCACTACATGCAATGTAGTCTGCCACATCCCTTGGAGGATACAAAGACATGGTCTTGAACCTCAAGATGTTTCTTCTCAAGTGACATGGAAAAAGACATGTACACAAATAAAGTACCAAACAGAGAACATTAAAAAAATGTTCAAATAAAATCATCTAAGGGATTAAAAGAAGGAAATACTATGTTTAGTTAAGTGGTATAAGGGAAGGCTTTATGGAAGATGTAGTTTTGGAGTGAGGCCTTAAAAGATGAGTAGAATTTGAATAAAAAATCCAGGAATGGGGCATTCTAGATTCAAGGAACTACCTATGGTACTTGCAAAGATAAAAAACCACGATGAGTTCCACTTTGGCTAGACTGTCAAGTATGTGAAAGGAAATATTGTGAGATAGAATTGAAAAAAAAAGTTGGAACCTGATTGAAGGTCCTAACTGCCAAAATAAGGACTTGATTTTTTTTTTTGGAGGGGAGAGATGATAGGATCAGAACTCCTCATTAGGAAGATTAATCTGGTAGGTGAGTTTAGGATGGATTGGAATTGAAATGCTGGAATTGGATGAGATTAGTTAGGAGGCTTTAGCAATAGCTGAGCACTGGACCGTGAGTCAGGAAGACCTGACTTCAAATCTAGTCTCAGGTACTTGCTAGCTTTGTGGCCCTGGGCAAATCACATGACCTCTGTTTGACTCACTTTACTCAATCTGCAAAAATGTAAATAATAATGGTACCTACCTCCCAGGGTTCTTGTGAGGCTGAGTCAACATTTGTAAAGTACTTTGGAAAGTTTAAAGTGTAAAAAGATGTCTAAAGAAGAAGTAATGATGATTAGAATTAGGATGGCGATAGTGGGTCTCAAAAGTGAAACTGGATGTGAAAAATATGATGAAGTTTGATGAGGTAGATGTGTGGAGGGCAGAAGGGGGGAAAGAGAAAAAATAAAAACTCAAGCATGGAACCATTAACATCAATAAGGAAAGTATGAAGCGATATGGGTTAAAAGAAGATTTATTCAGTTTGGGATGTTTCAAGCTTGAGGCAATAGTACAATGTCCAAGGGAAAATAGCAAGGTGACAGAAATGTTGGTCCATAGCTCAGTAAAGAGATTGAAGATAAAGATTTGGGAGTCACTTACATAAAGGTCATAATTGAAGCAAAAAAAAGATAAAATCACTAAATGAGAGAACATAGAGAGAAAAGAGAAGTGAACCAAGGATGGAACATTTGGAAACAGCAACATTTAGGGAGATGATGGGGAAAATGAGAAGACAAGTGTGTTGGTGATCAGAAACGTAGAAATCATGAGAATACAACATGACAAGAGCCAAGGGAGGGGGAGAAGCATCTTACAATGTTGACTAAATAAAGTCATTATTATTAATATTATCGTTATCTTTATCATTATTATTAGTGACTATTAAATACTGAAAGCAGAGCAAGGTAAATGAAGACTGTATAAAGGCCATTAGATTTGGTGATGCTGTCTTTCACTGACAGACTTCTAGAAAGAGTAGTTGAGCTACCTTTATGTCTTCATTACAAACTGTCTACTCAATTCTTTACATTTGGCCCTCTGTCCCTAACACATGAATGGAAGGTCAAATGACCTTAGAGTGAAGTATCTTGAAATAGTGGCAGGCTAAGTAAAGCATTTAGCACAGTGTCTGACACATAGTAGGCACTTACTAAATGTTTATTGACTGATAAGGTATTTGCAAGATTTCATTGTGTTTATAAATAGGAGAAAAAGAGCCAATAGAGAGCTTGAAGAGATTATTAATAGCTGACATTTCTAGAGCACTTTAAAGTTTGCAAAGCACTATTTATAGACATCATTTGAGGTGTATAGCAATCCTGTAAGGTTCATATTCTCAAATGGATCTGTAAACTCACTCATTCCAGACCCTCCAATTGGATAGATTTTTGTATTTTTTTTTTGGTTCAGAAGAGTAAATTTGTTGGTGCAGAGAACTCTCTGGTGAGGAAACTCCCTATATCAGAGCAGATTAACAACCATTATGCAACTTATAGTCTTAAAGAGTGGTCTGGGGCACCTAGAAATTAAATGACTTATCCAAGGTCACGCAGCTAGTGTGCATGGTATAATTCTAACAAATCTTTCTGACCCTGAGCTAGTCTCTATCCCGTGCTGCTGCTTGAGGTAGAGAGATAGCTTACCATATTTTACCCATTTGAGGACACTGAGGTACAAGAGGGAGTTACCCATTTTCATGTGTTTTTCTTGTTAAAGGTGAGGTTCAAATTGAGACCTTCCATTCTTCATTAGGTTAAATTATAACATTTAGAACTAGTAACAAGGGTTATTATTATCTTAGGTCATTGGGTTGTGACCCTCAATCCCATTTACCTCCTGTCCTCATACCTGAACTCGCCCCCTGACTTTGTCGCAAAGCAAAGAGAAGCATATAGTGTTATTCTTCAAGCCTTAGTATGGCTCAGCATTTTATTTCTTCCTTCTCTTTCTTCACCATTCTTCAGCAATATGTCTTTGTAGCTATTGTCATAGCCAAGACAGTTAGGAGCAAATTATGTCCAAACTCATATGAGAGAGGACTTTGATCCCAGCTTTTCTAAAGGTTTCTATAGGACTATGCATTTTGCAACCGAGTCATTTTGGTGATAACTTGATTTTATTAATTTTCATCTCAAGTTTCAGATTACACATTATATCCACTACACCGTTCTGTCTTTCATGCAGGAGAGGAAAGGGGTGGAATTAAGGGCACTGGTAGAAAGATCAGCCTTGAAAATGAAAGGGACCACAGATTTAACTGAAAAGATAGGTATAATGATGTAACTAGAGATCCTAAAAGGGAATATAGTTTAAATATAGGAGATCCTTTAAAAATGAAATTCTAACTACACAAGGGCATGTTGTCTCAAAGAAGATTTAAAAAAAAAGAAGGGGGCAAAGTATGCAAAGAAACCAGTATGGTTGCTTGGAATCCTCTTTGATGAGTTCATGTTTAAAAAAGATAATTTATAAAAGTTGGAAGGAGGGATGCATTACTAAGTACAAATGCAAGCGTTTCATTGACCTTTAATAATCATCAAGAAATCAAAAGCCCAGAATGAACCAGGCCCCTAAAAATTCTAAGCAGAAGAGATTTTTGTTGCATTTTTTTAAAAAAAATCTGTGTTTGAAGGAAGAACAAGGAAGGGATAGGCTCACAGTTTTGGCAAGAGAGAGTGAAAGCAGCACTACTTAACTTAAATTTTACTACCATCTTCTCCAGCAAAGATAATGGCATTCAACCTGCATAAGAAAGGAAAATGTAAAAAGATGATTAGAACTCAAGACAGGTGAGAAGATTAAGGAAGACAATCATTTTTAATAAGGTCTATAGGCCCAAATGAATTCTATATTGGGAAGTTAGAGGAACTTGAAAATACGTTCTCAAAGCCATTGGTGATGATCCTGAAGATATCATGAATAATGGAAGAAATAGCCATGTCCTGGAGGGCTGTGGAGACACAAAATGATTTTATATTTTTTTAATTTGAAAAAGGTTGGGTTCTGGAAATTATTTGCCAGCATGTTTCCAGTTCCCAGCACAATTTTGAAATGATTTATTAAACTAATGGTTTTTGAGCATTTGGTAAAGTCTATCACAATTTCTAGGAGCCAGTATAGGTTTACTAGAACAAGTAATTCCAAATTAATTTCTTTTTTTAATTAGTTAGATATGAGGGTAATATACATAAAATGTAATGTGAATTCAATGCAGCATTTGACAGCATCTTCCATAATATATTTGAGGGTAAGATAGTGAGGTTGGGGTCGGATGATAGCACAATTAGTTATAATCAAAGCTAGTTAAGAAAACATACTCTAAGATTGTTAATTAATGTTAATCTGAAGTGAATGCTGTAATGGAGTACCACATGGCCCCGTCTTTGGTTATATCCTTTTCAATATTTTTATGACTGATCTGAAAGGTCTCATATGTCATATATATAAATAATTTTGTTAAATCTTTAAGAATATGAGTCATTCCCCAAATGATAAATTGTCAAAGGATATGAACAGGTAGTTTTCTGATGAAGATATCAAAACTATTTACTGTTATATGACAAAAATGTTCTAAATCATTGATTAGAGAAAATGCAAATTAAAACAGTCTTGAGATATCATTTTACACTTATCAG
Organism: Phalanger gymnotis; assembly: GCA_028646595.1. Lineage (NCBI taxonomy): Eukaryota > Metazoa > Chordata > Mammalia > Diprotodontia > Phalangeridae > Phalanger > Phalanger gymnotis. Next base: position 293,390,523 of record CM053622.1, on the reverse strand, counting down.
ATTGGCTAAAATCCCAAGATGATTAGGGAAAAAGGAAAAGAACCTATACATTCTAAAATATTTATAGCAGCTCTCTTTGTGATGGCAAAGAACTATAAATTGCAGGGATGCCCAACAATGGGGAAACGGCTAAACAAGTTGTGGTATATGATCATGATGGAATACTACTGTGCAATTAGAAATGATGAGCTTAACGGTCTTAGAAAAACATGGATAGACGTGCACAAAATAATGAAAGAATATCGTATGTTGATCAGATTCGCATATGCCAAAATGGGAGGATTAAAGAATTTTATAGATGGCAGAATCATGATTCAAAACGATCTTAAAAGGTTGGAAAACTAGGGGGAAAGTAACAAATACAACTTAACCGAGATAAATGTAAATTCTTACGTTTAGCTTCAACAGACCACTGTATAATTACAGACCAGATCAAGGATGCTAAATTCAGTTCTGGTAACCATATTTTAAAAAAGGACATTGACAAATTGTATTCCATTAAGAGAAGCATTGGTAGAGTGATGTGTGGTCTGAAAAATTAGGTCATAAAGAAAAGACTTGGTTCAGCTGAGCTTATGAAAAAGAAGACATTGTGTAAGGTTGGAATTAGAGAGGCCGAGAGGAAGAAGTGAGAGAACACAAGCTAGCTGTTTTCCAATATTTAGAGAACTATGCTATAGAAAAAGTAAACTTGTTTTGTGTTGTTCCAGAGGATTGAGTGGAAGTTGCATGGAGACAAATTTCTGCTCAACATATAAAATAAATTACTAATAAAAGAGATAAGTGTTTGCTGAATTGAATCAAATTAAACAAGAGCTATCCAACATTGGAATGGAATCCCTTCATTATAGATATTTATGCAGAGGCTGAATTACTGTATATCAAGGATGCTATTAAAAAAAAAAAGTCCTACAATGTATTGGAAGCTAGACGAGATGGATGCTAAAAGCCTTTCCAACTCTTAGATTCTGTGATCCTAGGATCACAGCTAATATGAATCAAGACGGAGATAATATGGAAAGATATGAACTTGGCAGTAATATAGTTATAAGGATTCAGAACTATTTGAATGACCAAAATGAAAGAGGCTAATTAATGAGTTGAAGTGAACTTGTAGGAAGTCTTTGAAGGAGGTACTCAAAAAGCTATCCTTACCCCAGGGATTTCTATCAATGATATAGAGAAAGGCCTAGATAACATGGTTATCAAATTTGCTGATGATCCAATCTGAGAGTAAAAGCTAACATATCCGATTATAGAATCAGGATCCTAAAAGATCTCAATGAGCTAGAATGGTGATCTTTAAAGTACTACTGTTGGGTTAACTCATCATTACAAGATATAAAAGGTATGGCTAGACTGAAGTTTGTATGAAGAAGATCTGGGGGGGAGAAAGTTGTAGACTGCAAGTTCAAAATGGCAACATGATGGCCAAAAAAAAAAATTAATATCTTAGGCTGTATTAACACTGGCCAGTTATCTCAATATGTCTGAAAAGTTACATCATGCTCTTCTTGTGGAAGAGGCTGAAAACTGTGGATTACATAATAGCACAGCCCAATGACTTAAAAACTTATGAATGGGCAAACTCAAGGAGTAGCCATTGGAGATTCCTTGGGAGTGGAATGCTTGGAAGGAGGACTCCATGGAAGTGCCCCCTGGGGAACTGGGTTTGGTCCTATGCTCTTTAATACTTTTATCAAAAAGTAGAACAAAGAGATAGGGAGTGTCCTTATCAAATACGTAGATGAAACAAATTTAGGAGCAGCATCTAACACATTGGATGGCAGAAGTAATATCCAAAAGCATCTTGACAGGCCAGCACGTCTGAATCAAAGCAGATGAAATTAAATATGGATAAATGTAAAGTCTTGTTCTTGGGTTCAGGAAATTTACTTCATAAATACAAGATGTGAAAGGAATGTTTAGATTATAGATTATCTGAAAAAAGTGCTAGGGGCTTTAGTTGCAAGTTCGATTTAAGTCAAAATAAGTCAATAACGTGATATTGCAACCAAAGAAAATAATCCCATCTTGGGCTATACATTAAGGGAAGTATGGCTTCCAGGAATCAGGAAGAAATAGTCCCACTATGCTCTTACTTGATCAAACCATATCTGGGCTATTGAGTTCAGTTCTGAGCTAGTTAGGCAGCTTATGCCGCAAAATAGACTGCTGGAGTTGGAGTCAGGAACACTTGAGTTCACATCCAGTCTCAGATACTTATTAGCTGTTTGGCCCTGGGAAAGTCATTTAATCTGTCTGCCTCAGTTTTTCCATCTATAAAATAGGGGTGCTAATAACCTATTTCCTAAGGCTGTTGTGAGGACCAAATGAAATAAAGTGTATAAAGTGCTTTGCAAACCTTAAGGTGCTATATAAATGTAGCTATTATCATCATCCTCATCTTCATTAGCACCACAGTTTATGAAGGACACTGATAAGCTGGAAATTATCTAAACAAGGAAAACCAAAATGGTGAGAGGCTTCAAGTCTATTACGTATGAAGCCTGATAGAAGGATTTGGGAATAGAGTGAGCCTGAGGAAGAGAAATTCGAGGCGATATATGAGAGCTGTTTTCAAATACTTGAAAGGTCGTCATGCAGAGGAGGGCAGAACCAGAAGCAATCTGCAGAAGTTGCACAGAGGCAAATTTAGGCTTGAGGATTAAATTTCCTAATAATTAGAGTGATCCAAAAGTTAGAGGTTTCCTCAGTAGATGAAGTAAAGAGTTGTTCTAGATGATTTTTGAAATGTCTCTCAAATCTGAAATTCTGCGACTGTAGTTCTGAGATCAGCCCTTCAGAGAATGTCTGCTTTGCAGATTGAAGAGAGATGAAAATTAAAAGGAGGGGAGATGGAATTCTACAGGATGGTAATGAAAAGAAGTTATGGTTTAGGAAATATAAAGGAAAAATAAAAAGAAATTAATTTTTTTAATCTAAAGCAGTCTTTGGCCATTATAATTATCATACCTGAAGTGGTTTGTGATAGTCTCTACTGAGAACAAAATAGGAATTATAGGAATAATAGAGGTTATGTAAGGACACAAACTTCTTCATGGAAGGGTGTTATGTTGGCTAGTGCAGAAATAGGTTGGATTTGCAAGATACACTCACTGGAAGCTGGTTATTCCATCTGAGGTATTATGACTGCATTTCTAGTAGCTGTTATCTGGTAACAGTGGTGCCAATCAGGGAAACATAAGCCTCCAATTTTCAGCCAGCTACCCTTAGGTGTAGATAACTGAGAAGTAAGAGATTAATTCAGATGATGCAGGCACTTGATTTGCACTGGTTAAATTACATCTGGAATATTGTGTCCAGTTCTGGGTACCCTACTTTAAGAAGGACAAGGGAATTGACAAACTAAATTTCACCCAGAAGAGAGCAATTAAAATAGTCAGGAATCTTAGTTATCTTACGACTGATTGGTACAGTGGGAAGAATTGTTGACTTGGAATTATAAAACCTTAGATCTAATCCCAGCCTTAATGATTCACTAATTTTGGGGCAGCGAGGTGGCACAGTGGATAGAGCACTGGGCTTGGAATCAGGAAGATTCATCAAATCTGACCTCAGATAGTTACTAGCTGTGTAACCTGGGCAAGTCACTTAACCCTGTTTGCCTCAGTTTCCTCATCTGTAAAATGAACTGGAGAAGGAAATGACAAGGCCCTTAACCCTGTTTGCCTCAGTTTTCTCATCTGTAAAATGAGCTAGAGAAGGAAATGACAAACCACTCCAGTATCTTTGCCAAGAAAACCCCAAATGGGGTCATGAAAAGAGTCAGACATGACTGAAAAAGACTGAACAAAGACAACAACAACAAAAAGTTTTTTTGTGGCCTTGGCCAAGTTGTTCAATTTCTCTGGCCCTTATTTTTTTATTTGTAAAATGAGGAGGATTGACTAGATGTTCTCTAAATTCTCTTCCAGGTCTAAAACCTATAAATTTGAAGGTTTCACATGGAGAAGAAAAGAGTTAGAGAGCACACATTTGCCATCCTGAAATACTTAAAGGGCTATGCTGCAGAAGTAGCTATTTTGTGGGGGCAGGCACTAGCATCTGGAGGATCAGGAGAGGGTCCACATGGGAAGTGGTGCTTGAGCTGAATTTTGAAGGAAACTAGGGGTGTCAAGAGGCAGAGGTGAGGCTTCCTGACCAATGGAACTGTCCCAAAATGGAACAGGTTGCCTCGTGAAGTACTGAGCTGCCTAGCACTGTACGTATAAACAGACAGAGGTTGGGTGATAATATAGATTATTGCATTGAGTAGGAGGTTGAAATAGGTGACCACTAAAGTCTTTTTCAACTCTCAGGCCTTGCAATTCAATGAGACTTTGCTCAGTGCAAAGTCTGTAATCAAGCCATATTACGTCTGAGCTGTCTCCCCAAACTACCATTCTAGAAGCCCTCTGATGAAAGGAAAGGAGCCTAATTTGAAATGACTCGCTTTCAGTAAACCCATGCTAGATCCTAGTAATTTCTGCTTTTCTTCCTAAGTGTTCACCAACCTTTGTGTTTGACAACCCACTGCAACATTTTGTTGGGGTTCAGCACCATGGTTATTGGAGTGGGGTCCTCTTTTTCTCACTTTTCTCACAGTCTGGAAAACGTGTTCATTTCCAGTATGGTATTGAGTCATTTTTCAGTCATGTCCAACTCTTGGTGACCTCAGTTGGGGTTTTCTTCGTGGAGATACAGGAGTGGTTTGCCATTTCTTTCTCCAGCTCATTTTACAGATGAGGAAACTGAGGTAAGCAGAGTTAAGAGACTTGCCCAGGGTCATACAGTTAGTAAGTGTCTGAGGCCAGATTTGAACTCAGGAAGATGAGTCTTCCTGACTCCAGGCCCAGTGCTCTATCCATTGTGTCACCTAGCTGCCCCGTTTCCAACATGACAATTTTCACATTCTCTCTATCTGGGCATCTACTGAGTCTGGATACCTCTCCCCCCTTTTTGACATTAATGTATCCAATAGCTTGCTGATCTTTCCTTTTCAAGTCTTGGGCCACATGAGCTGATTTCCAGGCTTGCTATTTCCTTCATTTCAACATCATAGAATCACTGACTTGGGACAGAACCTCAGAGGGCCTCTAGTCAAACCGTGAACCCCTGCTACAATAGTGTGAAAGGCACTCATTCATTTCCTGTTTGAAGACCTTCAGAGAGATGGAACACTGCTTCTCGAGTCCACTCATTATATCTGGGCAGTATTCTAATTGTTAGAGATCCTTATATCGAGCCCAAATCTGCTTCCCTTTACTTTTCCATCTGTTGGTCTTAATTCTGTCTTCCTGAATGAGGTAGAATAAGTCTAACCCCTCTATTACACAAAAAACCTTCAATTGAAGACAGCTGTTATTTCCTCATCCTTCCTGCCCTGTCTTCCTTTCTTTAAGCTAAAAATGTCTAGCTTCTTCACCAGTCTTCATTTGATAGTATGTTTAGTGACACATGGGAGGATATATGGATTACATTTGCAGCTTTTACTATAATTATACACTTGTAGTTACCATGGATTACCATAAGATGGAGTTTACACATCTTCTTGTATTTTTCCCAAGTGAGCCTCCCAGGCCTCTTGAGAAGTCAAATTCCCCCATGGCATCTGAAGGGAGTAGATTAAAGTATGTAGTTTCCCCTAAACCCTATAATACTCAGAGCCATTAATTTCTGACCTGTCAGGGACTCACAGTCAGGGATTTTTGTTGCTTCACAGCAAACTGATGAGTTTGAAAAAAAGATGATGCAAAATAGTTCAAGCATCATCAGCAGCTATTCCTCAGGCAGGCATAGGAAACAATTTTTTTTTCCCCAACAGTGTCAACCATCCTGCCAATCCCTGCCACCCCTACAGAGATTCTGAATTTGGTGAACAAAAAGCAATTGCTCCTTATAGAGGACAGATTTTTATCAGGGACAATGGTCTCACATGGCCTTCTCAAATAAGATCCTTTAGAGAGCCTCCTACTCCTCCAATGCATGAAGTCACTGCCTTGGAAGGCCACCTGGTATAATGGATGGATTTGGAGTTAGGAAGACCAAATTCCTCCTTAGACACCTCTCTGAGCTACTGAATAGCACCTGCAAAGTACAAGGATAGCTAATAGGAGTTTTCAAAGTTCTTTGTACACAGAACCCCATTTATCCTCACAACAACCTTGTACTTTGCTTCTCTACAGAATCCCTCTCCCCTCACCCCTCACCCCCAAACACACAGCTTTCATCCCCATGACTTCGAGGACTGCATTCTCAAAGGTCACCAAGTACCCCTTCCTTTCCAGTTACCAGTAGCTCCACTCAGAGGCATTACTCTCTTGAACCTCTCAGGCATCTGATACTTTGGACCGCTGAGTCATTATTGAATCTCTTCTCCCTGAGCCTTTCTTGCATTCTTGCATCCTCTCCCTTTATTGCTCTCACCCTTCTCTGGTTCTTGTTCCTCCCTCACATCATGACCATGCACGACTCCAGGCCTCAGTCCTCCTCCACTCTCAGCTCTGCTCTTATTTTCAGAAATCTGGCTTTCAGTAACACTAAGCCTTTGCTTCACCTTTCTGCTCCTCCTGTCTTGTCAGCCAGTCCCTTTAAAGGACATCTTGGGATTTTATTTTATTGGTTGCTAAATCCCAAAGAATATGGAGAGAAGTAGGTTGCATCTCCCTGTGACCTCACTTTCCAATCAGGATCTGGTTACCAGAGAGACTAAGTTACTAGCATATGGTGCTTCTATTCTTTCTTCTGATACTCCTCCAGGTTTCCCACCCTCTGCCTAAAAAAAAAAAAAAGAAAAGAAAAGAAAGGAAGGAAGGAAGAAAATGTGCTACTTGATATGGAAAGGATTTATTTAACTAAGCTCATCATTTTGTAACATCTACCTACTTCTGGAAAGATTATTTTTCTTTTCCTCCCAACTAAAAGTTCCCTATTGATCATTTTAAGAACATTTTGGACAGAAGTGATTGCTGGATTGTTTTTGACTTTAAGTGTTTCCTCACAAAGGACGCATACCACTGGACCGGATTATTATGAATGTCCATGAAAACTTTACCCTCTTTAGCATGTGTACTGTCTTCCAAGAGCTGAGAGAGTTGAGGTGCTTCCAGTTTGGAGACAGCAGTTTTTGAGCTCTCTTTAAACCCTCTGATCCTCCTTTCTATCAACAGAGGAAGCCATTCTGGAGATAAAACCTTCAGTCTAGATTTAGATCTAACATAAACACAGGGGAACATGCTCACTGTTTCCAAAAGATATTTAGTGTGTACAAAAACAAAGGTCTCTTAGATGGAACCACTCTATGGCTCCCATATCTATCTCATGTGATAGAGCCTACTATGGCTACCATGAACCCTACTGTATATTGTCTACAAGATTATAT
>CM053622.1:293368946-293382639 GCA_028646595.1 Phalanger gymnotis | reverse complement strand
GCCAGTTACTGCTTTCCAGTCGCCATCTTGGCTCCGCCCCTAAACTGGCAATTCTTAAAGGAAGAAATCCAAAGAATCAGTAGCCATGTAAAAAAATGCTTCACATTACTGAGAAATGCAAATCTAAGCATTTTTGAGTTTCCACTTCACACCTATGAGAACAGCAAAGATAACAAAGAAGGAAAATGACATTTGTTGGAGAGGCTTCAGGAAGACAGTCATATTGGCACTCTGTTGGTAGAACTTTAAATGGATCTAACCAATCTGGCAAGCAATTTGGATCTATACCCCCAAATTACTGAATGGTGCATGTCCTTTGACCCAACTGTATTTATATTAGACCTATACCTCAAAGAGATTAAATAAAAAGATCCAAATGTACTAAACTATCTGTTCTAGCTCTAGTAGCTGTAGTAGCAAAAGACTGAAAACAAAAGGGCTACCCATAAATAGAAGGATGCTGAATAAATTATGGTATATAACTATAATAGAATATTATTCCATTATAAGACATGATAAAAGGAATGGTTTCACAGAGAAATCTTTGAAGGTTTATATGAACTGATGCAGAGTGAAGTGAACAGAATCAGAACAATGTGTAATAGAAATACCAATAGTGTAAAGAAAAATAATATTGAAAGACTTAAGAGCTCTGGTCAGTGCAATGACCAACCATCACATCAGAGGACTCTTGGCAGAAGAGTGGCAGATAGACCCAAGGTGCAGAATGAGACATATATTTTTGGATATGATAAATGTGAAGATTTATTCATTTCAAGGATTGTGTTTTCCTTATGGGGGCAGGGGGACAGGGATGTGGAGAGGGAGGGTTAGCGACAATGTTTCCAAAAAATTAAAAGAAGGAAAGAGGGTTATTAAAACTTTTTAAAAAATATACAGAAAAAAATTCAGAAGGAAAGACAGACAAGAAGGACAGATTTGAAAGCAATATGGTAAATGTATTACATACTTTAAAAAAGCAAGCAATACACATGGTTTTGTGATTTTACTTTATTGTGATTTCATTTAAAATCCTCTTTTGCTTGTCTATTTTGTATATGGCAATATTATTTGCTCTTTTGGGGGGGATTATTTAATTCAGGCAAAAATGAACAATTAAAAATAAATTAAAGAAATATCTCTTCCCTATGCTAATTCTTACACAATTTTCAATGCTATGGAATATTTAAATTAAAAGCTGTATTTTGCATACCAAACTTATTAGAAGGATGAATTTTTAAACCTGACCTTTGAATTCTAAAAACAAAAACAAAAAACAAAGTCAAATAACTATTCAGAATATCTCAACTTCTCAGCTAATGAAAAGCAGGTCATTTATCAATGGGAGCTTTGTAAGAAAGAATGAGGAAAGTGAGTCTAATTGGGTCTTAGAGCGGGCTGGGCCCCATTACTTTGGAATAAACAAAATGGGAGTTAGTTTTTTTCAGTTCAGCCTTAGTTCTAAGCCCCTCCTTACGCAGGAAACAAGGAAAAATGATATTTGATTGTGCTCGTGGTCTTCCTGAATCCTTTCACATTGCGTAACTTGTCTAGGGGTATCACTTTGGGGCTCCATTTGACTGATGTCATATTTGAGTTGAGAGAAGTTAGAATGGTCTTTAGTACATCATAACAATAGAAGAAGGAGAAAGGGAGAAAAAGAAGAAGGGTAGAAAGAAATAAGGAAGAGAGAGAGGAAGGAAGAAAAGAGGGAAGGAAAGAAATATAAATAAGCAAATGGCAGAATACCTGATTCAATGAGCCTTCATATTTTAATTCCTCCTAGGGGTATACAGAGAAATTGCCCACTAGTAGGAAATTAGTCTAGGCAACATATTAGAAATTTAGGGTCTTGTGAGGGTTATTTTTCACCTTGCCTTAATGCCTGTGTATCTAGTAATCTGAGCTTGCAGAAGTTGCCTTGTAGCATTTCCTTGACATCAATATTTTGTGTATGACACAAAATTTCCAGTGGACTTATTCATTACCAATGGATCCTTGTCTTTCTATTAGCCCACAGCCACCTCCTCCTAGGCCTGAAGGTCTATAGGCTAAGAAAAAACCAAACACATCTGTAGCAGTATGCTCTGAGCCTACTATTTCCCTCTTCACTTTCCCTACCTCCACTATGCCATACTATGAGGTGATAGAAGCATGCCCTGGGCAGCCAAAGCCTGGCAATTCTCTAGTGTGGCTGGTTGTGTCTCTGGCCTGCAGAATTTGGGAGATGAGCACAGACTCCCCTATGAATCTTGCAGAACATGTTCCTGGAATTCTGCTGGGAACAGATTGAGTTTGCATGCTCTCGCCTTCTTTCCTGTTTATCCTTCACTGGAGTAGTGTAGGAGGAACAAGTCTGTTCTAAGAGTCAGGTCACCTGAGTTCCAAGGACAACTCTTCCATGTCTGTTGAAAGTGACTTTCAGCCATTCGCCTCACCTTTCTGAGCCTCAGTTTCCTCATCTGGAAAATAAGGGATTAGGACCTAGATGGACTAAAATCCCCTGTAACTCTATACCTCTCTGTTTCCATGATGCTAACACAAATATAAATCTCCATGGAGACAAAACAAAAATGGAGCAGAACAACTACACAGAGTCTATTTACTTTCTTATTAGTCCCATAGTCCAGGCCTCATTAGTCAGGCCCTAATTTCTTCTAAGGCCTTGGAACCTTGGCCAGAGACCATTTTCTTGATTGCCTGACATTCTTGCACAGTTACAAATCCTGACTAACTTTCCCTGGAACACACGGGGACGGTAAGAGGAATGAGGAGGTGGGAAGCACTGGAAAAAAATGGGGGGATAAGAATTAGAATTTAAATTTATTTTGCTGCTTTTGCATTTTTTCCTAGCTTAAATCATAGAATCATAGAGTAAAAACAAATGCTGAGTTCTCTTACTGGTGAGGCAAATAAAAGTGGAAGTAAAGTCACTGGTGAATTTGTAAAGGCATACACTTGTGTTGATCTTTTTTTAATAGCAGCAATTTGCCCAAGATGCTGAGCCTTCAATTTATAGTTTAGAGAACATTCAGTTTTCTCATTGGTAAAACGAAGAAGTTGGACTAAGATTATAGGTGTAGAATTGGCTGAAGCATTGGTCATTGCTTTATTCAACTCTGCTGTTTTACAGACAAGGAAAACACAGCTGATAATCTTTGAGGACTGAACTTGACCTGAGTCTCATGGGTAGGTAGTAAATGGCATAGCCAGGTTCTGAACTGAGTTCTTCTGGTGGTCAATTTAGTGCAAGTTTCAACTCAAGTGCCATCTTCAATATGAGGCCTTTCCTGATACTTCCTTTCTCCCTAGCCTCCCAAAGCTGGTAATGCCTTCCTCTAAATCATTCTTTATCTTTATCCTGTATGTAGGACGGCTAGGTCACACAGTAGTTAGAGTGCTGGGCATGGAGTCAGGAAGACTTGAATTCAAATCTGGCCTCAGATCCTTTCTAGCTGTAACCCTGGGCAAGTCCCTTAATACTGTTTGCCTCATTTTCCTCATTTGTAAAATGAGCTGGAGAAGAAAATGAAAGACCAGTCCAATATCTTTGCCACCAAATCTCCAGATTTGGTCATGAAAAGTCAGATATGACTGAAACCACTCAACAACAACAAATCCTGTACGTGGCTTGTTTGTACACACTTGTTTATGTGTTGTCTTCCCCATTTAATCCTGAACTCCTTTAGATTAGGAACTGGCTTTTGCCTTTCTTTGTATCTCCACTAGGTGCTGAAAAATGTTTACTTACTTACTTTTATATATACCTAGTTAGATAATTTTTATTTTCTTTGGCTAAATTTCTTTTGGCTAAGTAAGTTCCTTGAGGGCAGGAGTTATTTCATGTTTGTCTCTATATCCCCAGTACCTCACATAATGCCTGGCACACACTGGGTGATTAAAACAATGTTGTTGGTTAACAGCTTGCTCTTTGCATATGCCACAGTGCCAGATGAGATCTAAGCTCTGGCATTCTGTGACTCTCTGACCTATAACGATGCTATTGATAATCAGTGGGTACACCATGGCATTGACTCAACAAGTAATGTTTTTGGGACTCTTTGTCTTTATGGTTGACCCACTAGGACTAATCTGACTGTAGACCAGAAAATATTTGGAAGTTGGAGACAATAAGTAATATCAATGACTCTGTGCAAACCATCCATGGAAGTGGATTTTTTGAGCCTGGTTTCTAAGCAAAGAAGGTCAGCTCCAAGTGTGTGAGCCTGAACCTCTGTGTTCTTTAGTCCTGTTAATGAACCTATGCTTCTGACATTTATTCAAGGCTAAATATTCAGTGGTACACAAACTAAGAGAGAGGGGGCCACCTTGATCTTTGCTTGAAAGATGAGGAAAACTGAGGCTGATGGAAATTAGAGAGTTTGACAAAAATCATTCAGTGAGCCAGGTTTTAGTTTTTCAGGAGAAGACACTGCTCCATTTATCTACGACTACATGAAGGCAAGAGTCTCCTTAAGCAACTATTTTATAAATAGTTGAGAGCGCTTTCTGTTCCATCCAAGCCATGCCAGTCTGTTCTCTGAACACACTATGCGTTCTTCCTCCCCTGTACCTTTTTCCTCGCTGTTTTTTATGTCTGGAGCATCCTTCTTACCTTCACTGCCCCATACTTTAAAACAGGAGTTCTTAGCCTGAGGTCCATAGTTCGATTTCATGGGGTCCATGAATTCAGATGGGAAAAAATGACACCTTTATTTTTACATATCTCTAAATAAAATATGCCATTCTCTTCAATTATTTAAAAAGCATTCTGGGAAAGGATACATAGGTTTCACCACATTGTCAAAGTGATCCAAGACCCACAAAAAGGTTAAGAATCTCTGCTGTACAGCTTTAACTCAGAACACCATCTGTTTCCATTAAGCCTTCCTTTGTTCCCAAGTACTAGCGATCAATTATCATGCACTTATTAAATGTCTACCGGTCAGTAAACAAATCCCTGTGTAGAACCCTGTGTTCAACACTGGAGGAAGATACAATGGCATGCATGGGTCAAAGGAGCCCAGGTGTGCCAGGAAACATGGCCCATTGGGGAATGGCTGAACAAGCTGTGGTATATAGTGGAGATGGAATACTACTATGCTGTAAGAAATTATGAGCTTGTTTATCTTAGAGAAACGTGGATAGACCTGCACAAAATAATGGAGAGCGAAATGAACAGGACCAAGAGAACATTGTATACAATAACAGCAGTATTGTTTTAAAAATAACTTTGAGCAAATAAGTCATTTTGACTATTATAAATGCCCAAATGAATTACAAAGGACATATGAAGGAAGACACTATCCACATCCAGAGAAAGAACTGATAAACAGAAGTATGTATAGTATGATTTTACATACACACACACACACACACACACATTTGTACCCAATGGTAGCTATCTCTAGGGCGGGAGGAGGGGAAGGAAAGAAGAAAAAGAGAAAAAAGAGAAAAAGAAATGTAAATGATAAATTTATTATGTATTTAAAAAGAATAGCAAGTTGTACATAATAGATATCCAGTTTCATGTGCAGCCATCTTTTTATTATTCTACTATGTTATGGAAATGCTTGTTTTAGTCCATCAATTAAAAATAAGATAAATTTTTAAAAGTAGCATATGTGTAGCAAGGGCCATCTTTCAACTTTGGGACCAGGTTGATATAGCATGGCATCAACACACACGGTTATAATCCATGACATTATATGATAAATGGATCAGAGGGTTCCAAAACAACATGCCATGTGAGGTCTAAGGGTCAAAGTCTGTCAACAATGGAGGTGATTAGGGAAGTTTTTTAGGATAAAGTAGAAACTGAGTTGAGATCTAAAGAATAGTTAATTCAACAGATCGAGATGGGGATGGACGGTATTCCAGACCTGGAGAACAGTTGCCTGAGCAAAATCAGGAACACAGGAGAGTGTAGTCTGGGTCCAAAATGCAGAGAATAGTTAACAGTATGACAGATGGGTAGAGTTTGTGAAAGGAATACTTTAAAATTAGGATAGAAAGGTAAGATGTGCGCTGGGTTGTGAAAGGCCTTGAATTCATGAGGCACTCGGGGGCCACTGAATATTTTTGAGTATAGGGAAGCTTTTTATAGAGTCAGCACACAAGAAATATTTGTTGCATGGAAGAATGAGGAAAATGCCAATTACAATTTACGTGGAGGAAGGCTGGACTACCCCAGAACTCAAACAAACATTTGCCTATGATTGTTTGCCATCCTTCCCCTTTTGGGGAGGGAGTGGGAGGAGGCTTCTCTTGGAAAATTTGCCTCAAGAGGATTTGTGTGTCCTGCTTATGGACCAAATACAATACTAAGATGGAAAGAAAAATGAGTAAGGCCAATAGCTAGAGAAAGATGAAAAGCATACACTTTCTTAATTACTCTCTCCTCTTCTTAGTCCATGGAATCAGAGTGTACAGAATGGAGGGGAAAGAGTTTTAACAAACGCAAAACTTTTTCTTCTTTAGGTATCCCTGTATCTTATCAGAGTGAAGAATTACTACCTTCAGACCCCTGAGTACCGGGATTCGTTTAGGACCCAAGAGCTCCCTCACAGAGCTGAGCCAAGGGGAAAGTCAGGTCCTCCATTCAGATCTGTAGCACATATTCCATGACATTTCTCTTCTGACATGAAAAGAATTCAAAACATATCCTTCTACCAGTCCAGTCATCCAAATGATACTGTTCGGTATTCAGCCTGCATTCTCACTGCAGTGTTTAGTGGATTAGAAAATAGCCACGGCTCCCCATGGAACTCTGACAATGGCAGCCACACTGTGTTTTGGTTGGTTACCAAGGAAGCAATTAACAATATTCTAAAGAGGGCTAACACTCACTAATGTGACTGAGCGGTACAATGAGAAGGTGTGTTTGCTTGACCGATGCAGGAAATCTCATTGTATGCACCCTGTCCTGGGGTGTGCTTTCTTCTATTGTTTTAGAGTAGAATTCCACTCCACGGGAAACATCACAATGGGAGCCAGGCCACAAGAGAGACACCACTACTCAAAAGACAGACTTAGAAGAATTCGGGCAAGGAGGGAGGGGAACAACAGAGGGATTATATAAAACCCGTCCTCTGGGCACTGAAAAATTTAGTCCAATTTGTATAAAAAGATATTGCAGGGGAGGCCAAGACAGACTATGGACACGGTTTACTTCCATTGAGCTATCCCTGGTTTACTTGCTTTAGAAGTCAGATCCAAATACCTTGACATCACATGTTGACATCAGCATGGGAAGATGGGCAGATATCTATAGGATATCCTTGCACATTAAAACAGAACTCCTGCTGGGGGTTCAGGATATCATCCTGAAATGTATGACAGTTAACTCTGAGAAACATTGACTCTAGAAGTGCTGCCCTGGTGGATATCCATGTTTACTCTATATCTATATCCATATCTATGTCCATATCCATATCTATATATCTGTATCTATATCTATATCCATATCCACATCCATATCTATCCATGTCCATATCTAATATCTATTTCGATAGCCATATCTATATCTATCCATATCCATATATCTATATATCTCTATATCTATCCATATCCATTTCCATTTCCATATCCATATCTATCCATGTCCATATCTAATATCTATATCGATAGCCATATCTATATCTATCCATATATCTATACATCTCTATCTCTATATCTATCCATATCCATATCCATATCCATGTCTATATCTATATCCATATCTATATATCTATCCATATCCACATCTATATAGCTCTATCTCTATCCATACCCATATCTATTTCTAATATCTATATCTGTATATATCCATATATCTATATATCTATCTCTATATCCATACCCATATCCATATCTATATCTCTGTACATATATATATTATCTTTCTAACTGCATTTAATGTTAAAAATGAATAAATGAAAGAATAATGTGGATGCTTTGGTTTTCTCTGAAAATCCCCATGAAAGGTCAGAATGTCAAGTCTTCTTCCCCTTGGAATTAACAGTATGTAGGTGACTAACTAGGGCGGCTAGGTGGTGCAGGGAATTAGAGTTAGGAAGACTCATCTCTGAGTTCAAATCTGGCCTCAGACGCTTACTAGCTATGGGCAAGTCACTTCACCCTGTTTGCCTCAGTTTCCTCATCTGTAAAATGAGCTGGAGAAGGAAGTGGCAAACCACTCCAGTATTTTTGCCAAGAAAACCCCACAAAGGGTCATGAAGAGTCGGACACGACTGAAAAACTGAACATCAGAGCTGACTAACCCAGGCAAAACCTCCAGGGGTAGGGAACCTGTGGCCTCAAGGTCACATATGGCCTTCTAGGGGTGCAGCCTTTTGACTGAGTCCCAGTTTTACAGAACAAATCCTTTTATTAAGGGGATTTGTTCTGTGAAGTTTAGATTCAGCAAAGGGCCTCACTTGAGAACCCAGAGGGCCACATGTGGCCTCGAGGCCAAAGATTCCCTACCCCTCCTAGATTTTTAGCTAGGTGGCACAGGGAATAGAGAGTGTGCTGGGTCTCGCCTTGGATACTAACTAGCGGTGTGACCTTGGGCAAGTCATTTAACCTTTATTTGCTTCAGTTACTTCCTCAGTAAAATAGGGATATAAAATAAGGATAACAATACTGCCGATTTGTTGTGAGGATCAAATAAGATATTTATAAAGTACTTGTCAAAATTTCTGGCCCATAGCATGCACTTAATAAATGCTTCTTTCCTCTCTTCTGTTCTTTTGTGATCATATCCTATAGGTGCTATCTAAAAGCACTAATGTAAGTATAAACTTCCTGGGCTATATAAGATCCTAGTCTAGCTTCTTTGGAAGGAAAGAGTAGTTTCAATTGTATAATAGTGATAATTCATATTTCAATAGCACTTTAAGATTCACAAAGTGCTTTTCTCATATGCTGTATGGTAGTACAAATATTATTATACTCATTTCACAGAGTGGTTTACTAAACTAACTTCAAAGGATTCTAAATGTAGAGTTGGAATGGACCATGATGGTCATCTAGACCCATGTCCTTATTTTGTAGATGAAGAAACTGAGACTCGGGAGGGTATGGTGGTGTGGGGTGGGGGGGGGAGGGAGAAGGAAAAGATTTTAAAAAATCATTTTAATGTCGTTCCTTGTCTCCATCCTGTTTGCATGACATAACATTTCTTTAAACAATGGCAGCATATGCTTAGCAAGTTAAAATATCATTCCTACTTACTGTGTGCAATTCACACTTTGAATGATACAGGGAACCTTTTTTGGGGGGAGGGGTCTCTTTTGTCTAAAAAATCACTTGTAAATTCAGTCAGCTATTAATTTCAACATTCATTCAGCTGTCATTTATTATGAATACGAGTACCCACCATGTTAGAGAATAAAAAAATTTAAAGCATGATAAATCATAATGGAAAGAGAAACATTTAATTTGGTGTAGTTTTACTTTGAGATTCTGCATGATATTAGTTATTATCTTGGGTTTAACTAAGGCACATCCCTCAGAGTGAATGAACTAAGCCACAGTGCAACCAGTCTCACTGATTTTCATTCCAAGAAGAAATGTAGCTTCTTTCTGGGGCTTCAGAAGTTTCAGTCACTGCTCTGTTATGAGAATGATAGACTGACACCATAGCACATCCTAGCAACAATCTGTGTTTAGTAAACAAATAGTGAATAAATTACCCGTCTATTGATACACTCCCTTTCGTAACACTGTTAACCTTTTCCCCTGTCCTATTTCAGAGGAAGAAGGGAAGAAGAAAAAACAAGCCTACAGCAAATGTTCCCATTGAAAGTTGAAAATGGCAAATTGAAGGCTCATCAAATCACTTAAGGGCAAGTTCTATAAAAATGTCCTCATTAGGTTCAAAGCTGTAGCATGTTACTGAAAAAGCCAATTCTTTTCTGCTCCCCATGAATTTCTGAACATTTGCTGCCAAGTTCATTCGTTTGCCTGAGGCCATAATACAATGATTTTGTAGGGAGGTGATTTCTACAGACAAAACAAAATTACATCAGATATCAGCTCATCATATATTCAGTGCATTTGATTAAATCAAGCAGCCATGCCTGTTTTCACATTGGAAGAAAAATAAATACTGTACACCATGATAACAAGATAGTGTTGAGAGCACACTGGTCTCCACACAGGACCAAACTTGATAGGGAATCACACCAGAAAATTGCTGTCCATTGGAATTTCACTCGGGCTTTTGTTGTGCATAGGGTGCTTGCTTCTAGCCTCCCATGTGAAAGACTTCTTTTCATTGGTGATCTCTTTTCAATCCTGTTTTCAGCCAAACCCTTTGGGGAGAAATCCTTGTGTGCACTTGTCTGGATTTTCTTTCCAGGACAAACAGCTCCTTGGGCTTGACTTCTTGCATTCTAGATCTTCACACGAACGAGAAAGGGGGTCTTTGGTTTCTTAAACTTACTCTGTGCTTGGCTACACGAAATTTATCCCTAGCAGTGAGTCGTCCTTGCCTCTTTCTGGAACAATATTGGAGCCCTCTAGTGGTCAAAACAATATCAATGGTCAAGCTTCATTGTCACTGTGGGCTGAAGATGGCATGTTGATGTAGATGATGCAAGAGTAGGAGAAAAGCTTGCATTTATTTGATACAACTGGCCTCAGTCCAGGCTGCCATGGAGTTGGTTTTTGTTTTTTGCTTCAGTCAATCAGCAAGCATTTAGTATTTCCTTTGTGCCAGGCACAGTGTTATGTGTAAGGAAAGAAAGAAAGAAGGAAAGAAGGAAAGAAGGAAAGAAGGAAAGAAAAGGAAAGAAGGAAAGAAAAGGAAAGAAGGAAAGAAAAGGAAAGAAAAGGAAAGGAAGGAAGGAAGGAAAGGAAGGAAAGGAAAAAAGGAAGGAAGTGTCCCTGCCTTCAAGGAGCTTAGTTTAGGAGCACAGATTTAGAGTTGAAAGAGAGCTTAAAGTTCCAATCCAACTCCCTTATTTTACAGATGAGGTGATAGAAGCCCAGAGGGACAGCATGTTTTGTCCAAGGTTATACAGGTAGGAATTGGGACAGTTAAAACTCAAGCCCAGGTCCCCCAACTTTAGATTCAACCCATTTCCCACTGCCCCACAATGGCTCTCACATGCCGATTTACAACAACCTTACCTCTTGCTTTCTTCCTGCCTCCCCCTACCCTGTACTGATTCCTTTGCAGTCAGTTCTTGGGTTTTGCCACTCACCTTTTTCTGCCACAAGAAAACTCAAAGAAAGCATCAGCACAAAAGTGCACCTGATGGGTTTTTGAGGGGATTCATCTTGCCTTGGAGTTTTAAAATAGGCTCTCTCTTCTCTGCCCTTGTGCCAGCAGGGTCACTACACTCTAGGGGCAGGGTTAAGGGGAAGTTTACATGGGATGTTTTCCTGTTCTTTCCTTTGGGATAATAATCTGGACTCTTTGTTGAAGCTCTCCTAGAAACATGAAGCAAAGATGTGGAGAACACCAAGACAAACAACCTGGTCCCAAGTTAAACTATGATGATTCTAGTATGAGTTTAGTGGCTGCCCACAGCGCAGTGACTTTGGTTTCCCTTGGTTCCATGTTTTTGTTGTTGTACCAAGTGGTTCTAATACCAGGATTCAGGCTTTGTCACTGCCCATTATCATGCTAAACATCCATTTCCCTCTGTGGCAGTGAAAAAAAAAATTACCTGCGTTATTTTCTGCAGGAGAGGGAGGAACTAATTACCAGACACAAGCATAGGGCCGAGAACTTTTAGAGTTGAGTAATTTTTCCCAAATTGGAGAGAGTATCAGAAAGGGAAATAGAACACTGGAGAAACAGATTTGACAAGGGAAGGTCTGAGAAACAGGTCAAGGTTGAGTGTAGAGCGAATGGGAATGAAGAGTCTCAAATGACTCTGCTCTCTCCCATCATTAAAGGGATTTTTCATCACCAGGTTTAAAATATCAAAATAGAGGAGTCTATGTTTTACTACTGTGCTCCGGTTGGGCTCCTACCTAGCTGAGCTCTTACTGTCATGTCCTCCCAGAAACAGAGATAAAAGCCCTAACTTCCAAGGTGTCAGGCAGAACACTGGACTCTTAAATCCATGTAGTGATCACCACTGACTTCATTACCTCACTCCTGAGCTATGGCTGTTGTTTCCTAACTGGTATCCCTGATTTTGATTCAATTCAACAAGCATTTTTTGAATGCCTAAAGTATGCATTCTACTTGGGGGAGGGGGCAAGGGAAAAGACAACACATTCAAATAAGTAAACATAATTTATGCATAGAAAACACACGACAGCTGGGGGCATTGGTGTGGATGGGGGTATGGAGACATTCAGGAAAGCCCTCTTATAGTAGATGACACTTAAACTAGACTGAACGGAGTAAGGAATTGCAAGGGGTTGAGGTGAGAAGGTGAGACATTTCGGGCCTTGGCGATAAGCTGTATAAAGGCAAGAAGTAGAGGATGCAATATTTGTGTACACACACAAAATAGGAAGTAGGCCAGTTTGGCTGGAAAATAGAAGATTTGTGTGTCTGTGTGTATGTGTATGTGTGCACTCATGTTGGGAGAGGGGAAAGTGAGACCAACAGGAAAAAGTCTGGAATGATTTATGTTATAAAAAGTTTTTTTGTTTGTTTTTTTTTGGTGAGGCAATTAAGGTTAAGTGACTTGCCCAGGGTCATATCGCTAATAAGGGTCAAGTGTGTGAGTCTACATTTGAACTCAGGTCCTCCTGAATCCAGGGCCAGTGCTCTATAAAAAAGTTTTTTAATGGCAAGTAGAGGAGTTTGTAATTTATCCTACGGACAATAGAAAGCCATTGAAGTTTCTTGACCAGAAGAGTGACCTGAGCTATAGAAATATCAATTTGGTACTTCTATAGGGGATGTATTGGAGAAGGGAGAAGTGTGATATGGAGACCAATTAGAAGGCCTTGACAGTAGCTCCAGGAAGGAGATGATTAAGGTGTGAATGAGAATGTTGGCCATGTAGGTGAAGAGGAGACAGAAACTAGCAATGTGGAAATGGAAATGACAAAATTGAGCAACTGATTTAGATATGTGCGGTATGCAAGAGTGAGAAGTCTACACAGAGTTTATAAACCTGGACAGTACGTGAGAAATGCTGTGAAGGTAAACTCAACATGGTTAGACAAATAATTGTACACAGTGTGAAGGAACAATTGAATGTGATTCTGAGATTGTGAACCTGAGTGACTAGAAAGATGGTGGTATACTCAATAGAAATTAAGAAGTTAGAAAAAGGGGCACGTTTCGTAGGAAATATACAGCAATAACTTCTGTTTGAGTCATGTTGAGCTTAATATGACTCTGTGATATCTAGGTAGAGAGGGTAATATAGGACTGGAACAAAGGAGAAAAAAGAGTACAAGATATAGATAGATAGATATGTATAGATATAGATAGATATAGATAAATGTAGATATGGATTTAGATATATCTATATATTTAGGAGTTAACTGCATAGAGATCATTATACCAATGGAAGCTGATGAGACCACCTAGAGCATATAAAGAGAATGGAGCCAAGACAGATCCTTGAGGGCATCCCCGTGCATATGGAGCAGCACATGAATAATGATTCAACAAAGAAAACTGAAGGGTAGCAAGGTGGTGCAGTGAATAGAGCACCAGACCTAGAGTTAGGAAGACTCATTTTCCAGCATTTAAGTCTGGCTTTAGACATTTACTAGCTGTGTGACC